>CM077450.1:24433870-25033870 GCA_039654765.1 Mylopharyngodon piceus
ATTGTCATCTCAATATGGTAATTACAACAGGGCGTGAACGCAGCATAAGTTTAATGCTTCATAAAAAAAAAAATAAAAAAAAAAAAAACATTAGTTCAGTACAGGTGATCAAAATTTGGATTTCATTAGGATAGTACATTTATATTGTCCCAAATAAAACTTTAACGGCCAATTAAAAAAATACTGGTACAGTAGATAAAATGTCATATTTAACAAGATCAAAACACCATTTATTAAACCACTTTGTTGGATTTAACGCATCCTTACTGGTGGCAGGGAAATGCTGAGTTTCTTCATTTAATTCTAATAGCGATTATTGTGAGCAGAAAGACATAGACATAAAGGACTTTAGAAAGCGTCACATTACATAAAGGGTAATTGATTCACATCAATTGATTAAAAACATGAAATTATACATAAATTCTACAAATAAATACTATTTTACAACTGTCCCCATGTTTTCGGTCAGTCCTGTCACGTTTACATAAAACTTTACATAAAATATGTGCAATAGGCCTTTAAGGGTATGACTCAGAGGAAGTGACATCATTTGACTGAGGTGAAGCTGACACTGATCAGGGGTGAGTTCTATCATTGAATTTTATGATTTTAAGCTTGTTTTTGTATGTTTTTTTTTTTTTTTTTTTTTTGAGGAGGAGGAGGAGGAGGATGAGCTAAAGGGTCAGGCCCTGTCACGGTAAAACATCCAGGAAAATAATGACAATTTTTAAATCCAAAACATGTCTAAAAACGTTCCTGAAATTCCTTGCTTGCATGTTAACAGTTTTTATGCTAGCATGCTAGCAATAAAGTAATGGCAGTTTAAAATGGCCGACCGTCAGGCCCTGTCACGTCAGGCCCTGTCACATCAGTCCCGTCACATCCCTGTGACAGGGCCTGACAGTCCTGTGACATGGCCTTACAAATGAATGGCATTGTTCTTTTTTATGTTCTTTATTGCATATAATATGTATTTAATGCATGCCATAGCAAAACATTATTTGAATAAAAAGACATTACACTGTAAATTTGAAGGTTTTTATGCTCATCGATAATTTTTTTGAATTTTGTCCCTCTTTTACCTAGGCCTATGTAACACTGCTTTTGAGGTTGCTCTTTGTATATTAATGATATTTTACTTCATATTACAGCTTTGTAATAACAGGGGGATACCATGGTAATATCTACATTATTACCTAGGAAATGACATGCAATTTCCAGTTATTTCCATGTAATTTCCTAAGTAATAATGTAGATATTACCATAGTATTACCCTGTTATTACTGAGCCGTAATATGATGTGGTACCACAGTTACTTTACATTGTGCTATTCAGTTAAATGTCTATTGATTACATTTGCTGTATCATAGTAAAATGTACTTTATATATTATGAAGTTATATTTCCATAGAACAACACAGTAACTGAATAGAGGATAACCTTTAAATGACTGTTAAATGGTTGTGTGACAATATGTGTGATGTATGTTGCAGGTAAAAGAGGGAGGGGCGAAAGCGTTTTAAGAAAGAGAAGCTCCAGGACAAAGTGAAAGAGCTATAAGACACCTTAGTATAAGAGCTATCAGACGCCTTAGTAGTAAAATTACAACTTTGTTTTCACTCCTGTCTGTGTTTGTGCCATTGTGCCATTCTAGTTGTTTATTGTAATTGTATCTGGCCATGTTATTTAATGAATTTTTAAATGAAATATGTTTTTATATTGAAATAAAATGAAATTAGTTTAATTAAAAAGATGTTTGGACTATATCAGTTGACAACGAAATCCTGTCCTGTCACACCACGGTCAGTCCTGTCACACAGGAAATTATGATATAAAAATGTAGTATTTGAGGAAATATTGATGAATTAATCTCTTTAACTGTGTAGATGACGGTGGGGGTAAATATCCACTACTGTTTTTGTAAAAATCTCCTATGTGAAGGTAGTTCTTTTACAAATATATGAGTGCTTGGCCGGTATTCTGTGATTTTTGTGTACTACAGTTGACCGAAAAGTTGCTTATATTTCTTATAGGTGTTACAAAACCAAGTTAGATACAATCAGGGACACGTGACCAATAAGAAAATGCTATTTGTATCAAAGAAATTCATTAGGAAACCATTCTAACATATATTTTGTCTGTGACAAGGCCTGACATTTTAGGGGTGAAATGCATATAAAAATGTATTTTATTCAATCATAAAAACATGCTGAGATGTTATGATATGTGTTTCTCATAGTTTAACATGTCCTCTATATGACTCAATGTTCAGATTTAAGAATAAGATATTTTTTTCCCCAAGATTTTTTATAAGTGAAGAAGTTTCTGGTAGAATGTCCCAAATAACAAACGAATAAGTAGCTGGATTCAGTCTCGTACTAGACAAACTACTCTAAAAAAAACCTTTATTAATTCATATGCATCCATACTTTCCTTTTCCTTCATAGTAAAATGGCAGTGACGTTTCCATCCAGCGTTTTTTTTAATGTGTAACCCAGCAGAATAAAATTCTACAGATAATGGGTTTATTTCAATTTAATTAATTTTGTTTTTGTTTGGTTCTAGCTCAGAGCTAAAATATATGAATGAGTATACTGCTTTATGTATTGCTGTATAAAATGTGTGTATGTACCCTTGTGAAATAAAAGTATACTAAAATGCACTTTTTAAAGTGTACTTATTGCACAAATAATATACTTTAAAAGAACACACTTAAGTGTGAATTAAATGTAATGTTTTCATCGCTTAAGTGCATTCTATTTGTAATTAATTTCAAATGTATCACAGATTAAGTTCATATTAAATGCAATAAGTTGAACTTTTGAGTGATTTTTTTGAACCACTTAAGTGGGACTTTAATACAACTTTATGATAATCTTCGTAATTGCTTCTAGTATCTTTAAAATATAGTTGAAGTGCACTGCTCAATGTACTGACAAGCAATTAATGTGAACTAAAATATATTTTAATATCAGTTATCAATACACTTAAGTGTGAATTAAATGTAATGTTTTCAGCTGCTTAAGTGCATTCTATTTGTAATTAATTTTAAATATATCACAGATTGTTCATATTAAATGCAATTAGTTGAACTTCTGAGTGATTTTTTTTAAACCACTTAAGTGGGACTTTAATACAATTTTTTTATGTACTTTGAAATATGGTAAAAGTGTACTTCCGAATGTACTGACAAGCAATTAATGTGAACTAAAATATACTTTAATGTAATTTACATGTACACTATTATATAATTTAATACATTTGTAATTACATTATTTACATACATTTTTATTTAATTTAATACATTTGTTATTAAATTATTTGTAATTACATATAATAATGAAGTTACAATTTAGTATATTTCAAAATATTACAATCAACACAAATGCAAAACGAAACCCTCTACATTTATTGACAAAACAATCTCTAAAACAAATACACAAAAACCTTTTTGTTGATGCACAAGAAAAACCCAAGAAACACTATACACAATCACAAACAATTACAACACTTTAACTCTCATTTAGAAAGAGTCTGGAGGACAGTGAGGCTTATATGCATCATTTTCTCCCTCACATACAAAGGTACCTAAACCTAAACCTACCCATCACAAACTTTCTGCATTTTTACATTTTCAGAAAAAATCATTCTGTATGATCTATAAGATGATAAATAAGATAACCCATGAATTAATACACACAAAATGTAAAGAAAAGAAAAGAAAAGATTCAAAACTTTGGGTAACACTTTACAATAACTTTTTATTAGTTAACTACTTTAGTTAACATGAACTATGAATGAAAAATACTTTAAAGCATTTATAAATCCTAGTTAATATTACTTATGCATTATTAAAATCAAAAGTTGCATGTTAATAGATAATGCACTGCAAACTAACATGAACAATGACTATACATTTTATTAACTAACTTGAAAAAAACTATATTTTTTTATTACCTAATGTTAACAAAGATTAATAAATACTGTAAAAAAGTTAATGCACATAGTTAGATCATGTTGTCTAATATATTAATTGATGTTAACAAATGAGACCTTATTGTAAAGTGTTACCGAACCTTGTTACTTATAAGCTCTGAAACCTTTACTAGCACAAACATTAAACAGGACCAAAAGGTTTCTTCTAAAATCTTACTCCAGCATTACAGTGAATGTAATTTTGAAAAGAAAAAACAAAACAAAAAAAACCACAAAAAAACCCCCCGACAAATTCCAAAGGCACAAAAACAAGAAAACCAAAATTGTCTGTCACCAACTTTTTTGAAGTTGTAGAAAAAGTGCTGTTTATGTCAATGTCCCAGAAGCTCTCCATCGGCAGAAAACCTCAAATGTCCATGAAGCTGCGCACCATCTCTACACAGTATACGTAAATGGACATGTTTGAAAGAGGCAGGAAAGTTTAAAAAAAATTACCTTGAGGAAAAAAAAAAAAAAAACAGAAGGAAAACAATTGTTTGTAAACAGAGTCAGTCCATTATTATAATTGGCTCAACTGAATGCAAACAATATATACAGATATATAGTTGCACTCCAAAGTTTATATACACCTTTGTAGGTTTGAAAATAATAAAAAATGAACAAAGACATTTGCTGTCCTTTTCCACCACCCTCCTAGACCCATTTGGTATTCCTAAAGGCAAAGAGTTGCTGATAGTGATCGAAGCCTGCGGCCAAGATGTCTACTGTGTACTGATCATCTCCTCCACTTTAATACCAGTTACAGTGTGAAATAAATATGAATGAACATCTGAAGGTATGTTACAAGATACAGTACAACTGATCCATAACGTCACATTTAATCGCTCAATCAGTGTTTCAACCGCGGAAAGACGTCAGTAAAACAGCTTGTAAACAATGTCACGTAATGTCACATTTACTTCAGAAAAATCATATTCAGCATAAACTCGTTAGTCAGCTATAGAGAGGAGCATTCTGATAAATATATGCACCACGTTACATATTCATTATAATTTTATTTTAAATATTTATTTTTGTAATAATTCATGTATTTAAATCATTTATGATAGCCACGATTTAAATGTTTATATTTCAAAAAACAAATTGGAGTAGAAATATGATTATGTAATTCTAAAGTTAGTATTATAACTTTATTATAAAAAAAAAACATAATTGAGTGTAATTTAAGTGTTGGTATGTAAATCAGTTAAATTTAACCTTCAATATTATAGTAATATTGTACCAAGTGACTCCCTCGTATAGTTTACAGCATTATTTGAGAGATTTTTTTTCCTCAAGAAAATTTGCCATTTACTGTATCTGATATACATCCAAAATAATCGATATTGAATCGAAATCGAATCGTAAGCTTGTGAATAAAATTATCGAATCGAATCGTGAAAATTGTGTCAATACCCAGCCCTACTGAATACTGTTAGACTTAGCTGAAATATATAAAGCACTATTTATTTAATTGGTATCTTTGTTCTATGTTTATCTATGCTTATAATTTGTTCATTATTTTCTATGTGCATTCACTCACCTATAAAATCAACCCAATCCTCCTAGAATGATTAATTCTTTCCAAATAGAGCTATTTAAATCATCTGGTGATTTTCTTTTTTCATACCGCAATATATATTGCAGAAAAAAATATCACAATGTCATTTTTTTCCAATATCGTGCAGCCCTAAACCAAATATTATTAAACTATTTCAATTATAAATTATGTGCTAACTAGTTTTGATTCGGTATTAACTTTGATGTGCTATGTATTGCAATATAATATTGTTTCACTATCATAATGCTCTCCCACATATTTTGCTATCGTAACTGCACTTATTTCCGTCGTTGGTATAAGTGGCAGTGGGTGGTAATAGCAAGATGGTAGAAAACTATAAGTTTCTCGTCTGATAACGTTTCTTTAGTCATTCGGCCATCCTGCAGCCTGAACCACTGTAGGCAAATCACCCTAACACCTTGCAGTATCTGCAAAATGTTAATAATTTTAACAATAAGAGGGATCATAAAAATTTGCATGTTGTCTTTTTATTTAGTACTTCCCTGATGAAGCAGTTCATTGTGCAAGGTGTAAGTAAACTTTTGACCGCAACTGCATCACCTAAGATGAATTACCTCAGTCATCAGGACAACACTGTAGTAGAATCCTGGGAGAGGCTCCTTCACATTTCCCACAAACACCAGGATTCCAGTGACCACACCATCTTCACTGACACTGGCCTTTAAAAATAGAGAACATTTTTATTAACGTTTTTATTCCTACTTTACAGGGAATTAAACATAACTTAATCAATTACACAAATATAGATAAATAACCCAAGACCCAAGCAAATTGAGGGGTCGTTCACACAGAATGCGTTTTTGCTTTAAAAATGATATAATATCATTATATATAAATATATAATGATTAGATGGGGATTTGTAAGTGCACAGGTGAGAATTTATTACTTGCAAATAGAAAAGATTCAAAGCATTTAAAAGCTATAAGGATAGTTGATGGCAGTGTTTTAGCTTGTAGTGTGTGATCAGTGTGTGCTGGCTGAATTAATGGCAAAACTTGTAACATCACCTCATCAATACGGGTCTTTGATTCCACACAGCTTGCACTGTATCTCCAATAACAAATCTGTACTGATCCTACAAAATGAATATATAACTCCAGATCAGCACAAAAATATTACATATTACAAACACAAACAGTAATTGAACACCTCACTTTTCAAATGCAAAAAGAAAAATAGATTATAAGCAGTATTTCTAGGGGTGATATATTGAACATTACTGGTGGTTATAATAGCGATTAGATGGATTAAATGTATATAAATGTCTTTGAATGTTACAAGATCAGATCTTTGAATTTGCAAATTTAACTTTAAGTCATTTAAAATGATTTAAAAAGTCAGAGGTCAATTAAAATATTATATTTTCAGCAGCCAAATTCTTTGAACGCCCACACACGCGATCACATTCATATATAAGAAATTATTATAATGCAATCATAAATAAATTATAGGAAACATGATTAATTCACCTCCATATTGCGATTAAACTAAATAAGTTACACTCTTAATGGCAATAAGAACTGCTATGTTACGGTGAAAAAAATAAAAATAAAGAAAGCATATATCAAGATACTTACTTGCCTCTTTATTTGTAGTACATAACGTCTCATCTGTAGTCATCCAAACGTGCACTCCTTTGTTTTCTTCTTCTTTGATCAGCAAAGTTGCCTCACGCATCGCGAGTACAGAAAGATGGCTGAAAGTGCATTTTTCAAACTCTGGCGAAGTAGTGCGCCGTCATGACGTAGTATTTTGGCGCATGCGCATTAAACAAAAAAAAGTTTACAGGCTATAATACGTGCATGATTGAATTTCTGTTCAAGTTGAAGTTTTTCTAATTCATTGTTGTAGTTAGACTAAGTTTACAGAACTTGACTCATTCACCTAACTAAAAGTCAATCATTTTTACAGTTTAGTCTGATTAAAATTAAATGTATTTTAACTGAATATGAATTCAAATTAATTTTATTTAGATTTGTTAAACTTTTGCTTGCAATTAATGCAATTAAATATGTTTAATCGACATAATGATATTAAAAGTATTATACACATATGTAAAGTACAGCACTATTGCATTAAGTATCACAAATACAGCACTCCATAAATGACATTTTATGTCAAATATTATGTAGAAAACTGACACTAGTCGAGTTTAGACCAGGAGCTGGTGATAAAAATTTCAACAATAAGTTGTACTAGATTATACTGTATAAGCAAGTGTATTGAAATTCAAAAGAAAAATACATTTCAAGTGTATTAATGCACACAGTATATATTAAAGACTAAGCACATTTAAAATACATTAACAAATGTCATTTTGGACAACACACTGTTGAAATTAAAATAAATTATTTTTCATGTGCTTTAGTATATTAGTCAATACATCAAAATAAGTGTACTTATTTAAAACACTATAAAGTCATAATTAAGTAAAAATTAAGTGCATTTTTAAAAAGTGCTCTTGAGCATGTTTAGAAATATTGTCATGAAAGTGTACGTACTTTAAGTACAACTTAATTAGACATTATTACAAAGTGAATTTTTAAAAAGTGCACTTAAGCGTGTTAATAAATATTGTCATTAAAGTGTACTTTCTGTAAGTAAAACTTAATTAGACATTATTACAAAGTGCATTTTTAAAAAGTGCACTTAAGCGTTAATAAATATTGTCATTAAAGTGTACTTTCTTTAAGTACAACTTAATTAGACATTATTACAAAGTGCATTTTTAAAATGTGTACTTGTTAATAAATATTGTCATTAAAGTATATTCTTTTTAAGTACACTTAAGTGGCCTTTAATTTTAATTATATTATATTATCTGCAAGTGTACTTTTTAAAAAGTATACTTTTAAGATTTAAAGTACACAAAAAGTACACTTTCAATACAATTAAGTGCACTTCTTTTTCACAAGGGTATGCCTTTAAGAACGCGAGCATATATCAAGTTTGATTGTTATACACATGTGGAAAACGTGGTTTTAACCTACAAGTTAGGTCTTTCTTTATTTTATCGGTTTATGAAAGTTAAGTCCCGCCCTAACCAATGTATTGTTTAGCGTGAGTGGTTGTTCGAGAGAGTCGAAAAGAGAGTTTTGACAAGTGCAGCGGATCGAAAAGAGAAGCAGATAGATTGCGGTAAAGTTGTTTTAATAGATTATTCATTGTATTAATACATTGAATTGTGTATATTAACGTGATTAAGACACACGAGTTTTGAGTTTGTGTTATTTTGTTTGTAACTGAGTTCTCCGTGTATGTTCGCTCGACATCGTGGACTTTCGTCATTCTTTAGCGGGACGAATCGTTGATAAAGACTGTTTCAAGTTATTCTACAGATAACATTTGTACGGACACAAAGACCAGAGACACTCACATTATTTGCTGTTTGTTGATCTGAGTACAGACATCATAGTGCCTAGTTAACGTGAGAATCGTGAGTTTGCCTGCTGCAAGTGAGGAGTCTGTGGCTCGTCTTCAGAGAGCGCGCAGCCGCGCACAGGAGGAAGATTGCCCGGCGATTTCTACAGTGCAGCGGAGTCACTGGTTATTCCACAACGGATCCAGGTACCTTTGTGTGAGTTTGTTTTTCCCGCTCAGGAGAGTGAAGAGGCCAGTTTGCTGTTTCTAAGGCCACCACGTACTCCAGCAACGTCTCAGGCCTGCAACGGGGTGTGTAGTGAATGACTGGTGTGTGTGGGCTGGGCCACAGCATTTCCTATTGATTTATATGGTTATTCAGTGCACTTAAAAACTGTGAGTTTTTTTCAGAGTGATTTTTGATACTCTGAGTTATTTTGTCCTTTCTTCTCACGTGTGTTTGTGGCAGAGACAAATTCATTAATTTCATCACCTGAAGTATTGCATTATTGGTGTGATATTGTGTTAATTGGTGATTTAATAGAAATGTGATTGTGTAAATTACTCACATTCTGAACCATTTGTCTATTTGAGATAATTTTAACCCTTTTTATTGTTTAATTAAATTCTTTACATTTTGTTACTTTCATAAGAGTTTTATTCATTCTAAGAGTTTATTCATAGACAAGATATTCATAAGTGAATATAGATTTTATTATAAATAACTTTCTAAAGGAGAAGTAATTCATTGTGACATCAGAGGGGCCTAACTTCAACATCAGTAGACATACAGTAATTGAATCTGGTGCACTGCCTTACTTAATTAACATAAAGACAGGTAGGGGGCACTACACAAAGTGGGGGCTTGTCCAGGATTCCCTCTGGCAAGTCACAGATGAGTTCCTGAAAGAAGAAAAGAAGAAAGAGAAAAATTCAAGCATACCCTGTTGTTGCATTAAAAGTGACTGAGAACTGCATACAGTGTTATCATGGCTCTAACAAAAGACCCCTGTCTCCAAGCAGAGTTAGCCAACTGGTGCAGAGATGCTGGCATTGATGAGACTCATGCTTTAATGCTGTTAAATGTACCTGTTCACACAGAAGTGGCCGAAATTGAAGAGGCAATAGAAGCAGTAAAAGCGCTAGGAAGAGTTCGTGTAAGAGACACGAGAGAAGGACCTACCTCACATTCTCTGCTGGTGTTGTGTGAGTGCAGACAAGCCATTGACCCTAAGCGCATAACTCCTGAAGTGTAATGGGGAGAAAAGAGCGAGCCATGGTCAGTCATAGTAATCCAGACACAGGAATCTGCATCTGACACAGCTACTGGAGGATTTACTGAAAAGCTTGCAAAGTTCCTGATGGAAGAAGGAAAGTCTCTCAGTGATATACAAGCTTTGATTTCTCCCCACAGTTCCCCTGAGTCGATTATACGTGCCATGGGTGAGGTCTTTGCAAAAACAGTAAAGCTCCTGAGTGACAGCAATGCATATCGTCGCCTGCGCACCTTTTCAGCCGTAGTTCCAACCCCTGTGGGGGAGGAGAATATGGAAACTTGGATGGACCAAGCCAGGCTGATGATAACTGAGTGTGACTGCTCCGAAAAAGAAAAACGATGGAGAATTGTGGAAAGCCTCAAGGGACCTGCTCTGGACATCATACGAGCTGTCCGATTTTCAGATCTTGAAGCGAGTGCTTTGCAGTACCTGGAAGCGTTGGAGAGCACCTTTGGATCATCTGAGTCTGGTGAAGATTTATACTTCAAGTTTCGTCTTATGCGCCAGGGCACAGGGGAGGCTCTGTCTGAATTCCTGAGAAGGATGGAGAAGACCCTCAGCAAAGTAGTGGAAAGAGATGGACTGTCCCCTCAGACTGGTGGATAAAGTACGAGTGGAACAGCTGATTAGAGGGGTGGTAAATTCTGACATGATGTTGCTCCACTTGAGGCTGAGAGAAAGGAAAAATCACCCACCTTCTTTTCTGAGTCTGCTAAAGGAAATACGTGAGGCAGAGGAGAGTGAAGCTGCTCGCCACAAAATGTCTGCGAAAGCCAAAGCCATCCAATTCCACGAAGAGGAAAGAGCCAGCACCTCTGTCATCCAGGAACTTAAAGCCGAGATTGAAGAATTGAGAAGCCAAATAAGCGGAGGTGAGCCAAAAACCGTGTCTGCTTTATCATTAGTGATTAAAACTAAAGAAAAACCAACCAAGAGGGCTGAAAAAACTGATGATTCAGAAGTCCAAGAGTTAAAGAAACAGGTCCAACACTTACAGCAGCAATTGGCAGTTCTGAGTGTTAGTTCTACTCAATGCTCACCTCATGTTCCAGAGCAGCGGCCAAAACCATCCCAGTCTGTATCCAGGTCCTTAAGATACAAGTCAGTCAGAACAAGAGATGACTACTTCTGCTACAGGTGTGGAGAAGACGGGCATATTGCAACTAAGTGTCAAGCTCCACCAAATTCAGATCAAGTAATTCAAAAGCTGATTCATTCTTTGTGGCAGGCAAAGAGTGGGAAGAACGAGACAGATGAAAATAGAGCTGCGTCAAACCAGGCCTGTTTCTCCAAAAAGAGCCAGACAGACATCTATGAATCCAGCCTATGAATCCAGCCCAGGTCTAGTAGGGCCAGCATCCACTGTAGAAGTGAAGCTTAATGGCCGTGTATGTCAAGCGCTATTAGACAGCGGATCGCAAGTGATGATTGTGTTTGACAGCTGGTACTCCAAGAACCTGCTTGATGTGCCCATTCACCCCTTGACTGGATTATCCATATGGGGCCTCAGTTCTTCCAGTTACCCTTACAAGGGGTATATTGTAGTTGATGTCACATTCCCTGCCTCTGTCACTGGTGTGGAGGAGCCGTTGTCCATCTTGGCGCTAGTATTTCCTGAGCCCCAGGGTCCCTCCCAAGTGCCAGTCATTATTGGTACTAACGCCAGTTTCTTCAAACGCCTTGCTGCTCTTAGCCATGATACTGAAGGATCCAGTGTTGCACATGCTTTGAGAATCCAGACTCAACACCCTGCAATCCAGCTGTTAAAACAAGAGACTGAAACCCTTCCTGACAGACCTGAAGGAAAAGTCAGATGGATAGGACCTGGTGATTGCATAGTTCCACCAAGGGGAGAAGTATGTGCGGTCTGTAAAGTGGAGACTGACAAGCCTTTGAAAAAGCAGATCTTTGTGGTAGACACCCCTGAAGAGAATAGTCTTCCAGCCGGAACGTTCATAACTCCAGTGGTATTCCCATCTTCAGCAGTAGAAGATAACGATATCAAAGTCCTGGTCCATAATGAAACGTCCAAAGATATCTCCGTTCCGGCTGGATCAGTAATTGCCAATGTGTATCCCACCGACACGCTCACCCTAAATTCTGGAGAACAGAGCTCTCAAAACATAGACCCAAGCTTATTTAATTTTGGTGAGTCATCCATTCCTGAGGCCTGGGAACGGAGACTGCGTCAGAAATTGTCGACCAGAGATGATGTCTTTTCCACCGGTGAGTGGGATGTGGGATTAGCTCAAGGAGTTGAGCATCACATCAGGCTGAAAGACTCTAAACCATTCAGAGAGCGCTCCAGACGCATCGCGCCTGCAGACATCGAGGATGTACGATGTCACATCAAAGACCTGTTAGTGGCTGGAATCATTAAAGAGTCAAGGAGTCCGTACGCATCGCCCATAGTAATAGCACGGAAGAAGAGTGGGGCAATCAGGATGTGCATCGACTACTGAACTCTAAATGCTCGTACCATCCCAGATCAGTACACCACTCCCAGGATCGATGATGCCCTGGACTGTTTGGCTGGTAGTAAATGGTTTTCTGTACTGGACTTCCGTAGTGGATATTACCAAATAGCCATGGCGGAGGAAGATAAAGAGAAGACGGCGTTTATCTGTCCCCTGGGATTCTTCCAGTTTGAACGGATGCTTCAAGGATTTACTGGAGCTCCAGCCACCTTCCAGCGGCTAATGGAGAAAGCCGTTGGTGACATGCACCTCCTCCAAGTAATAGTCTACCTTGATGACATCATCGTGTTCGGAGGAACACTTGAAGAACACGAAGAGAGGCTATTAAAAGTCCTAGACCGTCTGCATGAGTGTGGATTGAAAGTCTCAATTGACAAGTGCCAGTTTTGCCAGTCACAAGTCCTTTATGTGGGTCACATTGTGTCAGCTGCTGGCGTATCACCAGACCCAGCCAAGATTGAAGCCGTAACACGCTGGAAAATGCCCACCGACCTAAAGTTATTGAGGTCGTTCCTGGGATTTTGTGGATTTTACCGGCGTTTCATAAAGGATTACTCTGCCATTGTGAGGTCTTTGACTGAGCTCACCAAAGGTTACCCACCAACATCTGGGCAAAACCAAAAGAAGATAGACGGCAAGAAATACTTCAAAGCATCTGAGCCATTTGGAGAGCGTTGGGATGACGCCTGTACTGCAGCTTTCCATAAAATCATTTACTGTCTTACACATGCCCCAGTACTCACTTTCGCCGATACCAACAAACCTTATGTACTGCATGTTGACGCCAGGAGTAAGAACCATCTGTCAGTTAGCCGTGATTACTGAAAGCGAAGAGTCATCCAGACTGGTGGATCACTTAGGTGTTTTACCTCAGAGTATACCAGAGGCATTCTCTTGTCCCACAGCGTTGGGTCTGGGTCAACTGGAACAGCTGACTAATGCAGAGTTGAGAAAAGCACAAGAGGAGGACTCCGAAGTCGGTGCAGTGAAGTGGAGTCGGGAAAAATACTTACCACCACTAAGAGTTCCGATGCGACCATTGCCTTGTTACAGTGGCAAGGACCCAAGTTAAAGATCATGAGTCAACTTCTGTACAGAGTCACCAAAAGTTCCTGTGGTAGAGAGAAAACACAACTCGTCTTACCAGAGAGGTACTGGTCCGAAGTACTGCGCTCCCTGCATGATGATTCAGGTCATTTGGGAGTAGAGAAAACTACTGAACTCCTCTATTGGCCTAGAATGTCCGCATACATAGAGCAGTATGTTAAGAACTGTGGCCGTTGTGTAATGAGAAAGACGTTACCCAAGAAGGTTGCACCACTGAATCACATGACCAGCAGTGAGCCGTTCGACTTAGTGTGCATCGAATTCTTGTCAATTGAGCCTGACTCAAAAGGTATTGGCAATGTTCTCATCGTAACAGACCGTTTCACACGCTATGCCCAAGCGTTCACCACCAGGGACCAGAAAGCTCTGACTGTGGCCAAGATTCTGTGTGACAAATTCTTTGTTCACTATGGCTTACCTTGCGCTGTGTGCTGATAAGAAATCTGGCCTTGACTGGAAAGAACAAACTCTGCGACAAGTGGAATTCTGTTCCTTACCTGGTGGTGGAAAAGCTAAAGAACTTACCTGTGTATCGCTTGAAACCTGAATCCGGCATGGGATGTGTAAGGACATTACACCAAGACCTTCTCTTACCAGTTGGAGACAATGTGAGGTTGTCTGATCCTGGAGAACCAAAGAAAATTTCTGCACCACCGGAGACCAGGACAAAATCTGCGGAAAGAAAACAGAGAAGAGGATTAAGAGAAAGACAGCTGTGACAGAAAGTGAATGGAGGAATGACTCTGAAAGTGAAGAGGATAACCTGTGGTATTACTGCCCGGACAGGGTTGAGACACCGCATGTTGCACTGGAAGAAAATGCAGTGGAGGAGGAAACTGTTTACCATGGAGGTGAACTGGATAGACCCCTTTCAGAAATGGCAGAGCCACTGTTCACTGAAGAAAGCCATGGAGAACTCTCAGATCAGATTCCAGAGGAAACGGGAGATCCTGGTTTAGAAGGGGGAGAGCCTGGCATAGCTAATGCTACTAAAGAAGTAGTAGAGACTGTTCATTCCCGCCCCAAAAGAAACATAAAACCAGTAGTCAAACTGAGCTATGATAGCCTAGGCCAGCCTACTAACTGACCTTTAACTCTGGTTCATCGAGGTATGGTCATAAATGTAGAGGGTGGGGAAGAGTCAGAAATGAAACCCTGTAACACCATGTGGTGTCACCCTATGGCACAGTGTTCTTATTGTGCTCAAGTAACCACTTATACTGAGCCTAAAGTCACCACTAAAGTGTAGAGAAGTAATCTCATGGGGTCATGTGATGTTTAGAAGGGGGAGCATGTAACCCAGTAGAATAAAATTCTACAGATAATGGGTTTTTCAATTTAATTAATTTTGTTTTTGTTTGGTAGCTCAGGAGCTAAAATATATGAATGAGTATACTGCTTTATGTATTGCTGTATAAAACGTGTGTATGTATGCCTTTAAGAACGCGAGCATATATCAAGTTTGATTGTTATACACGTGGAAAACGTGGTTTTAACCTACAAGTTAGGACTTTCTTTATTTTTTTTTGTTTGTGGCTCGTCTTCAGAAAGCACGCAGCTGCGCACCGGAGGAAGATTTCCGGGAGGCATACTACCGCGCAGAGGAGCCGGTGGCCCGTCTTTCAGAGAGCGCGCAGCCGCACACAGGAGGAAGATTGCCTGGCAATTTCTACAGTGCAGCGGAGTCACTGGTTATTCCACAACGGAATTCAGGTACCTTTGTGTGAGTTTGTTTTTCCCGCTCAGGAGAGTGAAGAGGCCAGTTTGCTGTTTCTAAGGCTACCACGTACTCCAGCAACGTCTCAGGCCTGCAACGGGGTGTGTAGTGAATGACTGGTGTGTGTGTGTGTGTGTGGGCCCACAGCATTTCCTATTGATTTATATGGTTATTCAGTGCACTTAAAAACTGTGAGTTTTTTTCAGAGTGATTTTTGATACTCTAAGTGAGTTATTTTGTCCTTTCTTCTCACATGTGTTTGTGGCAGAGACAAATTCATTAATTTCATCACCTGAAGTATTGCATTATTGGTGTGATATTGTGTTAATTGGTGATTTAATAGAAATGTGATTGTGTGAATTACTCACATTCTGAACCATTTGTCTATTTGAGAATTTTAACCCTTTTTATTGTTTAATTAAATTCTTTACATTTTGTTACTTTCACAAGAGTTTTATTCATTCTAAGAGTTTATTCATAGACAAGTTATTCATAAGTGAATATAGATTTTATTATAAATAACTTTCTAAAGGAGAAGTAATTCATTGTGACATCAGAGGGGCCTAACTTCAACATCGGTAGGCATATAGTAATTGAATCTGGTGCACTGCCCTACTTAATTAACATAAAGACAGGTAGGGGGCGCTACAAATGCAATGTTCCAAAATGTGCATAAAAATAGGTGGATGGAAACATTAAACAGAGCAAAGGGAGTAGTCTGCTCCTGAGAAAAAGACCCAAAAAATCTCCCATTTATCTCCTCAAGAGTTTCAAAATAGATCTCAACAATGTCTTCTCTCAACTAAAATGCATGTTAACAGATTAAACGCTTTACATGTAATGTTCAATAGATGTCAATTCAGTACAAGAAAAAAGCACTTCCTGGAAAGGTCTGACTTGGGTCACGAAGGCCTCTAACCAACAACTGTGTTATCAAAGACTTTCATAAACAATACAGACCACAAACCACTGGCTCTAGGCCACAACAGCAGGCTGGTGGTTATATATGCTGTAGATCGCAGAAGTCACGTTTTTCCTGATAGAGTTGAAGCAGAATTTCCCCTGATTCTCATACTCAATTTGCCATGTGCTCTTCATATGGGACGCCTGTGAGCGCACAAACCACAGGTCACTTTCAAGTGCTGCTGATGAAAGAGAAGAATTTTGTGATGCTACAGTTAATTTTGATATTTATATCCTGATTTATATCATGACATAGTAGATATTTACAGAAATTAATAGTCACATTATATCAAGATTTTTAGGGTTTATTTTATTGACTGTACTTAGAATTTATTGTGAATCCTGTGCAAGCACTCCCCCTAGTGTCAGCTGATATATACACTTGATTTTGTAGTTATTGTTCAAGGAAGGTGGAAGAGGACATTAGCTGCATTTATACTGACTACTGCTCAAAAGTTTGAATTTGCTAAGTCTCTGAAGCTAGCAAAGGCTGCATTTATTCGAATAAAAATATAGTAAAAACTGCAATATTGTGATATATTATACAATTTAAAATGGCTTTTTTATTTTAATATATTTTAAAATGTTTTTTTTTTTTTTTCCTGCAGCTGAATTTTCAGCATCATTACTCCAGTCTACAGCGTCACATGATCCACCAACGATCATCCTAATTTGATGTTTTTGGTGCTCATGAAACATTTATTGTTGTTTATAATTGTATTATTTCTTTCATGATTCATTTTTTTCCCCAGGATTCTCAAAAGAGCATCATTTATTTGAAATATAAATCTTTGTAACAAATGTGTTTTCTGTCATTGACACCAAACATTTGAACAGTAGTGCATATTTTTCCAGCATTTATTAATCTTTGCTCATTAGTTTAATGCACTGTATACTAACATGAACAATGTTAACATTCAACTTTTGAGTTTAAAAATAATAAAATTAAAGGTACACCATGTAACTTTTGCTCGAAATTAAAATTTAAATAATGAGTAATACGTCATCAATATATATTTTTTTCTAAACGTTTTGTCTTAAGTTGATTCACCACAGTAAGCCTAGGCCTATTATAAGTGTTTATATTGTAGACCTATCGGGATGGTTTTCACGGGAAGTTGCGTAGACTCGACCATGCTTATCATAGAGAAAAGCTGCTCTGGCTGATGGTGTGGGGGTGCGAGAAAGCGAGAAAGATTGTCATGGGATAGTCAATTAGTCAAAACAACAGCATGAAAGATTGCACTTACAGGTGCTGGTCATATAATTAGAATATCATCAAAAAGTTGATTTATTGCACTAATTCCATTCAAAAAGTGAAACTTGTATATTATATTCATTCATTACACACAGACTGATATATTTCAAATGTTCATTTCTTTTAATTTTGATGATTATAACTGACAACTAAGGAAAATCCCAAATTCAGTATCTCAGAAAATTAGAATATTACTTAAGACCAATACAAAGAAAGGATTTTTAGAAATCTTGGCCAACTGAAAAGTATGAACATGAAAAGTATGAGCATGTACAGCACTCAATACTTAGTTGGGGCTCCTTTTGCCTGAATTACTGCAGCAATGCGGTGTGGCATGGAGTCGATCAGTCTGTGGCACTGCTCAGGTGTTATAAGAGCCCAGGTTATAAGAGCTACCTTCAGCTCTTCTGCATTGTTGGGTCTGGCATATCGCATCTTCCTCTTCACAATACCCCATAGATTTTCTATGGGGTTAAGGTCAGGCGAGTTTGCTGGCCAATTAAGAACAGGGATACCATGGTCCTTAAACCAGGTACTGGTAGCTTTGGCACTGTGTGCAGGTGCCAAGTCCTGTTGGAAAATGAAATCTGCATCTCCATAAAGTTGGTCAGCAGCAGGAAGCATGAAGTGCTCTAAAACTTCCTGGTATACGGCTGTGTTGACCTTGGACCTCAGAAAACACAGTGGACCAACACCAGCAGATGACATGGCACCCCAAACCATCACTGACTGTGGAAACTTTACACTGGACCTCAAGCAACGTGGATTGTGTGCCTCTCCTCTCTTCCTCCAGACTCTGGGATCCTGATTTCCAAAGGAAATGCAAAATTTACTTTCATCAGAGAACATAACTTTGGACCACTCAGCAGCAGTCCAGTTCTTTTTGTCTTTAGCCCAGGCGAGACGCTTCTGACGCTGTCTGTTGTTCAAGAGTGGCTTGACACAAGGAATGCAACAGCTGAAACCCATGTCTTGCATACGTCTGTGCGTAGTGGTTCTTGAAGCACTGACTCCAGCTGCAGTCCACTCTTTGTGAATCTCCCCCACATTTTTGAATGGGTTTTGTTTCACAGTCCTCTCCAGGGTGCGGTTATCCCTATTGCTTGTACACTTTTTTTCTACCACATCTTTTCCTTCCCTTCGCCTCTCTATTAATGTGCTTGGACACAGAGCTCTGTGAACAGCCAGCCTCTTTTGCAATGACCTTTTGTGTCTTGCCCTCCTTGTGCAAGGTGTCAATGGTTGTCTTTTGGACAACTGTCAAGTCAGCAGTCTTCCCCATGATTGTGTAGCCTACAGAACTAGACTGAGAGACCATTTAAAGGCCTTTGCAGGTGTTTTGAGTTAATTAGCTGATTAGAGTGTGGCACCAGGTGTCTTCAATATTGAACCTTTTCACAATATTCTAATTTTCTGAGATACTGAATTTGGGATTTTCCTTAGTTGTCAGTTATAATCATCAAAATTAAAAGAAATAAACATTTGAAATATATCAGTCTGTGTGTAATGAATGAATATAATATACAAGTTTCACTTTTTGAATGGAATTAGTGCAATAAATCAACTTTTTGATGATATTCTAATTATATGACCAGCACCTGTACATGCTCAGATGAATTTTTGGATCTCCGTGCTAACAGGTGCCGTGAAGCGTATTCATCCGCACAGTCACAGCCAAGCCGAAGCACAACCAAAACAACATTCTTCCACAAAATGCATGCAGTTTTGTTTTTAACCGCTAGAGGGGCCACACGTTACATAGTGTACTTTTAACATTAGGATATGTTGTGTATTGTTCATTGCTAGTTCATGTCAATTATAGTTAAATTATGCTTGTAGTAAAAGTTACAATAAAATTCCACAGGGAATCCCAGTGGCCAGGTGTAGTAAACAAAGCATACTGTGTGTGACGAATGAAATGGAAGCTTTAGACAGCCAAAAGTTAAACTGTACTGCATTTCCATGACGAGCTGAATTCAATATGAACATGGCATATCTTTTCACATGCTACTGGGCGGCAATCTAGTATTCCAATACAAACTCTGCCTTATAGCACCCCAAAAAAAATGATGAAGAAAATCAAGGTTCACTACATTTATTACAGTGACTTTTTCCATTGCCATGCTAAAAAGGGGAAAGAGAAAAAAAAAAAAACATGAATAGAACAGAGCGAATAGAGAGAAAATGGAGAATGTGACCCTCAATTTCATTATGTGGAGATGATCAGCAAAACTCTGTTAAAGATTTAACAAAATGAGCAAAATGACAGAAAATCCTCCATTTGAGTAATAAATGTCCTTTAATGCATGACTGAATTATTAAGTGCTCTTTGAGCAGCACAACAGTGAGGAATAGTCGCTGTTGTCAATCTCATTTATTTAAACAAACAGGCTTAAAAAAAAAAAAAAAAAACTAAAAACAAGAATGAGAACCACAGCTGTACGCTTCCATCCCAAATCAACATGTGACAGACATGTTACTGTATTACTCAGTTTGTCCCCTACTTCAGCCTAAAATAATAAAAAAAAAAAAAGTCACCTCTCTGTTCATGGGGGACCACAGCTTAAATATTAATGCTAAAAAAAACTCATCTGCTAGGAAAGCAAATGCTTTTAAAGCACTCTGAACTATCCTGGAGCCAAAAGAAATGATGTTTAAAGCCCAATTCAGCACTAGTGTGACTACAGACTGCATAAAAGCCCATGCAGTCATAACTAAAAATTGAGGAAAAAGTCCTAAATAGTGTAATGTACAAAAGTAGCTGATGTGTTTGTCTGTGGTACACTAGGTAAACATTAGTGTTTCTTTGGTTAAGTGTCAGAACAGCACAATGAGGTCATAAGAGTTTTCAAATGCATTGTAATATTGCTTGATGAAATCATTATCATACCTATAATAATATTAAAAAAAAAAATGTGCATGCTGTTCTACAAGAAAATGTCATGAGGTGGAAGACATGACAAACCATTTCAAACAGCCAACTTCCTTCTCTTCCACTAAACCCAGAGCAAGAACGTTAAATAAAAGAGGAAATGATGAAAACCGCCTGGTCAATTTTGTGTTGACGGTATGAAAAGTGCCAAGAGTTTCCTGTGTCTCAGAGCTCTTGCATAAGATGCACAGAAAACCACAAGATTTTCTGCATTGTGTGGAGCAGCATGACACAATCTACTACTGAAAACTGTGTTTGTGATGACATGAATGTAAAAGCGTGTTCATATTTATAGATACATGTAAATAATATCTAAATGGTGACGACACCATTAGAAAATACCATGAAAAAATACCACTGATGACCACAGTTCATCAATACCTTTAGCAACAATTCTCACATCTACTCTTGGGGGATCCACCATGGTAAAGTGCAAGACTGAAAGAAAATCAAAAAGAAAAATTGAAAATAATTTATCATGAGATGTAATTCATTTGTGAAAGATTCAAATAATTGCTCTAATCCTTTGCAATACTGATATTCCCTAACAGGTCTTGAATTTAGGGCCGTTTGAGAGAAGTAGTGGGGAAAACATCTTTAGTCCAATTAGAAATGACTACAAATATGATGAATGAACAGCTGGAGTGTGTTTGAGGTGGTGGAATCAAATCAAAACACACGCAAAACTAAAAAGCTAATTTTCCCTGATTGCCTTTTTCTCTCTCTCAATGTAAAAATCCACATATGGCGTAGTATTATTCTTTGGTACGATTCTCCCATCCTCATTTTGAGGGTTTGTGACCTCAAATGCAGAATGACAGTCATTCTCTCAGGATGAACTCAAATGTCAGATCAGATCTACGGCTCTTTGGGTTGGTGGCGTTGGCACAGGAAGAGAGAAGAGAGCCTACGATATAAGAGGCCATGTAAACCTCAGCAGACGGCGATGCGGTGCAGCGATGCTCTGCCACTCTGCACCACCCAAACCTCACCTCAAAAGAGACACTTTTCCCATAGTTCCGTCTGCTTTGAAACCCCGTGAGGTTCAAAGCACTCAGACCTCAAGAGAGCTTTCGTAAGACGCTGATCCACAATACTGGTCCTGACCTACAGATAATCAAAGTGAAGATTACAGTCTCTACAGTCATGCAGTCAACTCCCAGAGATCTTAGGGAGAGGAATAGAGGCTAGTGTTGACTCAAGGTTGCCAGTCTTTGCCTCGGTGATCGGGAATGTGCTTATAGCGACACCTATCTCCAAAATGACAACCGGTGGTCCTCCAGAAGTAACACTCATCTCCGTTGACAGGACCTCTGCGTCTTGGCCTGGAAGAAATACAGATTTGTGTGGACATTCCTTTTAAAGAACATTTGTCTGAACATACAGTAGTTACAGTTTCTTGAAGAAAATCACTGCATCCAAGTACATTAAAACCACAATTACTTTTCTCATTGAACGGATAGTTCACCCAAAAATGAAAGTTCTGTCATCATTTACTCACCCTAAAGTTGTTCCAAACCTGTATGATTTCCCCCCCCCTTCTGCTAAACACAAAAGAAGATATTAAGAATATGGGTAACCAAATAGTTGATGGGCCCCATTGACTTCCATAGTATATTTTTTTTTTCTCCATACTATGGAAGTCAATGGGGCCCATCAACTGTTTGGTTACCAACTGTTATGTCCCTGTGGGTGTGCCTGTGTATTTTCTCTCCCTCTCATTCTCTTAAGGTGATGATACACGGGACAACGTTGCTTGGGGACTTTCCCATTGAGAATGGGCTACAAATTTCAATCTAAAGTATCCAGATTGCCCATTCTCAATGGGAAAGTGCCCAAGCAACATCGCTCTGCAACATTGCCCCGTGTATTATCACCTTTAGGCTCACCCCTATTGACTGCTATAGGCCTGAGCTGCTGTCCGTCATCGTTAACTTGCCGTGACGTCACTGTTCCCCCTGCCAATCAAGTCTTACGGCAGAGTTAAATAGCACAAATAGTGAACGCGTGCTAGTCGTCTTTGGCTCTGACTTTTTTTTACGTTTTTGTCCTTTAACCTTTACTAGTGTTTGTTGTTACTGAGTTAAAAAGGAATTTATACCTATAACTTTACGCTGCAGCCACATTGGACCAGTGGTTTGGAAAGTGGATGGATGGATGATTCAGCTGCGGGCGCCATCTTCAGATCAGACATGGGAATTCACTTGATGTGCGACACTCACAGCGCGTTATGGGTATTCTCTAGCCGTTAAGCTTACATCGGTTGTGTATTGTGGTGCATTATGGGATTGAATGAGTGCGCTCAAAATCGTCCACTATGGTTTCGAAATTGTCCCCATACCCTTAGAGATTTTGATGTATTATACACATTAGGTTAGAGGTGAGCGCCACCCCCTGTAAGTTGTGTTTGAATAGTTAGTGTAGTTGAGTTAGGGCAAGTTAACGCAGAAGACTTTTGATTTCTTGATTTTGTTTGTTAGTTTAGCGGCTTATATGCGAGCTAGCCTTGGGTTTTTGTTTGTTCTTTTGCGCCAGTCGCATCCCTTTTCTCTTGGGTTTATTTTCGCTGCGAGTCATTTTGTAAATGTTATTTTTTTTTTTTTAAACCCTTTTGTACTTCTTTCTTATCATTACTACTCACCCCTTCTTGAATTTGTTTGTTAGTTAGTTTAACGGCTTATACTCGAGTTAGCCTTGGGTTTTTGTTTTGTTCTTTTGCGCCGCTCACGTCCCTTTTCCCTTGGGTTTTTTTTACTGTGAGTCATTTTGTAAATGTTGAATATATTTTCCCTTTTTGTACTTAACATTTATTATCATTACTACTCAGCCCTTCTTGATTTTGTTTGTTAGTTTAGCGGCTTATATGCGCGTTAGCCTCTTTTCTTTGGCACCGCTTGAGTCCCTTTTCGTTGTGAGTCATTTTGTAAATACTGTATATATTGTTTTCCCTTTTGTACTTGTTTATCATCATTACTACTCACCCCTTTTATTTTCACTTGTGTTAATAAATAGCTTTTTGCATCGTTTCATTTACGTTGTCTCTCTTGCCATCCCCACATACACATACGATTGTCACAAAACTAAATGTTACTCCTTCCATCCCTAAAAAACCGAGGGTCGCAACACTGACATTCTTCAAAGTATCTTCTTGTGTGTTCAGCAAAAGATGACAATTTTCATTTTTGGGTTGACTATCCCTTTAATAGCACAGAGATTGAATTACCCAGCAGCCCCTGCAGGTTGTTGAATGGCAGGTGTTGGGAGGACTTTCTGAATCCGTCGATCTGGATATCGAACCACTAGCCGGGTATTCTCAATAAAATGTCCCTGTTTTACAAAAGGTTTCGCATACATGTATATAAACAATACATAGGGCTCAAAAAAGGCGTAATTAAAATACTACTAATAATAATAAATTTTTGTAAAAATATTGGTATTGTTTACACTATTATTATTTGTAATACTATTTTAAACATATTCAGGATCAAAAATGGCTTTACTACTACTCCTACTCCTACTCCTCCTACTACTACCAACAACAATCAATAAATAATAAAGAATTATTAGTGTTTCACTCACATTGAGGTTCTCCATTGCACGGGAGGCCATGTTGGCATTCTTAAAGTTAACAAATGCACAGAAACGTTCATGCAGAACTCGAATGCTGTCAATTTCTCCGTAACTGGCAAACATCATCAAAAATTAAAACAAAAATCATGGGTAATCATTTTAGAACTAAAATACTGCAAAAGCCGATGTGGCATCAGATCTCACATTTTGAAAAGGTCCCGCAGATGTTTCTCTGTCAGTTCTGTGGTCACGTTGCCCACCCACAAGGAATTGCAAGGACTTGTGAAGGCGAGTAAGAGAAAGCCAAAGAGAAATATGGACATAGGATTAGAGGGAAAGAACATCACTAAAAAAAAATAAATGAAAAGAAATACTGCAATCAGCTTACCCTGGCTGGAGGAGAGCACAGTCCTGATTTGATGCTGTAAAATATATAGATTTTTTTATTACAGCTTGACAAATTAGCCATGAGAAATTAACAGTGTGCAGAGTTATCAAAGGGGTGTTATGTACAATGTGAAGCAAAGTTTAGTTGTTTATGTTGGCAGAGCAACATGGCATCTTGCTGCAATGATATAGAATTTAACCGATTTATAAAACAATTGATTTTATCATTTCAGTTTTAATACTCAAGTTGCACAAAGGTAAACTTTATTTGCATTAATGCCAGAATAATTCATCATTTGTTATGAATAATTATCTTTTGTTTTATATCCATCAGGTTTGAAATTTAAAAAAAAAAAAAAAAAGAGAAAATAAATTAGATAAAGTATACATAGATTAAATATTACAAAAAAATTTCCCACTTCAAATAAATGCTTTTCTTTTGAACATTCTATTCATCAAAAAATCCTGAAAAAATAAAAAAATAAAAATACATCACAGTTTCCACAAAAACATTAGCACACCTGTTTTCAACATTGATAATAATAAGAAATATATCTAGAATGATTTCTGAAGGATCATGTGACAAGACTGATGCTGAAAATTCAGCTTTGCCATCACAGGAATAAATTACATTTTAAAATATATTTAAATGGAAAACAATCTTTTAAATTGTAGTATTTCATAATATATCCCTTTCTACAGTACTGTGTGTGGTAAAATCAGTGATTTCTGGTCATACTGCCCATTATTTTTTTGACCAAAATTTTTATGTCTCTGAACTAAATCTGAGTGTACCAATAGCACCCTCAAGTGGTTCATTTCAATGAAAAATCAGACAGGAATATCTTACCCTTCGCTGCAACAACAGCCTGCACTGTATTGTATTTTTCCAGCAACTGAATACTCTGCTCCTCATCATATCCAAGATCCTAACAAGAAGAAAGGAAAAGCCTTTATCCATTACAGGCCTGAAATTATATACTTTTCTTTTGCATTATACCTGGATTGCATTATTTTTGCTTCCAAATTAAGTATTTTTAAATCTAACCCTATTCTAAGAAACTCAAAGGAATAATTTACTCAAAAATGAAAATTATTTATTCATCCTGCTGTTATTCAAAACCTGCTTAACTAATGTTCCTTGCGTGGAACAAAAAAGGAGATACTTAGCATGTCTGAGCTGTTTTTATTCCAACCAAAGTTATGCAGCTGTTAAAATTACACATGGATGAGTCATACTGAAATGCTCAATTTTTCCATTGGTGTTCCACTGAAAGGAAAACAAAGATTTGGAACAACAACAAATAAAAAAAAATAAAAAAAGTAAATGATTCATGACTATTTATCTTGAGTTTTTATGTGTTTTCTAATGACAATGACGTACAACTTTGTGCATTCAACGGACAGGTTTTATCACTATGTTTGGTAGTGTGTTCCCTGGGAATCGATCCCACAACCTTTTCATTGTTAGCTCTATGCTCTACCAACTGAGCAACAATAAGAGATCCAGTCCTTACCGTAAGTTGTTGCACTTTACAGTACAAGAGGTCATTGACGGCTTCTTCACAATCTTGGTCTAGTTTTAGCACCTGTTCCATGGCTTTCTCAGCTTCACTGTACCTCTATTACAAACAAACCCACATGCAAATTTATTGATACTCACCTAAATGCAGATTCAATCCATTTACAGGGAGAAAAAAAACAAATATGCCACTGGGTCGCACCTTAAGCCCCATAAGTGCACTTCCCCTACGGTAATAGCCTTTGGGCCAATCAGGAGCAATCTGAATGGACTTCTCAGCATCTGCGAGGGCCAGAGGGTACTGCTCCAGACAACAATAGCAGTAGGAGCGATTCCCAAAAAACCTGTTTTCAAAATATCAGAGTGAATTAATGAAAACAACAAAAAAGAAAAGATATGTGGATATGGTTTCAGTCAAATCAAAGCGTCACCTGTAGTCTTTCGGGTCGCATTTGATGGCCTCTGTAAACAGACTAACCGCTTGTGTGTACTGGCCCTCCTGAACAAATCGAATCCCTTTTTCTGGAGTGAAGAGAAAGAAAGATGATATGGAGGAGACTGCATAAGTAAAGAACAACAGCACACGTTTAAAAATGATAAACTGTGTGAAACTCAATTGTGAATACTGTTCACCTAAAAATTAAAATTGGGTCATTAGCTCAGCCTCATGTTATTCCAAACCTGTATGACTGACTTTCTTCCAAGGAACACAAAGAATACTTCTTTTTGAAGATCATCCTGGAATATTTTTCTTTTTATATAATGAAAGTGAATGTGGACTGGGGCTGTCAAGGTTTAAAGTATGGAGCCCCTAAAGGGAACATGGTGAAGGGAAAAAATATATTTAGATTCTTTTGCGTTCCCTCGAAACATTTTTTTGCAAAAAAATTTTTGCAAGTGAATGCAAAGTTTCTTGGGGGAACGCAAAGGTTTTATGAGGGAATTTACAATTCATGAGCCAAGACTTCTGAAACCAAATTATAACGTTTAATTCATTTTCCTAAAGAGTGTCCAGGACTTTTTCAAAGTTTCACATTTTATGCTCAATGGAAGAAAGAAATCATATAAGTTTGGAACAACATAACAGTAAGTAAATAATGTCCATTTTAATTTTGGGGTGAACTACAAAAACATTCACATACTGGACATGCATCCTTTCTCTAATCTGACCAAAAAATTTTTTTTGTGTGTGTGTGTAAGAATTACATACCTACTAGTAAGGCACTTCTTTTAGTTTTAGCATCTGATAAGCCAATGTCCTGTTAAAAAAAGAAAAAAAAAAAAAAAAAAGTATAATATATTAATTGTGATTTAAAGCAGGGTGGGGTGCAGCAGCTCATTCACATTCAAAGATACACGCATGAAAACAGCATGTTTTTCCTTCCACTCAAAAATGGGCATTTACAACATGGTAAAATAAATGATCTGTGGGGTATTTTGATCTGAAACTTCACAGATACATTCTGGGGACACCTGAGACTTATAGTACATCATGTAAAAAGGGGCATAATAGGTCCTCTTTAAAGGCACAATATGTAAGATTTTTGGATTAAAATATACAAAAACCACTAAAACAATGTTACATATTTGTTGACTTACATTATCCCAAATGTTTCCAAGAATGTTTAAATCCAGAGAAATAAGCAATTTACCCAGGACACGGACCATGTCCGTGTGTCGCCTATCAATGACATCATACCCACGTTACCCTCGGTTTCCGGTTTTATTTTAAAGAAACCATGGAAACACCAAAGACACTTTAATATATTATATGTTTTATTAGACAGGTGAGCAACTGTTTGGATGGAAACATTCATCAACAGAAAACTAATCATGTTATATAGCTCAACACAGTAAGTCTTATTGTTTAAATCTCATTTTCTTGATTTCCCGTGAGTACCATGTTTTACCATGCCTAATATCGATCTAGCTTACTGCAGTGTGCAACAAGTGTCTCATAGTAGCCGCCGAGCGAACGCAGAGTAGCACTATAACAACTTTCAACACACAAATGTATCTAATATGATACACAGCACTGCTTCACCACACATACGCTTGACCAGAAGCGGAAGCAGCGACTACGGCATAATAAAAGTTCTGCTGCTCTCGAGACGCATGTCGCGCTCGTCTCTCATTAGCAATCACTCCAGCGGCCTCGTTTCTGCTCACACAGCACTCGGCCCTGCTCTGCTTCATACTACAGTAACGTTAATAATCTCATTAATAAACTTGATTTCTGCCCAAGTCCCATCCCGATTCTTTTCCACTGGCTGTAGACGTAAAGACAACACCTCCCATGATTCCACGAAATCAAGGCGTCATCAAGCTACACCTTTGTTTTGAATAAGCGACCTCTAGTGGTGAAAATTTACATAGTGTGCCTTTAACAAGAAGAAATCCAGTCTTGCACAAGAACCCGTCTCACACGTGATCTTATGCTATTTCCTGTTCGTGTGTGATTGTGAAACGTAGTTTGTAGACCAGACAGATTTTCGGCGATTCTTCCTATTGAAATGTTGTGTATTGTGCAATACCCTGCCACCAATCCGTCGAGTAACGTGCACACAGCAGCAACTAAATGGTAAACACTAGACTATATTGTAGTGTGAGAAAATCGTGCAGTGTGTACCCGGCATAATGTGAACTGGGTTTGCTGGGTAGAAGCATAGTATGGTGAAACATGCAATCTGTCATGACAGTGGCATCTCTATCAGCTGAAAGAATAAAAGGTGTCATATAAGTCCACAGTGACAGCACCGTACAGATTTATGAACTACGTTAATACCCAATAATCCCAGCGCCCAGGTTCAGCAGTTATGGGCTCCACAGGACACTGAATAAACACTTAAACTCACTTCTCCAGTCCTGCTCTCATTTTCCTTGTTCTCTTTCGACTTGTAAGCTCCTTTACTTTTAGCTTTGGGTCTAATGTGACTGACAGCATTGGCAACAAAAGCACTGTTTACATCCCACCCTGGGTCCTGAAAATGAGGAAACAGTGCCAAAGTCAGCAATTTAAACAATAAAACATTTAAACAGCAAACTCTGGAAGTCCATCAGCTATGGCAGTATGGTTGTCTCCATTTTCATACCTCCTCACTAGAACGGGCTGTCGGCTGCCGGTTGCTTTTGTTCCCTGAAGCCAGTGGAGGTCCGGAAGGACTTGTACTTGGAGGAGCGACAGGGTTCTCTTCCACCTTTGAAAGGCCAATAACTTCCACCTCCTCTGACTCAGAGTCCTCAGACTCATCGAGTTCAGAATCAGCTCCAGCATTCTCCTCCCCCTAAAAAAGAAAAATACCACATTTTTAAAAGTGTGTATTGCTTGTTGAGCTAGGGGCGTAATAGCGTATACATAAAATGTATACTCAAGTTAAAAAAAATATACAACCTAGTAAGCTGCATTTAAAGGCATCAGTGTCACCCAAATGCCTGGCCTTCTAAAATACTATATTTTGTTTTAGCCACCAGTTCTCTAATTACTGTAAATTCAATATCAAACAGTACTGATTTTAACTGCAAGTACTATTTTTTTTTTTTTATTATTTTAAATATATAATAGTTTGGGGTCAATAATATTTTTTGAATGAAATGAATACTTTTATTCAGAAAGGATGCATTAAATTGATCAAGTGTGATAGTAAAGAGTTTTTACATTTCTACAAATAAATTATATTTCAAATAAATTAAGAACTTTCTATTCACCAAAGTATCCTGAAAAAAAAAAAAAAAAAATCAGAGTTTCCACTTAAAATATTAAAATATTAAGCATTTGTCATGAGCACCAAATCACCATATTAAAATGAATTCTGAAGGATCATGTGACACTGAAGACTGGAATAATGATGCTGAAAATTCAGCTTTGCCATCACAGGAATAAATTACATTGTAAAATCTTGAAATAGAAAAGAGTTATTTTAAATGGTAATAATATTTTACTGTATTTTTGATGCAGACTTGGTAAGCATCAGAGACTTCTTTCAAAAACATTGAAAAAAAATTACTGACTCCAAACAGAGTGTGTGTGTGTGTGTGTGTGTGTGTGTGTGTGTGTGTGCTGTCAAGCGATTAAAAATTTTAATCTAATTACACGATGTGGCGATTAATCAATCGCACATCAAATTTGGCTGAGATATTAGCCCCAAAAGTGAATTTAAAGTCATTATTGTGTTAAATGAGAAAAGCTTCAAATAGACATTACAAAAAGTAACTAAAAAAAAAAAAAAAAAAAAATATATATATATATATTTTTATTTGATTCAACAGAATTTATTACACAAACTTTTAGGCTTGAACGGATATGAAGGTGAAGTCGTTTAAAAAAAGTCACGCAAACAAACGATACTGCGGTGGCTGTTACTGACTATTTAAATCTAGCGGGTTTGGGGTCTCGTGTTTCAAATCCAATGACGTTGGTAGTGACGATTCTCTCTGACCAATCAGTGATCTGCAGTGTTTGCACGTCACATTTAGTATCGGTCCGGCACGCTTGGAACCTCAATCGAGGTGGTACTATTTAAGCGAGCCGTACCGTTCAGTACCAAGCCGTCCCATGCAGTGGAAAAGTGCCAAAAACTGAGCTGTACCGAACCATACCCTGCAGTGGAAAAGCGCCATAAATAAGAAACTAAAACGTAGGTCTTGGGCGGGGCGGGTACATTAAATGCATTAAGAATTTTAAAACATTATTTTTTCCCCATAACTAAATAATTAAATCAATGCGTTAAATCGACAGCCCTAATTTTATATTATATTATATTATATTATATTATATTATATTATATTATATTATATACTGCTCAAAAAAATTAAAGGAACACTGAAACACATCAGATCTCAATGGGGAAAAATATCATGCTGGATTTCTATACTGATATGGACTGGGTAATGTGTTAAGAACGAAAGTATGCCACATCGTTCGATGGAAATGAAAATAATCAACCTACAGAGGACTGAATTCAAAGACACCCCGAAAATCAAAGTAAAAAAAATGATGCAGCAGGCTAGTCCATTTAGCTGAAATTTCATTGCAGCAACTCAAAATGGTACTAGTACTAGTAGTTTGTATGGCCCCAAGGTGCTTGTATGCATGCCTGACAACGTCGGGGCATGCTCCTAATGAGACGACGGATGGTGACCTGGGGTATTTCCTACCAGATCTGGACCAGGGCATCACTGAGCTCCTGGACAGTCTGAGGTGCAACCTGGCGGCGTCGGATGGACCGAAACAATGTCCCAGAGGTGTTCTGTTGGATTTAGGTCAGGCGAGCATGGGGGCCATTCAATGGTATCAATTCCTTCATCCTCCAGGAACTTACAATGGCATGTATTGATGTGCCATCCTGGACTGCCTTTGCAACCTCTGTAGGGTCCAGGTATCGCCTCATGCTACCAGTAGTGACACTGACCCTAGCCAAATGCAAAACTAGTGAAACAGTCAGAAAAGATGAGTAGGGAAAAAAATGTCAGTGGCCTCCACCTGTAAAACCATTCCTGTTTTGGGGGGTCGTCTCATTGTTGCCCATCTAGTGCACCTGTTGTTAATTTCATTAACACCAAAGCAGCTGAAACTGATTAACAACCCCCTCTGTTACTTAACTGACCAGATCGATATCCCAGGAGTTTAACTGACTTGATGCTATTCTCTGATTAAAAAGTGTTCCTTTAATTTTTTTGAGCAGTGTATATTATATTATATTATATTATATTATATTATATTATACACACACGCAATAGTTTATAAGGAAATTACTGTCACACCCCCAGTTAATTCTGATTGGTCCATTGTTTTAAAACTGACATTAAATGTACTGCATAATAAAAACTTAATTATTTTTAACATGCTCTCTTAAATACCCAGTAACTGTGGTTAACCTAGATGAGATGCACTGATCTGCTGCAATGTTTTAAAAAGGAACACATCCTGTGTCAAAGCCCTCATGCCATCCTCACCATTAAACTAGTTTCAATTTACCTGTTCAGTACTTTCATCCTTTTTAACCCGCTCTAGTTTCTTCCGCTGCCGTTGACGCTAAAAAAAAAAATAAATAAATAATTTATTTTTTTGGCAGCAACACAATGCACATAATGAAATCCCGCAGATTTATGGCTCCGTTCACAATAAGAGCACAATTTAAAACAATGCTTAATAGATCTGCCCTGACAGTAAACACTGTGTTAAAGGCGATTCATTCTTGTCCTTAGTGTGGTAAAGTTTATCTCCTCTCACCTTCCTCTTGGCTTTGCGCCTCTCTGCTTTCCGTCTGGCCTTTTCCTCATCACTAAGACCCTCCTCACCATTTAAGACATCCTGTAAAACACACACAAACCCAAATGTGACAGGGTATCAGGAACAAACGGACATGCAGGTACAGAAGAGAAACACTGTGCAAAATAGCAGCAAACAGAGGTCTGTTACTTCATCAAAGATGTTTAAGAAGGGAATTTTACCTGATTTAAGAAAGACTTCTTTAGTTATAGGCACTAAAACAAGGTTGAAAATGTTACAAAACCACCTTGGAGGATTTTGGCCTCCATAAATCCATATGCTGATTGACAATGTACAAATGAATGAAGCCAGTGTTGCTCTCCCTATGAGTGGTTAACCAAAATAAAATGTAACTCAAAGCTTAAATTCTTAAAGATGACCGCAGGGTAACAGTTTTTGGTGAGCAGACAACTGTCTAATATTATATAGTCTGTGGAAGACTGCACACCATCATGGGTAGATAAGACAATTTGAATGTTGCAGCATGAATGTGAAACATTCACCAAAATAACAGTGTTTCTTGGAACAAAAGAGCCTCAAAGCAACTGCAAAAAATATGCTGGGAGTATCTCTGTTTTGAGCAAACTGACCTGACCTTAACCCAACTGATTTGTTGAGACATGACTAGAAGATAAAGTTCATTCACTTCTTTCTATGTTTTTGAAAAAAAAAAACTCCCTAAAAATGTGCATAAAGGCTGCATTTATTTGATCAAAAATGCAATAAACAGTAATATTTTTGAAATATTATTACAATTTAAAATAACTTTTGTAGTTTAATATATTTTACAATATAATTTATTCCTGTGATGGCAAAGCTGAATTTTCAGCATCATTACTCCAGTCTTCAGTGTCGCATGATCCTTCAGAAATCATTCTAATATGCTGATTTGGTGCTCAAGAAATATTTCTTATAATTATCAATTTTGAAAACAGTTGTGCTGCTTAATATTTTTGCAGAAACCATGAAAACTTTTTGCAGAAAAAAAAAAAAAAAAAAAAAAAGTGGAAAGAAAAATTTCAGGATTCTTTGAATAGAAAGAACAGCATTTGAAATTGAATTGATTTTTTTTTTTTTTTTTGTAACATTCTAATGTAACATAAGTCTTTGCTGTCTGTTTTGATCAATTTAATGAATCTTTGCTGAATAAAAGTTAAATGGGAATCTATAATGCCCCTTTTTCAAAATGTAATACAAGTCTCTCGTGTCCCCAGAACGTGTCTGTGAAGTTTCAGCTCAAAATACCCCACAGATCATTTATTATAGCTTGTCAAATTTGCCCCTATTTGGGTGCGAGCAAAAACACACCGTTTTTGTGTGTGTCCCTTTTAAATGCAAATGAACTGCTGTACCCTGCCCGCTTTCCAAAAGAGAGCGGAGATTTAACAGCTCGCTTTTCGGTTGCTCAACAACAACAAAGCTGGAGAATCTCACGCAGCCAAAATGAGGATTGTCAGTAACGGTGTTCAGCCTTACATTGTTCAAACCGGAGTTGGACACTGATGGAGAGACTCAGGAAGAAGTTACATCTTTTAGAATGCAACTGGACATTTCTGAACGGATAGTGGATAAATTTATGTAGTTGCTGTGGAGTTGATTCAACTCATCGACTAGCATGTGCCGACATGTTAATCTTTTGTGCAAATCCAGCGTTAAATTGACCCTCGTTTGTGAAGTAGTCCGGCGTAAAATGACGGCATCGTAACAACACTCTACTACAACAACTCTTCCTCTTCTCTAAAGCAGCCAACATGGCCTCGCCCCCTTTGTTGCGTGTTCCCGGGGGCAGGGTTTATGTAAATTTTAGGGTTAGTGATGTCACCAACCCGGGAAGAAGCTCGTTGTAGTCCCTACTAGCCGTTTGTTGTAGTCCTTAAAAAGTGATTTCTTTCTGTAAAAGAAAATATCTCCCTTTGCATTGAACTTTGAGCATCGCAACTTTGCAGATGTTGTTTATGCTCAAGCAGCAACATTACACACTAACTAAAGTTTAAAAAAAAAAAGTGAAATCATAATCAAGGACCCCTTTAAAATAAATAAGTGAGCCACTGTGGCTAGTGGTTTTACAAAGTTACTAGCCACTCAGGATTTTCACTGGCCACAATTTTGACATCAATACCATTAGGAAAAACTGGCATATAAATATTTTTAATATTATCTCATAATTTGGCAGCAGGTATATTAGGCTGCTGTAACTTTAAGACCTGAAGCACAGATCCATTATACTATTACACGTGTGTTTTCTTTCTCTACTGTTTACTTTCACTTAAAACATAACTGACTGCGTTTACGTGAATACTCGCCAAGACCAGCATTCTGACATTATTTTGTGTGTATTTGACTGATTAAGCGCAATAAGCAGCGAAAAAGAACTCAATTTAGTACTGAGAGGTAGCTTTATGTACGTGCATTTTGGGTGCGAGCACAAAATCTGCAGGAATGAGTATACTTATGTGCAATCCCATGGTGAAATTCAAGCCCTGTAACACCAACAATATTAATCCGGAGCAAAAGAAACGTGTGAGTGAGGGGAAGCGGGTTTGTTTATCAACTCGCTGTTGGAGAGATGAGAGAGCGAGAAAGTGGTATTGTTTATCTCTTCTGCAGAAAACGAGTATTGGAAGCATTTCAGATATTTCAGTATCAGTATGTATCGAAAAATAGATATTTTCGACAACACTACATTGCACTTTTTAGATGTCATTTTAAAAGACTACAATTGAAAAATGTACATATTATATATAAAATTCAACCCGCCAAAGTGGCTACAGTAGTATGACTGACTGCGTTACATGCATTGATTACGATCGAAACCTTTTGACGGAGACACGGAGTGTGCGCAAGCCGAATCGTAGCGTTTGCCAGTCAAGACTAACAGATTCATGATTTATTAGAGATGCCACCAAATGTAAGATGTATGATATGTGTGTAAAAATGTAAGGAGTGAAAGTAAAAAGTTGTCAGAAAAATAAATAGTGAAATAAAGTACTGATACCAGAATCTACTTAAGTACAGAAACAAAGTATTTGTACTTCGTTACTTCCCATCTCTGTACATATATACACACTAAGTATATATACTTAGTGTGTGTGTGTGTGTATATATTATATTATATATATATATATATATACACACACACTTTAACGGTATACTAAATATGAAGTATTTATAGTGGCCTTATATATTAATTAAACTTTATATATACACTTCTAAGGCCACTATACATGTCGTTGTGCAGAAATCGAAGAATAGCCACAGTTGTTAAAAGACCTGAATTAAATTTTAATTAAATTTCAGACTTAAAACTATTGGTCAGAAAACATATGCAAGCAGTTTATTCAAAAACAACAGGGGAACATGCAGGTCATTCTCATTACTGATTTAACTACCTTTTCAATTCATGAAAAAAAGCCCAAAGTTCTTGTACCTGTGAGAGTGTCTCGTCATTCTGCCCGGGGAGGGCACCTGTGTCCATCTCCTCTGGCCTCTCATCACTGGAGCCTGTGGAAAAATGCAGAGAAAACAATCCATAAGTCCCAAGTTCAATTCAAGCCAATAGAATCACTATAGCAGCATTAGCCAACAACACATGTTTTGAGAGTTAAAAACCATTCAATAATGCAGAAATTATAATCAACAAGCCACTTGTTTTGTATTAGATTATGTAGTCAAATCCCAACATTTACCATTTCCTAGTTCTTTATAAACTGTAAATGCTCACATGACACTCAAAGTAAGAAAATACCATACATTTGTGACTATGAAATGATACATTTCAGTCAGACTAGTAAAAACCCATGAAAACTTCCCTCACAACCAAATCTTGGTTTTTACTTCTCTAATTGCATTAGCCACTATACAATACTGTACATAAACTCAAAGCCTATGTCATATATTTTTAGCCTTGACTGCTGATGTCTGTTTACTTAGCATTTTCAGGATCCAGCTGTGCAAAGTTTTTAATTTCACATCAGGGGTGCCACAGAAAAGCCAACTAAACCAGAGTAAAATGAGTTATCAGCATCAGCAAAAAGAAAAAACACACTCACTCAACAAACATGGGACCTAAAGCCCTGCAGCACTGCAATTCAGTTGTCAGCTATCCTAAAGTTCCCCTGCAGCAATGGTAAAATTAGACCTTGCAGACATTTCTCCAAGCTACACGGCCTCACATAAACTACACAGCTCAAAACATTCCTCAAGAAAGCCATTTACACTGCGGCCTAGTAAAGCAATACTTTCTCTGAAGATCGTCCAACGACAGATTTTTGGATTATGCCATTAGCTAAACAAAGCAGATGGTTTTCAGACTAAATTTTTCAGGTTTTGTTTTCTTTTATGGGACTCCTGACAGCTCAGTGATAGTTTTATACTTGATTCATCCCAGGGCTTTGATTAATACACATCATAATACGCAACCATCTGCACAATGTCCGAAACCTACATTTTTGTTTGACATAAACAGCACAAAATGACCAAGACCCACTTTTTTTGCATTTCTTAGCCAAACAATACCATTCCTGTTTCAGAAAGAGACAGAACTTTACAAGCTTGTTAACTGAATCCTTTGGTACAGAGAAGTGAAGATACATTATACGCTCTAAAAAACACTGTTTCTGTATCTTCAACCACTCCCATTAGCCATTACAACACTCTTAATATCCCACATAATTGTTCACATACAGCAAAGAGATGCACACGGTTTGCCTTCAGTTATAAATCATAGCCAAAGTAACACCACAAATCTCAGACAAATGCAAATGCATGCTCTGCTTCGCCTAAGAAGCAGGCCGTGATCTGAGACGAGTCCTGTGGTTGCAGGGAAGTGATGCATCGACCAGCAAACTTCCCTTTAAGTGACTCATCTCACACTTCGATAGCCTCGTGACAATAGCAGTCTAAAACACTGATTTACCTTGCTAAGACACAGAAACCGCAGGTGGCCCCCGGCTAGTCACATCTTCCATGGATCATGCAAACTGTTCCATGCAAAAATCCCGACTGATACGGTTTTCACTGCTGCCGGTCAGTACGCAGAATCCATTTGATTAAATGGATCTGGTGGGAGAAAACTATGCACACCTCAGCATTTAATGATGGATCATGCTCTTAAGCATATTTACATGTCTACCACCAACTTTGAGTACAGCCCAATATTAGACAACACAAAACAGCAGTACTTCATGTAATGACAATTCACAAAAAATAAAAGCTCCAATTAAAATCTAAATGGGCTTTACCGCCTGATGTCATTGGGGAACTTTTCAAGTTCCTCAAAGAATTTTTATTTTCTAGCTTTTTAGAAAACCATCCACGTATTGGTGCTTTAAAGAGCCCAGACACCAAAACTCTGGTCTGAAGAATCTAGCTTAAACTGGTAGCTGTGTTTCAGAACGTCTGATCATCGGCTGGTCTACCCATACACATGTACACCGATCAGGCATAACATTATGACCACTGACAGGTGAAGTAAATAACACTGATTATCTCTTCATCACAGCACATGTTAGTGAGTGGAATATATTAGGCAGCAAGTGAACATTTTGTCCTCAAAGTTGATGTGTTAGAAGCAGGAAAAATGGGCAAGCGTAAGGATTTGACAAGGGCCAAATTGTGATGGCTAGACGACTGGGTCAGAGCATCTCCAAAACTGCAGCTCTTGTGGGGTGTTCCCGGTCTGCAGTGGTCAGTATCTATCAAAAGTGGTCCAAGGAAGGAACAGTGGTGAACCGGCGACAGGGTCATGGGCGGCCAAGGTTCATTGATGCACGTGGGGAGCGAAGGCTGGCCCGTGTGGTCCGATCCAACAGACGAGCTACTGTAGCTCAAATTGCTCAAGAAGTTAATGCTGGTTCTGATAGAAAGGTGTCAGAATACACAGTGCATCGCAGTTTGTTGCGTATGGGGCTGCATAGCCGCAGAACAGTCAGAGTGCCCATGCTGACCCCTGTCCACCTCCGAAAGCACCAACAGTGGGCAAGTGAGATCAGAACTGGACCACGGAGCAATGGAAGAAGGTGGCCTGGTCTGATGAATCACGTTTTCTTTTACATCACGTGGATGGCTGAGTGTGTGTGCGTCGCTTACCTGGGGAACACATGGCACCAGGATGCATTATGGGAAGAAGGCAAGCCGGCGGAGGCAGTGTGATGCTTTGGGCAATGTTCTGCTGGAAAACCTTGGGTCCTGCCATCCATGTGGATGTTACTTTGACACGTACCACCTACCTAAGCATTGTTGCAGACCATGTACACCCTTTCATGGAAATGGTATTCCCGGGTGGCTGTGGCCTCTTTCAGCAGGATAATGTGCCCTGCCACAAAGCAAAAATGGTTCAGGAATGGCTTGGTCTCCAAATTCCCCAGATCTCAATCCAATCGAGCGTCTGTGGGATGTGCTGAACAAACAATTCCGATCCATGGAGGCCCCACCTCGCAACTTACAGGACTTAAAGGATCTGCTGCTAACATCTTGGTGCCAGATACCACAGCACACCTTCAGGGGTCTAGTGGAGTCCATGCCTCGACGGGTCAGGACTGTTTTGGCAGCAAAAGGGGGACCAACACAATATTAGGAAGGTGGTCATAATGTTATGCCTGATCGGTGTATATGTAGATGCCACTGCTCCAGACACGTCAACATGTCCACCATCTTGGAACGGTCAACATTTCAGATGCTCACAATAATAATGCATCACTCACAATAAAAATCAATGACTTTTCCAAGATGCCACAACATTGTGCAGTCTCTGGTTGTAAAAAATGCAAAGATTTGAAATGGGATAACCTTTCAAAGATAAGAATGTGTTGGTTTGTGTTTTTATAGCCCAGTTCCACAGACAGGGCTTAGATTAAGCCAGGATTAGGCCTTAGTTCAATTAGGACATTTAAGTAGCTTTTATAAACGTGTCTTAGAGGAAGGGGGAGGAGAAAAAAAAAAAAAAAAAAAATTCACATTACTGGTGTGCATATTGAGACAAAACAATGGCACTGACATATTTTAAGATGCATCAGTGCAAGATGATTTCAGTTAAGACAGCCCAAACATCCATTTTAGTCTAGGACTAGGCTTAAGCCTTGTCTGTGAAACAAGTGTTTGACCGTTCCAATATGGCAAACGGCTTACATATAGCGGACCATAGAAACAGCCGGTAATTAGGCAGGTAATTATGCATATTATATATGTATATGTGTGTGTGTGTGTGTGTCAGCTATACCACATTCCAAAAACCTTCTGGACCACCTTAAGCAATATGGTTTACCAGCTTAGACCAGCTATGAACCAGTGATCATGTTCCAAAACATAGCTACTAGCTTGGATTTTCCAACAAAGATCAAGAATTTTTTTTTTTTTTTTTAATCTCCTAAAAATCATATGGGCAACTCAAGAACCCTAAATGGTTTTTGATAAGAAGATTTGTTGATTATCCTAAAGAAACATTGAAGAACCTTTATGTTTATGACTGAATGAAAAATAAAATGTTTGCCATTAGACTTGAGGCAACCTATAAACCCCAAACCGTGCTTTTAAATTTACAATCCTGCTAAACCCATTACAAATTATAACTAAATTAGGATGCATCTGAACTGGTTTGTCTGAAAATCTTTATTCTTGACAAAACACATTTAAACAAGAAATTATCAGCTGTTAAAATCACGTTTAGTGTGTCTGTGATTCACAGGCCTGTTGCATGTGATTTCTAGTATTTGAAATAATAAACCAAATCAGTTTAAACAAAAAGCCTGTGATAAACGTATACATTTCTTTAGCCTACTCCACTGTCATATGCAAATAAATTAATACAAAATCTGTGAGAGTTTAACAAACAACTTAAGTTCATTAGCTATTCATCGTAATGTTTAATATTTAGCATTAAATATGGATTTGACAGAAATTAAGGTTTAGATACATTACCATAAACAAATAAAAGTTATCCGGGTGACAACCGCGGATACAATTATATTGAACAAACATTTGCATAATTGGCATCATGATTTCTTTAATACACTTTTATATCTATATAAAACTGACTCACAAGATATCACTGTCACTAAAGCGCCTTCCGGGGAGATAAGCAGATTGTGCCCTGTGTTTTACGCTCTGATTCATGGAAAACTAACTTTATAACTCGGACAGGCAGAAACAAAGTTTCCATGCAGACGTGAAACTCACCGCTGAGCCCCAGTAACCGGCAGAAATCCAAACTGAACTTCATTAGTCCAACCATCCAGCATTATTACCCTAAATACGACTACAGGAACATATACACGACAGAATACACGTTAAAACAACAAATGAAGCGACATATTTAAACTTGTGGCGATATATGTGTGGCTGTTTCTCTTCCTGGGCGTCGAGCGGAGCGTCAGGCGTGTGTGTGTTAAACTGAACTCAAGCACCTCCCAGAACCAGCGTCTTAAAGGGCCGCAGGGGCCATACTTGTGTCCTGGAGCCAAACTTCTAATCAAGTCAAGAGGCATTTATTTGTCATTTGCACAATTACAATGGGGAATGTGAGCATTGAAATGCTTGTGACGAGGCTCAGACTTACAGTAACATTAAGGGACCATTCACAAATTTAGTAAACACCACCATACACAAATATAAATACAAAGTGGAGGGCACTGGGATATTAAAGTGACATGATGTGCTATTTCGTAGTCAGAACAATAAATAAGTGGCAGTAACAAATACGATAAAGAGTAAAAAAAAAAAAAAAAATATTAAGAGTAGTAAGTATTCCTGAGTAAGAAGTCTCAGTGTTTGAAGTGAAAAGTAAAACATAAAGTGTTGCAGAGTTAGATGAATAAATATAAAAGGTGACAGTAACAAATACAATAAATAGTAAAAAGTATTAACATTATGGGATAAAGCTGCTCCTCAATTTCAGAATCCTGTCTGAATATTTCCATCATAGGTTAATTTGCATCTTGAAGTCACCATGAAATCAAAATTCTTATTTTTATGGAATATTGCAGTTTTTTGCAGTCATTATGTGCCCTCATAATCTTTAAATAACTTACCCTCCCTCTTGCAGCAACATCTCTTCTGTGTTGATGTGTTTACTGGCGTAAGGGCGGGACAACCTGTCACTCACATGAGATCGACCAATAGCAAACCACAAGCATCCAACCATCCAATCAATTTCCAATGGACAAAATGAAGTCCCGGCTTATATTTTTTCTGGTTCAAGAAGCTATTTCACTCAGATATAAGTCACAATAGGGAAGAAGAGACCATCGCAACTTGCGTTTCATGCTGACTTTAATCCAGTTACCTTTTTTTAAAAAAAGCTTTTTTTTTTATTCACTATGTAGATTTTGGTAAATCATTTAAACAAGTTAACCAAGAGTGTTAAAAATCATGGCTGAACTTTTTATCACACTTGAAATTACTTTTGCGCTCTGTTGTTTACTGCACATTTGGCATATGTACTGTAGTAGGTCATCCGGATTTACAAGCATGCAGAAAAATTTGCATACTTGTGTGCAGTTTACATACTGTATATACTGAAGATATAGTAAGAGTTTTACTTAGGTTAGCAACCTATAATGAACATAGCCTTAAATGAATATTTGTTCTTTTGGAGTCTTGCCTGCATGCTGTGATTTATTATGTAAATTAAAATGCATTATAGAAATCCTTTTATATTATTTTATGTAATTAATTTATTAAAGATGAAGTCTGCAGTTCTGCACCACTAGCTTCACAGAGCAGAATAGCAAAAATTAAGAATTAAGGAAAACAATAAAGCTTCAAAGACCCCTTACATTCATAGCACCAAATTAGTTTATTATCTATTATCAAAATAATATCATTTAAGTTATTATAAAAACAATGTCATAGCTTTTTGTCAGAACATTCAATGTGGTCCTATTCACATGTTCCATCTCAGGTTATACAAAACATAGTTTTTAATAATGTAGCAATAAATGTTAAAATTAACATTAACTAAGATTAATAAATGCTGTAGAAGTATTGTTCATTCTTCGTTTATGTTGTTAACTACAGTAGTTAACTAATGTTAATTAATTAAAACTTATAGTAAAGTATTACCATGATTTCACGTATTTCAAATTTCACTAAAAAATAGATAGAATAGGGCAACATTTTGGGAGTGTTTCAAAGGCTGTGCAAGACACACAATGTCAACAACACTTAATATTTGTCTTCATCTCTCTTTTCATTGAAATATCCCATTGGAAAATGATATTCCCCATTGAAGGCAGAGATCACAGTCGCTTGAAATCCGCCAGAACATTGAGAGCTGAATTCCAGCCGGCTGCACCCATAACACCTCCACCTGAATGAGAAAAGCTCAGATAAATGCTGGAGAACACAGGGGAGGTCATGCATGTCAAGCTCAGTATTTACCTGACCTGGTTTTATGAAACGTGATATCACACTGATGACATTTCTAAACCCAATACGTACAGTTTTAGTTTTTATTTATTCAGGCACCGACCTGGATGGCTGCCACTGCCACATAAGTACAATCCTTTGACAGGTGAGCGGTAGTCTGCGACGGAGGGCAAAGGTCTTGCCAGGTAAAGCTGATCCAAGGACATTGAGCCATGAAATATATTCTGTTGCATAAAAAATGCATGTAATTAATATTGGGAATGATATGATAAGCAAATTTACAACAATTAACTAAGATTTAGAGATAAAATTATCTATTAGATTCTGTATTATTGTGAAAATTACTAACAAAACAATACATTTACAAAAAGTCCATGTAAATGTCTATTAAATGAATTATATGATATGTTCATACCCCTCCAGTGAGACCAAAGACCCTTTCAAGATCAGGAGGGGTCAGGATGTCTTTGCCCACTATTGACTTTTTAAATCCAGGAGCGTAACGTTCAACCCAGTCGAATGCTGTGAAACGGAAAACAAAGTACCAATTACAACAAAGATCTTATTACTTCAAGGCATGTGATATCACTGTGGTAGCACAAACCGTGTCACTGTGTTTAAAAAGTAGGTAGTTCATGCCTGCCTATCAGAGTGCAAATGGTTGTGTGGGAATGTTGGGGCAGTCTTAAAAAATGCACAAAATATCACATAAAAATCTAGAAAGAAACCCTGTTCTTGTATTATAAATTTTATATTTTATATTATATATTTCTGAAGGATCATGTGATTTTATTGTATATTTTAATGTGTTTTTGAATATGAGACTTCAAAAACAGTAAAAATAATTATAGAATTAAAGGACAAGGTAGAAAATATATATATACTGTATATATATATATATATATATATATATATATATATATGTTGGGGGTAAGCAATAAGGTATGAGAGGCTGTGCTGTATCGTGAATAAGTCCCCCCTTCAACCCCTTCAGCTGTGACTTATTCACGATACAGCACTAGCATCGAGTACCTCATTGCTTTTATAAAACGGTTACCACACAATACAAATATTAAAGCCAAAAATATGTAACAATGCAACTTTCATGAAGTAAACTCTTACTAAAAGCCTTCCTTCCGCCTGAAAAAAATAGTCCCTGACCGTGAACAGCAACAGAAATTACATTATTACGCCATTAGATGGCGGCAAAGACTGTCTTTATGAGTGTGTCAGTCAGGAGCGAAGACTTTTACATTGAAAAGAACACGGAACAAGACGCAACTGACAAATGCTTTGACTAGCGCTGTCAGTCACGGGAAAACCCCTTAACTGTTAAAAGGACAAGATAATACATCGGACATTTAAACAGATTTTTTATTATGAACATACGACTGACCTGAAAGGGTTAGTTCACCCAAAAATGAAAATAATGTAATTTATTACTCGCCCTCATGCTGTTCCACACCCGTAAGACCTTCGTTAATCTTCGGAACGCAAATTAAGATATTTTTGTTGAAATCCGATGGCTCAGCGAGGCCTGCATAGCCAGCAATGACACTTCCTCTCTCAAGATCCATTAATGTACTAAAAACATATTTAAATCATGTGAGTACAGTGGTTCAATATTAATATTATAAAGCGACGAGAATAATTTTGGTGCGCCGAAAAAACAAAATAATGACTTATATAGTGATGGCCGATTTCAAAACACTGCTTCATGAAGCTTCGAAGCATTATTATGAAGGTCTTACGGGTGTGGAACGGCATAAGGGTGAGTAATAAATGACATTATTTTCATTTTTGGGTGAACTAACCCTTTAATTAATTTTTTTTACATTTTTTACACTACTGAATTAAAATTCTCTCTCTTCTCCATAATGTAGTCACTTAGACGTGCATTCATGCGTGCACATGCAGGAACAGACAAAAAGTACAAAAGTAACAAAACACACTTTTAACTTTCAATACAAAGAGTTGTACAGTACGTAATATAACCCGTAATGTTAAGAGATCTTTTGTTTGTCATACAGTTCTAGGGGTCAGGAAATATTCGAAGTGTTCAGAATATAATAATAATATTCTAAATGTGTTTTTAAAAGAAAATGATGGTGTATGTTATATAGGCTATGTCGTTGAATGTATTACTGCTTTAAACACTTGCAAAAAAGAACTTCTCAGAAAAAAAATAAATAAATCTGCAAGGCCTGGAAGAGAGCGAGCCTCAGCCAGGTGAGAAAAAGTAATGTAATGCATTACTTTTCATAAAAAGTAACTAAGGCTACTGCACACTGTCAGTTTTTGGGATTGACAACTGCATTTACTTACAGGTGTTAGTCTCGAAATGCTGTTCAAACAGCAACTTACAGTAGCGTTTCAAATACTGTCTGTATGAACGTGCAACGGGAGTCAAGCCTGTATTCTATTAACCATAGCAGTGACCAAAGTGATATCAGTGATGCTGACGTCCATAAAACTGAAAAGTCTTATCACTTTTGATACGACAAGACTCCAATCGAGCCGCGAATTCATCCGTTAAATCTTCATCACATCTGGAGAACGGAGCATTCGAGTCGTGCGAAGAATACAAAACTGACGGGAACAGCTCTGGTGGAGAACAGTGACTATATCTAAAACCTTCAGATGACACACAGCTCATATCTCCGTCATTGTAAGTTACCGAAAGCGAAACCACACAAAATCCTGCAACACACTGTAGACACGTGTTTGTGCAGTGCAGACTGGTTCTCTCGCACTGTATGATGTGACAGACAACTAGTTGTCCGGTCTGGTTCCGTTCACACAGAGCTGGTTTTACAAGAATGCAGTTGTGAGTCCTGAAAATGTACGTGTGTATACAGTTATAGAATGCGGTTGTCACTCCTGTAAATAACTGAACTGTGTGTGAACGCAACCATATTAAGGACTCAAATACAGGACTGACAACCATATTCTTCTGCTGTGTGAACGTGGACTTAATAACGTAATTAGTTACTTTCTTGAGGAGTAGCATAATATTGTAACACATTACTTTTAAAAGTAACTTTCCCCAACACTGTATGTAAGACTTCCAAGACCTTTTACATACACAAGCATACACAATGCCTGTGCCTGCAAACGGCACACAAAAATGCAAATAAGGTACTAGGTACCGGTGTCAGCAAATCTCTCCCTGTCCTCATCGGTCCAAGCGCGGCGACCCTCCATCAAATATGGGGTAAACTGGATGAAGAGAGACAGCACATGACAGCCAGGAGGTGCTAGAGTCGGATCTAGCACTGAGGGAATGGTCATTTCTATCATAGGCCTAAACAAAAACACCAGAAGATGAATTGGAATATAATGTAAATTGCTGTGGTTTGGTGCAATGTATGGAAAACCATCACCATAAACCCGACCCAGAGCAACAGATGTGCTGTCTGTGAAACCCTGGTCAGGACTTGCAAATCCAGATATCCTGATGCCTTCATGTGTGTATAATGTGCAAATATTAGTTGTTCCATTATAAGCAGCACTGCAGGTTTTGCCAACCTGGAGGATGGGCGTCCCTGCTGGCCCTCCATGTAGGCCTCTTCCAGCACCTCCACACTCTCACAGTTCAGGTGGATTGAGCACTGATGATGTGGACCTGGTTTTCCATCCGCACTATTCGGAGCAGCCAAGAAATCAGGCAGCTTGTCCACAGCCACTGTTTATTTGCAAAAAAAGTCCAATCAACAATTTTACAGGGGAAAAAAATAAACCTCATTAATTAGTTCTTGCAAGGCAGCACTGTTTATATTCCTCAAATAGTTTGGTTAGAAATTTATTCTACATATCAAACTTCAGCAACTAATTTAGACCCAAATGCTTAGCATATAGGTATGTAGATAATTGTTTTGTTTTTTATGAACTTTATACTTTTTTAAATGAATTATAATTAGTGTTAATTATTTAATTATTAATTAATTATGAATCAAGTAATAATTATTTAAACTAAATTAGTGACTGAATATTCACCATTTAAATTAAACGGCAGTGATGATATCATCATAGTATTTGGACATAGATATGTATACGTAGATGCCTCATTCAATGGTCAGGGTATCGTCACTCATAGTAATCAATGATGGCACAACATTGCGCAACTTCTGGTTGTTAAATTCCCAAAGAAATGGGATAACAGGTGAGAATGTGTTGGTTTGTGTTTTTAATTGTATTAACTCAATATTACATGTTTTACTATGGTACTTTTATTGTTCTTACTTTTACTATGGTAACTTTTTAATGTCATGTCAGTTGACGCCTTCATCTTGTTGTATTGTTTAGTTTAACAAGATCATCTGCTGAAGTCTATTTCATATATAGACATTCATACATGCGTCTAACTACAGTTACAGTCGCTGTCAACTTGCTCTCGAATGTTCACGGACCGCTCTGGCTTACGTATAGCAGCCCATTAAAGGGTTACTTCACCCAAAAATGAAAATTCTGTCATTAATTACTCACCCTCATGTCGTTCCAAACCCGTAAGACCTTCGTTCATCTTCGGAACACAAATTAAGATATTTTTCATAAAATCCGATGGCTCAGTGAGGCCTCCATTGCCAGCAAGACAATTAACACTTTCAATGCCAAGAAATCTACTAAAGACATATTTAAAACAGTTCATGTGACTACAGTGGTTTAACCTTAATGTTATGAAGCGACAAGAATACTTTTTGTGAGCTAAAAATACAAAATAACGACTTTATTCAACAATATCTAGTGATGGGCAATTTCAAAACACTGCTTCATGAAGCGTCGAAGCTTTACGAATCTTTTGTTTCGAATCAATGGTTCGGAGCGTGTATCAAACTGCCAAAGTCACGCCCCCCAGTGGTGAACCATTAAAATTTCGAAACACTTATGACATAACGAAGCCTCGTTTACTGAAATCACGTGACTTTGGCAGTGTGATACACGCTCCGAACCACTGATTCAAAACAAAAGTCGTTATTTTGTTTTGTTGGCACATAAAACGTATTCTCGTCACTCCATAACATTAAGGTTGAACCATTGTAGTCACATGAACTGTTTTAAATATGTCTTTAGTACCTTTCTGGGCATTGAAAGTGTTAATTGTCTTGCTGGCAATGGAGGCCTCACTGAACCATCGGATTTTATGAAAAATATCTTAATTTGTGTTCCGAAGATGAACGAAGGTCTTACGGGTGTGGAACGACATGAGTGTGAGCAATTAAAGACAGAATTTTTGGGTGAACTAACCCTTTTTTTGGGTGATTTTTGGGTGAACTAACCCTTTAAAACCCTTTAAAACTGCCGCTAATGAGGCATCTATGTATATATTTCTATAGTATTTGGACAATGAATTCCAGCTGGTATTCTTTCATGCTTCTATTGCATAATGAATTATCTTTGGTCTTGTCTTGTTTGCTTGCTAAGTGTCAAGATAATGACAACGCTTCCTGGAGTATTTACACAGAACCAACACTCTTCTTTTCCTGCCTTTCAAACAGGTTTTTTAATGAGAAAATGCATATTTAGTTCAATGAAATGAAGCGTTAAATTATCTGTAATCATACCGTTTATCTTTGTAACAGGAGAGGTGTAGTCAATCTGATCTACGGCTGTGATGAATGCCTCTGGCAGGGCATCCTTTACCAGGACAACCACAGACATCAATTATTCAGAATTGTCATTAACATTTAAGTAAAACAGTTGTTAATTTTTCCACATTATAAAATAGGTTCATTGGGATTCTTAATTTTTGCCTATATATTTCTACTGTAAACTGAACTAACACACTCACATGCGTACACTGTTGTCAATTAAAGAATAGGGTCACTCCTTGAGTAAACAGATAAAGTGACTTGCTCAAGGCTACAACAGCAGTTGGCAGAATGGGATGACATTAACTGTAGAAGGAATGACCTAAAAATTTCTATAATCATGGCCATATCTAAAACCACTTATGTAAAAACAAATGCACTTCATTACTTTTAAAAATGAGCAGAACTGGCATGATCTCGGGACATACCATCAGGGCTGTACCTGTGGGGTGAGCTGTTTGAAGGTGATGTAGGGAGTGGCGTTGGACAGAACCACTTTACTATGGACTTCAGTTCCATCTGTCAGCACAACGCCCTTGGCACAACCATCCTGACCAATAAGGACTCGTTCAACATCCTACAGGCCCCCAGGAAGGCAACAGTTTAATATCCGTGGGACAACCGGTTCCTTTGAATAAATATGGCTAGCATGGAAACAATGGCTCAAGAAAAGGTTACACCTTCTTCCTGAATACTTACTCTGTCTGTAAAAATATCTGCTCCTAGAGAGCGGGCGGAGCAGGCGATTGATTGAGACACTCCACCCATTCCTCCCTCCACGTAACCCCAGGCACCTTTCTCCTTCTCCAGCTCACCCATGACATGGTGCAGCAGGACATATCTACAAGATTAAGCACAGTTTATCATACAGTATCCACAACATCAATTACAGGATTTCCTGAATCAGTTTGAACACATAAATGTCAACGTATCCTTCTCACCCACTTCCAGGATTATTTGGGCTTGTGTTTGCACCAATCACAGAGTCTGTAGCTAATGTGGCTCTCAACGGCTCTGATTCAAACCAGCGATTGAGCACCTACAGACAAAAAAAGCTGAAATTTCAACAAAGAATGCTTCTAATGCTGTGTGCATTTCATGAAACATCCTCAAACTCACAAATAATTAATTTCTTAGGCAATGCTCAAAGTAAATGATGCATATTTTGATGTGTATTTTTCAGTGGTGTAAAATATTTGAGCAAATGTAATATCTTTTTGGCTACTTTGTAGTTTTACTGAGTTTCAAAGATAATAGCAACTTTTACTTTCTACTTGACTACATTTTTTAGTCAAGTAAATGTAATCTTTACTCCAATACATTTTTGATGAGTAATGTAATGCAGTTTATTTCTGCTACAAAAGTGATATCGCCAAACTTGTCGCCCAATATTCTCACCCAAACTTGTCAACAAGGCTACTTTATGCAAATATGAGCGCATTAGCAGGTAGTTGCTGAATCGCAGGTGTTTCATATACCTCTATGAGAAGAGAACATGGCTGCAGCCGCTGTAGAAATCAGAACGTCCAGTTTAAGTGGGCATTTGCTATTTAATTTTACTTTACATTATTTTATTTATCCGTTATATTAAAGAGACCTTTTTGAAGGATATTGGTTTACTTATGCCCTTTTTAAGCACTTGAGTGTAACTGAGACTTGAGTGTTTGTAGACGTTTAAGAGGCTGTTGTTTTGACCTCTTAAGGGATACACTGCACGATTTTAGCAATCCTATAAGATCATTACAAATCACACTGTGCGACATGGATCTATTAAACTTGGATACGACATGCATGTAGACTGTACGATGATGACACCTATTAGACTCGTAGGCTATGATGCAAGTTTCTATAGAAGAATAAAACGTCATCAGCATGCACTAGTGGTAAACAAAAAGACCATGTTGAATCACACTTTGGCAGTTGTAGTTTTTATGTGTGCTGAAAAAAAAAGGAAACGGTGAAAGAAGAAGGGAAAAGAGCTTGAGGTAAGCAGTTTTAAGTTTTAACGCCGTGTCGTGTTGATTTCATATGTCATTTTTATTGGCTGGTCAGTAGACATAGGTCGTAGCAGCAAACACACTGTGCGATGATCATGCTGAATTTCTGACACTGTCAGAAAATTATCATAGGCCATCTTTGGAAAACGGCTGTCTTTGAACCTCTCTCACTGTATGACATAGGACCACCGATTAAGAGCCACGATCACAGAAATCGCCACGATTGTTTCACGATGGCAATCTTTCGTCTGGGACAGCCAAAAATCGTGCTTTGTATCCCGGGTTAGGTGTCTCTTAGGTGTCGAGAACTAGTGCATCTTTGAGCCCGCATTAAGCACGAGTAAAATACTTTACTGTTAAAATCAGATACTGATTCTGAAGTCTTTTACTCAAGTCGTTTTGGAATTGGTGACTTGTAACTTGTAATGGAGTCATTTTCGCTGTAAGGTATCTGTACCTTTACTCAAGTATGGTTTTCAAATACTCTTTACACCTCTGGTATTTTTATGTATTTTCAGATCAAACTTTTGAATATACACTACTGGCCAAAAGTTTGAAATAATTATGATTTTTAATGCTTTTGAAAAATGCTCACCAAGGCTGCATTTATTTTATCAAAAAATATAGTATAATATTGTAAAATATTATTACAATTTAACTTAATTTTTAGCAGCCATTAATCCAGTCTTCAGTGTCACATGATCCTTCAGCCGAGCTCTACAGTGACAGACATATTTTAACCTGATCACAATCCCAAAAATCTGAGGACAACAGACCTGATTACAGAATCATCTATTGTTAATCTATTGATAACAATGAGCAAATGAGAAATGAGCAAATGTACAATGCTTGACCACTCGGGGCCAGAGTCTCAAAATTTCACAGAGATCCTCAGATTACTATTAGTTTTACTTCTTGTTTAGCTTCCTAGCTGTGAAATTTCTAGCAGAAATTTTGGATTGACCTTCATAGGTTCTGGTACTTATTCAGTCAAATGTATTCAAAATGTCAGAATGCATGTCATGCATTTATTTTCTGTCAAGGTCAGGAGGCATTACCCACCTTCATAACTGGAGCTGTAACAAGTTCATAGAAATCTGGTATATTCTTTCCCAACTTCAACCCTTTAAACATAGAAGCACATGGATTTTACTTTAATGCTTCACAGTTTTATAAGCCTTAGTTTTATAAGACTCTCTGGCTTATTTAAGCAGCAGCAGAAAAATTTAGGAAAATCTGGTTTATTGTCTGTTATATAACCATGAAGCATCATTACCAGACTTCAACAAAGGTTTCAAGCTCCTCAGGGCAGATATTCTCTTTCTCAAAGAGCCCTGAGTCAGTCCTGGAATGTCAACGGGTGGAGCATCTAAAAGAGGGTGGATGGCACATGCCAGTCTTTCCAAATAGATTAAAAAATCAGGATAGACCTTTAGTGATAAGACCACATAAAATCCATATTAAAATCCATATTAAATCATATAAATTCCATTTTCAGTTAATTGTCAGAGAAGTTTTCACAGTATTTTGCTTTTACAGTCACATGCAAGTTCATTAAAGTACTCTTGCAAAAATCTAAGTCCTCTTGACATTGACATAAAACCTTGGCATCTTTCTCTGAGAATTTGCCAATCTCTTTTTGGGTCATTGCCAAGTCAGCTCCGAGCAGTAAAGACCGTGGTGGCCGCCCTCCTACACCATCCTCCAACATGGGGGTAAATGAATAGGGGTCCCTCATGTACACCTTCAGGCCATGTTTCTGCACAGAAGACACTGCTGTCATCTTAGCTTAAAAAAAAGTAATTAATCATCTGCCACTTGTTTCAGTCACACTTTATATTAGCAACAAACTCAAGCTCCTACGACATTTCTCTTTAAAAAGATTTTGTTTTAGACTTCTAATTTGTGAGTCATGACCGGTGTTTTATTTTGTTCTATCCTCTGCACTTTCACGTTTGTTTGAAATCTTTGCAAATTTATTAAAAATAAAAAACGAAAAAAATCACATGTACATAAGTATTCACAGCCTTTGCCATGACACTCAAAATTGAGCTCAGGTGCATCCTGTTTCCACTGATCGTCCTTGAGATGTTTCTGCAACTTGCTTGGAGTCCACCTGTGGTAAATTCAGTTGATTGGACATGATTTGGAAAGGCACACACCTGTCTATATAAGGTCCCACAGTTAGCAGTGCATGTCAGAGCACAAACCAAGCCATGAAGTCCAAGGAATTGTCTGTAGACCTCCGAGACAGGATTGTATCGAGGCACAGATCTGGGGAAGGGTACAGAAAAATTTCTGCAGCATTGAAGGTCCCAATGAGCACAGTGGCCTCCATCATCCGTAAATGGAAGAAGTTTGGAACCACCAGGACTCTTCCTAGAGCGGCCCGGCCAAACTGAGCGATCGGGGGAAAAGGGCCTTAGTCAGGGAGGTGACCAAGAACCCGATGATCGCTCCAGCGTTTCTCTGTGGAGAGAGGAGAACCTTCCAGAAGAACAGCCATCTCTGCAGCACTCCACCAATCAGGCCTGTATGGTAGAGTGGCCGGACGGAAGCCACTCCTCAGTAAAAGGCACATGACAGCCCGCCTGGAGGACTCTCAGACCATGAGAAACAAAATTCTCTGGTCTGATGAAACAAAGATTGAACTCTTTGGCCTGAATAGCAAGCGTCATGTCTGGAGGAAACCAGGCACCGCTCATCACCTGGCCAATACCATCCCTACAGTGAAGCATGGTGGTGGCAGCATCATGCTGTGGGGATGTTTTTCAGCGGCAGGAACTGGGAGACTAGTCAGGATTGAGGGAAAGATGAATGCAGCAATGTACATAGACATCCTTGTTGAAAACCTGCTCCGGAGTGCTCTGGACCTCAGACTGGGGCGAAGGTTCATCTTCCAACAGGACAATGAAAAACTGCCCAAAAATAGGTGTGCAAAGCTTGTAGCATCATTCTCAAAAAGACTTGAGGCTGTAATTGGTGCCAAAAGGTGCTTCAACAAAGTATTGAGCGAAGGCTGTGAATACTTATGTACATGTGATTTTTTTCGTTTTTTATTTTTAAAAATTTGCAAAGATTTCAAACAAACTTCTTTCACGATGTCATTATGGGGTATTGTTTGTAGAATTTTGAGGAAAATAATGAATTTAATCCATTTTGGAATAAGGCTGTAACATAAAATGTGGAAAAAGTGAAGCGCTGTGAATACTTTCTGGATGCACTGTACTATAGGGTTAGGTTTAGGATTAGGGTTTGGTTTAGGGTTAGTCGCATTTAATTATGCATAATGTATAGTTATTACTACAGTAACTACTTCTAATATGTGTAACAAGGACACTGTAAAATGAAGTTACCCATTATAAAAATAAATATATCAAGTATATTTTAGTTTACCATAAATGCTTGTCAGTATTTTTGACAGTACAATAACATCATATTTCAAAGACAACAGGAGAAATTATGAAAATAAATATAACAGATTTACTTAAAGGTGGCATGGAACAGTTGTGATAGACTTTTCTTTCCTATTATGACATACAGTCAAACCAAAATTATTCAGACATTTTTGATATTTTTGATATATTTTTACTAGTGGTTGCAGGACACTATAGTTTATTTATGTAAGTGAGGACAGAAAAATAAAGTAAACTGTGACATATTATACCCAAAAATTCTTCATACAGTGGACTACCAGTAAAATTGATAAAAATTTGGAACCAAAAATTATTCAGACACTTTGGCCTGACCAGTGTTTTCTGACATAATTAAGATTATTTTTTTCTGACACAGTTTAACTCTGAGATCTTTTCATATTTTATTGCCATTTTTTTAAACTATAGTGAATAAACTGTATTAATGAATGAAATGTTCAAGGTGTCTGAATAAATTTTGGTTTGACTGTATATCTGACTGAAACTGATTCTTGAACAAGAAAAAATGTAGGGCGGGACTTGATTTTGTCCATCAGGAATTGATTGGATTGTTGTGGTTGCTATTGCTGTGATGTCATGTGAGTGACAGGTTGTCCCGTCCTCGCCACAGTAAACACGTCATCAGAGAAGGGAAGTCAATACAAGGGTAGCGGAAGTTATTCTGATTAAAGATTACGAAGGCATATGAATTTTAAAAAAAATAATAATGATGTTCACAGATAAATTATTTGTAGTAAATACTGCAATATCCAATAACAAAACAAGAATTGTCAACTTGGATTTCATGGAGACTTTAAATCCTACTTATGTAAAAAAAAAAAAAAAAAAAAAAGCAATCTTAAGATAATTGCATTTAATATAAATTTAAACTATAATACATTTTCATTTAATTGCAAAATAACATGCAATAAAGTGTCTGAAAACATTACATTCACTTTTAAGAATAATCTTTTAAAGTAGGCTATGTTATTTTCGTAATAAGTACTCTTTTTAAAAGTATGCTAAAGTGTACTTCTATTTCACAAGGGTTGCCAGGTCTGATGGTCAAAGGAGAAAGAGAATGGGGCATGTAACATCAATAAGAGCATCACCTTTAGCTCCAGGTCCTGGTAGATGTGTGGACGCAGTAAACTGAGCAGATAGGAGGCCCTGGAAAAGTGGAACCCTGAACATAAAAATAAACAGGCCATTTGTACGGACATGCAAACTACAGTGATCCAAACTGAATTTTAATATTTCTTTAGGGTCAATCAGCAACCTGAACCTAAAATGCTTAGACTACATACTGTATGAGTTCTGAGTTTGTAATTATTGATGAAAACAAAAGTGTTTTGAGAACCAGATCTTTGGCCAGTCTTTAAGAGATTTAGGTAACTTTGTTTTGGGTGATAAACCAGAACTCACACCTGGTATAATCTCTTCAGATACGGCTGCTCCTCCAAGGACATGTCTGCGCTCCAGAACTGCTGTTTTCAGCCCTCCCTTCTGCAAATATGCTGACTGGGCAAAATACAACAGAAAGTTTCTTGAGATGAGACTGTTGTGCAATCATTAGTCAGCAACATAATGAGAACACATCTAGTGTGTACTTACAGCAATAAGGCCATTGTGACCTAAAAAGAAAGAAAAGGATTTTAGGCTGTTTAAAAGAGTCTAAATTCTACAATCATTTACTATTATGTTGAATAACTGGTTAACACCAGATGAATGTTGCATTATTTTCTCCTGAAATGATTATGAAACAGAGTGTGACTGTGGTTCAAAGGTATGCAGGGGTTTGAGACAACATTTTTAGAAATGATTATAAAAAGTTTAACACTCTGCATGTTTTAAATTACAGTACACAAACTTTTATTCCTGCAGGGGGCGCATGGAGGCTCAGCAGGGCGAATTCCTTATTGACTCGCATTAAAAACTTTGGACGTTTATCGTCTCACTGGAGATATTTTTAAACAGAAAATAATAATCGTTTAAAACTATCGATTCGAAAGATTAACATATGATATACAAATTTAAATTTCCTCAAGTTTCTATGAAATTATTTTAACAAAAGCAATCCTCACAACGACTCAAACACGACTGTGACTGGCCCTTTCTGACGAGCGCTGAGAAAAGAAACAGATCCCACGTGACTAAGTTGTCTATGCGCTACTTCTATAAGTCTGAATAATATTTTACAGCTAGACAACGACACTGGGAAAAGTAAAATAAAAAAAATACACAGTGAGGAGTTCCAATTGTTATTTACAACTATATTATATGACCACTCGGAGAAAACACGCGGGCAGTAAGCCCCGCCCATTTAAGTACTCAATTTCGTGCAAATTGCCATGCTGCATTTTCATTCTGTTTCCTTAGGCCCTGCATGAATGTCCGTAGCCTACCTGCGCCGATGATAATCGCGTCATATTGAGGTTTGAGGGCAGTGCTGCTGTGGCTGCCGCGCCGTGTCACTGAAATAAACCCTCTGTGCGCGCGACCTGCCCTGACAGCCGCAGCCATGACGAGTCCTGACAGCCCTCAAACCCAAAGCTCAAACTCCACAACTCCTCCCCTCACCACAGTATATTGGGGGTGAAACTCCAAGTAGGCTACAAGGTGCTGTTTTCCTTCGAACACCCCGCCCCCACATGTAAAACAATTCTCAACAACCATTTAGATCAGGGGCCCGCAAGGGAGTGCTAGGGGGTCTGTGGAAAAGCAGGGTAAAGATGTAAAAATAAATATATAATAAAAAATAGCATTAAACTAAATAAATAAATTTGATTAAAATAAATGTTATATAAATAAAAAATCAATAATAATAAATTATTAAATAATACGTTACAGTACTATATTGAGTAAAAATGTAATAAAGCCTAATAAAAATAGGCTATTATTTTCCAAATAATGTTTTGCACACATTTTTTTTATCTTTTTTTTTCACAGTAGGTCTATATGAATTGGCTCTTTATGCATGAAAATATAGCCTATGCTATAGCTTTAAATTTTAACATAAGGATGATCATATTTGGAGATGATATGGTGTAAGTGATTAGGCTATACTAACAAAAAATATGTTTTTGGACATAGTACAATGCATGTTTTTTTTGTTTTTGTTTTTTTTTTTAAACCAGGAATGTCATTCACATTCAAGTATTTGAATATAAAAAGGTGTTGACCTCACTTTAGTACATGATAACTTCAGAGGTCTCAAATTATTCATAGGTCTGAAAATGTGCAGAATATAGCATTTTTTGCATTTACTAAGAAGTGGATACCATAGAGAAGTGGAATGAAAAGGTCAGTTGGACTCATTGTAAAATCAACAATCTCCCAACTTGGTAAATCGTTATTCATTGTTAACTGCATGTTGTTTTGCTTGTCTGGATAACTAGAGGCACTGAACATCCATGTTGATAGTGTTGGATCAAGGTCCAAAGGTAAGTAGAAATTTTGAAATAAATCGTCTTTATATTAACCTTAGATTATAAGACATTAAAGGGATAGTTCACCCAAAAATGAAAATTCTGTCATCCTTTACTCACCCTCAAGTTGTTCCAAACCTGTATGAGTTTCTTTGTTCTGTTGAACACAAAATAAGATATTTTAAAGAATGTGGGAAACTGAACAGTTCTGGGGCACCATTGACTTCCATAGTATTTATTTTTCCTACTATGGAAGTCAATGGTGCCCCAAAGCAGCCTGGTTACAAACTTTCTTCAAAATATCTTCCTTTGTGTTCAACAGAACAAAGAACTTCATACAGGTTTGGAACAATTTGAGGGTAAGTAAATGATGACAAAATTTTCATTTTTGGGTGAACTATCCCTTTAACCATGTTTTATAATCTGTATTAAAGGCATGCCTCAATATATAAACAAATTGAGAGTGTGTTCACTCCTTTAAAAAAGAACATAATAAAAGTACACACCAAGATAAGTTATTTGAAAGAGTTTGTCCTTTAATACCCTGGTAGGCACAAGGAAAATCACAAGACAGTCAAATGTTTTTAGATCAGAGCCACAGAAGCTCCATTGTCTTGATCTGCTGCTAGGGTACGTTTACACGACAACAATGGAATAAAATGGAAAAGTTTTTCCTATGCATTTTTTGCATAGCCTACAGACGAAAACGTTGTCAAAACGGATCTGCGAAAACGATTAAAAACACATGCTGCCAGGCCAGTAGTTGGCGATGTCACCTTGTAAAGTAACACTATGTGCCTATAAATTGAACATGTAAACGCATGTGCATGACGTCACCGTTTCACAAATATTTTTGTAGTTTACACGGAGACGATAATAGTATCATTTTAAAAATCTTGCACTTTGAAACCCGTTTTCAATAGTTTGCATTTTCAGGCCCCCAAAACAATGCTGTTGGTTAAATGAACGGGCAAAACACATAAAAAGTCATCTGTTTTTAGGGGCCATTTGCACGACACCATTTTCAACTAAAAACGTAAAACTTTTAATGCGATTTGGCTGTTCGTTTATACGACAACGGCGTTTTGCGTGAAAACGCAAACTTCTGTAAACGGGTTTCAAAGTACAAGTTTTTGAAAACGTCTCCGTGAAAACAACAAAAACGTGAATCTGTGGAATTGACGTCATGTTTCACGTGTTTCATCGCCATCTAATGGCGTTTCACGTGTTTTCATCGCCAGCTTGGCAGCGTTTTTATTAATTTTCACGGATTCGTATGAATGGGGATCGTTTAGACAATGGTGTCGTCTGTACCCGGAAAACTCAAAGGAAAAACTTCTCCGTTTTAAGCATATCGTTGTCGTGTAAACGTACCCTTAAGTTTGACTAAGGGGCCGTTTACACGACACTGTTTTCAACTAAAAACGTAAAACTTTTCATGCGTTTTCGCTGTTCATTTACACGACAACGGCGTTTTGGGTGCCTGAAAACGCAAACTTTTGAAAACGATGACGTCATGCACATGCGCATTACATGTTCAGTCTGTAGTGATTCATCGCCATCTAATGGCCTGGCAGGAGAATACAGCGTTTTTAGTCGTTTTCGCGGATCCGTGTGAATGGGATCGTTTTGACAATGGTGTCTTCTGTACGCAGAAAACTCAAAGTAAAAACTTCTCCGTTTTAAGCATATCGTTGTCGTGTAAACGTATAAAGATTTATTATTATTATTATTATTATTATTATTATTATTACCAGAAACAAATGAGAGATGAAATGGAATACAAAAGAAAAAACAAGCAATTCAGATTTTTCTTTTATCAATTCACTTTTATATATAACTTTATTTGTACAACAATTCACTTTTATATGATTTAAAAAAAAAAAATACCACACCTGTTTAATTTGAATTATAGAATTCATTTTGATTATTATCGGGGGGGAAGTGTAAAAAAAGAAAGAAAAGTACAATTCTGACGTCATTCAAATGTTCAGTGTGGTAACATGCAATTATTTTAATTAAAAATATGTATTTATTATTTTAAATAATTGGTTAAATGTTAAATTATTTTTAAAATATTGTAATTATTTAATACAGTATGAAGAAAATTATGCATAATTTGTAAAAGAGATATGTTTGCATGTTGTGCATAGGCTTTCGTCCACAGAAGAAGAAAGAAAAGACAAGAGCCGAGATTTTCACAAAGCCACATTATTTTATTCCAGTAGGTGGCGGCAAAGACTTTAGTTTGTCAGGGGCAAGGCTCATCCTTATAAACTGCCACAATTATGACAAAATAATAGATACGAATTTAGATAATGTATTCTTATACATAGGCCTAATATATTTAGTAGTAGTAGTAGTAGTAGTATAGTATTGAAGTATTAATACTTCAATTCATGTATAGGCTTATTTGTTAACATGAATTAATAATGAACAATACTTCTACAACATTTCTTAATCTTAATTAGTTATTTTCATCATTTACCAACAATACAGTTTTAAAATCAAAAGTTGTACCTCTTGACATAGTTAATGCATGTGAACTAACATAAAAAAATGCATTTGTATTACATTACCAAAGATTAATAAATGCTGTTAAAATATTGCTCATTGTTAGTTCACTTTAGCTAGTGCATTAACTAATGTTAACAATAAAATGAGACCATATTGTAAGTGTTAGCAAAGATTTACTCTTTCAGTGTCAGCCTTTTATATTAATTCTTGTTAACCCATTGACCCATTGACTATTTGAGACGTCTTAGTTAATTCAAAGCCTTTTGAAAACTGTCTCCTTCTTCCATTATAAGACACATCAAATAAAGATGCTTCAAGGCCGCGCCATCAGAAGAATACTTAAGAAATGTTCTCTTCAGCTAAGAGAAATCATCTTGACTGAAGAGCCCGTCTCTTCAGATCATAAGTGGTTCTCTCTCTATGCTAAATATGCTAAGAGATGATGCATCAACATCATGCTGATGGGACTGCAGACAGCTTTTAGAGACACGTTTTAAAAACAGGAGGTTTGTGGCTTTGTGCATTTCACTCAAGTAACATAAGATAACCAAAGCTTAGGCCTTAAATGAATTAGAAACTCAATTTGAGTCTATATGATGTGTAATTGCTGTGAAGCAGTATACAATATCCTTGAACTTCTATTTGTTTTGCTTATGCTGTGAAAAACAACTCCCATTGATTCAGGTTCTCAGAAGGAAAAGAAATAAAGTAGCCTGCTATTAGACAATCTAGGGTTTCCCGACACCTCTATCAGAGCATGTCGTCAGGGAATTATGGTCAAGACGGAGAGATACTCTACAGGCACGCCAGCTTGGCTTTCCTTGAAGGAACACATCTGGACAACACACAGTCAACGTTAATTTGATCAAGGCCAGGGAATTTTGTTCTTGTAAGCGAAAATTAACACTTCATTCCCTTTGTCGGCAGAAATTCTACACCGTGGGCACGCGGCCAAAATGAAATTAGCTGAAAATGGTCCTGCTTTAAAGTATAATTAGCTCATTATTGAGCAACCTCATTAATTTTCTTCCAGAGAGATGATTTTAAACTTTGGGTCAAGATAATGATGATGATGTTTACTGAGTCTCTGTACTGAAGACTGTTATGATTTTTATTATTTTCAGGCCTGCACAACTTTTTTGCTGGCATACAAAATCTCATTATAAAAACTGCATGCAGAACAATAACTATGTTGAAGAGGCCAAGCACCGATCTAAAAATCAAGTAAGGGAGCATCAGACCAACTGCAAAAAAGACATTCGGAGATGATTTTAAGCTAAATTTTGGCATGCTATTTGTCAGTTCTTTCACGTGTTATTCAAGACTAATCAAGTTGAATTCCATAACATTTTGTCGCCACGGTCTGAATATGATCTGAGCCTATTTTCTTGAAAATCGGATCAACGGTCTGTAGGAGGAGTTTGAAAAAGTATGTTTTTCTGAAAATTCATAATGGTGGAAAAATGGCTGTGGTTAATGTTCAGATTGTCCTCTATCTGTGTGGCAAATTTCACAACTTTTTACCATATGGTTCTATAGTCTGCCATATATAATAATAATAAGAAGAAGAAGAAGAAGAAGAACAGGAACTCTAACAGATACAATAGGTGCTTATGCACCTTCGGTGCTTGGCCCCTAAATAGTGCAAATTATTCTGCTGAACGCAAAAGAAGATATTTTGAAGAATATGGTAACCAGACAGTTGATGGGCCCCATTGACTTCCAGTATGGAAAAAAAACTACTATGGAAGTCAATGGGGCCCATCAACTGTCTGGTTATCGACGTTCTTCAAAATATCTTCTTTTGTCTTCAGCAGAAGAAAGAAATTCATACAGGTTTGGAACAACTTGAGGTTTAGTAAATGATGACAGAATTTTAATTTTTGGGTGAACTATCTGTTTAAGCTGGTCTCTGAGCCTGGTAAAACAATTATTATCAGTTGGTCTCATCTCAAAACCCCTCTAAAACTATCAAAATAAAGACTGGTTAGGACCAGAAAACCATCTTAAGCTGGTTTTTGTTAATATTAGTCCATTTATATTCCTCAGTTAACCTGACGCTTTCGTTTCTGAAGCTGGGTGCAGCTCTTGTGAGTCAAATCTTTTCATTCAACCAGTCGGAACAATGAATAAGCAGAAAACCAATGAGTGATCTAAAATTAAGAACTTTTGGAATGAATCACAGAAAACTGTCTGCATTTTTTGAATTTAAAAAAAAAAACAACACCATTTAGTATGTTTTTTAAGCCATTTGGTTTACGAGGACACAGGAAGTATCCTCATAAACCATGTTTACGTTGTAATACCCATGTCATTATACACATTTGTGTCCTCGTAAACCATGTATACAAGACGTGTGTGTGTACATGTTATATTACATTATATTACCAAATGGTCCCCATAATGATAGTAAATCCTTAAATCACCTACATTGTGGGGACCAGCAGCAGTCGCCATGGGGGAAATGGATTAATAAACATACTAAATGATACATGCCGAATGTTTTCTATGATGGGTTTAGAGTTGGGTTAGGAGATAGAATATACAGTTTGTACATTATAAAAACCATTACATCCCTACAAGGATAGTGAACCAGACTGTGTGTCTGTGTGTCTGTGTGTGTGTGTGTGTGTGTGTGTGTGTGTGTGTGTGTGAACTTGTATTTATTACTTTGTGGGGTCCAGACCTGACGCTTTCGTTTCTGAAGCTGGGTGCAACTCTTGTGAGTCAAATCTTTTCATTCAACCAGTCTGAACAATGAATAAGCAGAAAACCAATGAGTGATCTAAAATTAAGAACTTTTGGAATGAATCACAGAAAACTGTCTGCATTTTTTAAATAAAAAAAAACAAAAAAAACCCCACCATTTAGTATGTTTTTTAAGCCATTTGGTTTACGAGGACACAGGAAGTGTCACACCAGACTGTGTGTGTGTGTGTGTGTGTGTGTGTGTGTGTGTGTGAACTTGTATCTATTACTTTATTATTTATTAATTGGACCCCACAAGGACAAAATCTTTTATATGAGACTAAATGTTGACTCAATTTACTATCGTCCTTCCCTACACTATCCCTAAACCTACCCGTTACAGGAACCTATCCCTAAACCTACCTGTCACGGGAACCTAACGTAATTTTAACATTCTTATATATATATATATATATATATATAAGAATGTTTTAAGAACCGTATAACATTCTTATATATAACATAGTTTTATATATATATATATATATATATATATATATATCACAATTCCTGTGACGGGTAGGTTTACGTATAGTGTAAGGAAGGGCCATACTCTTATATATGACTTTTAAGATGTTGTCCGACTAAAGGACCCAACAATGTAATAAATTCCTCATCTTACTATCTTAGTGGGGTCACAAAGTAGTATAAACAAGGATGAATATATGTGTGTGTGTGTGTGAGAGAGAGAGAGAGAGAGAGAGAGAGAGAGAGAGAGATAAGGCAAGTACGTCGAGGCGTGAAACACAAGCTGAATTGTTTTTGAGGCGATTCTTTGAAACAAACTGCCCAGAAGAACCGACTCCCGAAAATGAGTCGAGCTTCCTATCCCTAGCTGCTTATATCATATACGTTACGCTGTGTTATGTCACTGTATCGACTGCGCGCGTTCTGTTTTGAATGGCAACGGTTTCCTCCAATCAAAGAGCAGGACAGAGTGAGAGGGCGTTTCCGTTTCCCCTCGCGGCCTGTTCTGTCGGTCACCTCCTGCTGCGCAGTTCTCGCTGAACGAGACGCGTCCTCTCCCCGGTGCGCAGGCGGGAGAGGCCCGAACTGAACGCGTAAACATCGGGCGTGGGACGCATGATTTTAAAGGATAGGGTGCTGCAAATGGAAGCGGATGGTTTTGTGCGCAGGCGGCGGATGACAGCGGACACATCGGGCGGCGATGCCGCGGTGGCCGGAGCTTCCGCGGGCGCGGAGATACACTGGCTCGGCGGCAGGTTCTGGGGTGTTTCGGAAAGTCTCGTTGGCACTTTGACACCTCGGATAGCAGGAGAACCGGAGCTTCATGTTGGACATTTGTATGGTTCCCAAGAGGCCAGTGATTTATCGGAACCGGACTATGAGGGTTTGCCCCAAGGTGCCTCCACCAGCACGCACATGTTGGCAGGAGCAGTGGCAGGAATCATGGAGCATTGCTTGATGTTCCCTATTGATTGTGTGAAGGTAAATAGATGAGTTTATAAAGAATTCAAGTAAGAATTAAATTACAGGCCTGATGTGACCAGCAGGCCCTTGAAAGATCCAGCAAGCTGGCAAGGTCGAGTTAGTTTCCTTGTGTGAACTCCAGACAGTATATTTATTGTCTACATATTACTTTGCAGACAATAATTTCCCCTCTTCCGTTCTCATATTTTAGGTTTTTTTTTTTTTTTTTTTTTTTTTAAACATATAAATTTAACTTTTGCACTTCACCATCCTTGCGGTTATTAATGGTAATGATCATTTGTAGTCCTATAATCTCTCAAACATTAAGATCTGTCTGGACTAATCTGGTAATAACTAACTAAAGTTCCAGGCATGTAACATAATTCCTGCAGCAACTTCCTTCTTTTTTTTGTTGTTGTAATATGATTGCATCCTGAGGTTGTGAGTGTTTGTAGTACCTGTCTATCTGCGAGGTGTCATTATGAAACATGAACATGAGATTGGAAGGTCACACGTGGCTTCTCCGTTCCTAAACCACATGACCTTGTTGACGCTGCTCCGGGCTAGTGCGCATGCGCATCGCAGTTCAAATGCAGTCTGTATTTAGAATTAATTGTCTTTTAAGTTGAAGGTTACCATAGAGAGTGTACACTAACTAAAATAATATGTAATGTTTTTTTTTATATATGCACCACAGCAGATCTGTGATATGCTGTAGTTCTGTAACTAGACAGATACTCAGAATGCGTCTAGGTTTAAAAGTATCCATTTCTCAATTGTAATCGATTCTTATTTTGATGAACCAATATCAGTTCTTAAATCTCAAGAATCAATCCGTAGTGTATGCTGTTTTCATTTGATAAACATACACAACTTTGTAGCGTGCCTCCCATTCAACACATCACAGAAATCCTTATTCTTTGTTACGTTTGATATGAAACAAAGTCTCAGCTTTCAAATTCTGTCAATTTATTACAAAATTCAAGCAATAAATAGAGCGTGGCACTCTTTAATGTGGCATGACAGATGTAGCACATCAGTTCAAGTGGCACGTGAACTGATCATCTCTTCCTCTTTACTACTAGTTACTACATAAAAATAAACTTAAATGAACATCAGAAGGTATGTTGAAAGAAACATTACAGCTTTCCGAAATCCTTATCATGTCTCGTGTAATCGCTCAATCAGTGTTTCAACCGCGTAAAGACGTTAGTCAGTATGTGTAAGTGTAAAAAAGTCACGTGACTTTACGTTTACCTCACTCGATAGACAGATAGAAAAATGATAAAGAGAATTTTGATAAATATATTCACTGTATTATATATTCATTATATTTTTACTTAACTTGTTTCTCAGTATATAAAATATGTTTGAATAAATCCATCATGAAAACAAGTTTTGTAAGACAGCCACCATGTTTATATTAAAAAACACGAATTGGAGCAGAAACATAATTATGCCATTAAAAGTTTATATTATTGTAACGTTATTATTATAAAGAAAAGCTTCTTATGTGTAATTTAAATGTTGTATACAAATCAGTTAATTTGAACCTTTAATATTATAGCAATGTACCAACTGACAGGGTTCCCTGTATAGTTTACAGCATTATTTGAGAGAGATTATCTTTACTGTACCTGCTGTATATCCAAATGAATCAATATCAAATTGAATTGAAATCAGAATTCAATTGAAGCACAAGCTTGTGAATCAAAATCGAATCGAATCAAATCGTGAAATTTGTGTCAATACCAGCCCTAATTCCCACTAAAGCCTCGTTCAGACTGCCAGTCCAAATCCAATTTTTGTGTATATCCGATTGGAATCCGGTCATGTTTAGCAAGTGTGAACGGCAAAAAAAAATCACATGAAATGGAATATTTATTAATCTGTTTTGAGCTACGTTCATATGTGGTTTGAAATCGAATTGAAATTGCATTTCTGGAAACCCGTTTCAGTCTGACCGCTCTAATCGGATTTTGCATGGTTTATGTAACTTTATCACGCCACGTAAAGCGTAAACATGTCAGACATTGTTATAGGAAACATGCTGAAAGTTGTTGCAGAAATAAGGTTGTGTTGTTGCAAAGTGCCAGTCGAGCAGAAAATGACAATATAATGTTGAATTATTAGCCTCAGAAGACGTAGTAGTCCAGTGCGGTGGCTACATATTGTCATGTTGTAAACAAGATAACATCTGTATTACAAACCCCTCCATGTTTCTGCTGTTGTTGTTTTTGGTGTATACCTACTAACACAGTGTCATTGCCATAGAAACCATTGCAGATATTCCCGACAATGAAAGGGCGCCACGGGACATGCAAATCAGATCTGAACAGTTGCGATACACAGTGTGGTCAATAATTTAGATTAGATTCCAATCTGATACACGAATAATCAAATTTGGACTGACAGTGTGAACATAGCCATATGGAAGGGGCCCAAATCAGAATTGAAAAGATCAGATTGCATGTGGGTTGTGCTGTTCACACTGACATGAGAAAAATAGATCTGAGTCACATATGAGCAATAAATAAATAAATCAGATTTGGGCCACATTTACCTGCAGTCTGAATGTAGCCTAAGTGAGTCTGTGAATGCACTGATCAGGATTCCTTTGGCAAACTGATGAAGTACTGTTTGAGTGTTCAGCTGCTCTTGTCAGGATGAAGTGAAGGGTTCTTTAGAGACAAAGACACTTTATTGTGTCTGTTACAGCTGTTCTCTCCTAAATTAGCCAGTCCAGATTGTGAATCTAGAAAGCACAGATCTGTTTTGTATATTTTAACAGTTTTTTAATATATATAAATATTTGCCCTAGTCTACATGTAGGGTTTTTCCCCTTAAATTTCCATACACTCAGAATGCCACAATGCTCCAACTGCCACACATTTTACAAAAATGTAAAATTCTCTTCACCTCTTCATCTACCTGTCAGCGATGACTTATTATGGTGCAGTCAGTTTTTAATGTGTCAGTTGTTTAAATCAAGTTCGCACCACATTTTTCTGTTGAATATCTTGTTTAATTTTTTAAATATGTCAGTAGTAAAATTGGTATTTTTAAAATTAAAATTAGTATTTTCCTGCTAGATTTTTTTGGTCTATGTCTCTTTGCAAAACATGTAAATTCCATGCTGAGGTTGATTCACACCAGTATGAGTCATTAGGGAAGGTAAACGTAGAGGGATTCTGTGTACACCTCAGTCAAAGGTTAAGTTCAAATCACTGAACACACAGTGTGGCACACTGCACATTGCCCCTGTTTAGAGAAGAGAATCAGGACAGAGTTTAGAACATTGAAGGAACTACAGCACCCGTTCAGTCCATCATTGACTTGACTTTTATTTGTAAAAAAAAAAAAAAATAAAAACGAGGCTTTTCCCTAAAATATATATAATATTTTATTATATATATATTGTGTGTGTGTGTGTGTATATATATATATATATATATTTATTTGAAAGTATAGATATAATTGGTAAATTATATCTATACTTCTATACTCAGTAATCTCAAATGACTAAAAAAAAGTTATGAAAGGAAATTCTTTGTTGAAGATGGGCACTTTAATCTCAGTATGCTGTTTTTTAATAGAAATTAAATAATTTCCTTTTTTGTAATAAAAGATCACTTCTCTGATTTGCACTGTTACAGATCAAGCCTCTGTACCTTGGTCTATTTTGCAATCCTGAACATTTCAAGAGCAATCTTGGAACTTCCTGTTGGAGGTTGCAGTTCCTCATGATTAGACATGATTTACACACATTTTATTGGGAAATAATTACTTCCCTGGCCTTTTATGGAAGTACTGTTTCCTTACAGGAATAATGTTACTCATGCAACCACAGCTGCCATCTCAAATTTCACCACATTGCAGCTGTTGTTCTGAACTTACATTTTCAGCTACTATAAATCTGAGGTTCAAGGCCATAAAGTAAACCTACTAAACATGCTGTGCTACCAAGTACATTACTGGCTGCTACATTTTTTTTCCCCCTGTTGAAAGCCATGTTTCTGTTGAAGCCGGCTTCAGGCACTGAATTGTATCCACGTTTCTCATGTACATCAGGTGATACAGTAGCACTGTAGGAAAAGAGGATTAGGTGGTTAGATTAAGTCCCTGTGTGACCTTATTGCTACAAACTTCAGTTCTGGTCTACAGATCCAATGACTTTGCAACGTGATACATTATTTGCGAGGCTTTATTCAGTCATGTTTGTTTTATTTTTATGGTCTACATCTTTTTGGTCTGTTTTAAGTTACTTTAATTGTAAACTTCAAATACTCACACTTACTTAATTTAACACATTTTTTTGTGTGTGTTGCATTGATATCACTTTTTTTGCAGGCCTGAGATAATAAATGAAAAATAAATAAATAAATTTGGGGAATGGGGACACCCTCAGGGCCATCGATAGAGGGGAGAAAGGTCGTGATGATTCTCGGGGCCCCCAGCTTTCGGGGGGCCCCCTCGATATCAACTGAGGGGGGATACTCCCCCTCCCCCCACAGAACGCGGAATCACCACCACCCAATGAAAGTAAAAGTATTTATGAAAAAATACTGAAAAATGTAGTATAAATAATAAATAATAAATATCGTTGCAAATCCTGCTGATTTAAATGTCAGCAAGGTAGTATTTTGTACCTGGCTAACATAAGTTTTGCTGTAATTGTGAGAATAACTTGTGATAGTCTTGGAATAAGAAATTCACTAGTTTTCCATCCTACATTGGATTGTAAATTTATATTATTTTTTCCAGCTATTTTCGTAGATTAAAAATATAATGGATAATTTGTTGTAGCTTATTTGTTTGTTTGTTTTTTAAAGAAAAGATCATTTTTAAAGAAAAATATAAAAATAAGTTGCTAAAAATATAATTTGGCTATTGTTTTGCATGGACCAATGAAAATATCAGCAAGTCTGAATTAAAAATCCCTGTTTTTAATACCTGTATTTATATTAATACTTTAATCTACATACTGGGGGCTTGTAAGTTTAAACAATTGTTCTTTGTTGCAGACACGCATGCAGAGCCTTCAGCCAGAGCCAGCTGCCCGCTACCGTAACGTGATGGATGCTTTGCGGCAAATTGTGAGGACAGAGGGAATCTGGAGGCCAATCAGGGGTCTGAATGTTACAGCTGTAGGGGCGGGGCCTGCCCACGCACTTTACTTCGCCTGTTACGAAAGGTTGAAAAAGGTCCTCAGTGATATCATCCATCCAGGAGCAAACAGTCATTTAGCGAACGGTACCAGTTTTCCTGCCCATCAGCACTCCTGATTTCCTCTCACCAGCACACCCACAGTTCAATGCGGAGTTGGCATGAATGAATTTCTACATAGGTCAATCAGTAAATGTCTTTTTAAGTTGAGATCTAAAAAAAAATTCTTTTTTGCCTTTTCAAATGAACTGTATTAACATATTAGATGCGTTGGTAGTGTCAAGAGTAATTAAAGTTCAGCAATGGACAACATTCTGGAACAAGTTATTTGGCTATGTTTTTGTATGAATCAGGTGTTTCTCAAACATCTGCCCGTGTCTTCTCAGCTGATCTCTTTAAAATATCTTTCTAGTGATGTCAAATCCCAAAATAACCAAAAATGCCGCTCCGATATCACGACAGCAGATATAAATATAAGAAGAGATCATATGGGTAGTTAATCTTTGAGCATGCTATGGATACTTAATGTTTTTAATTGCTTAAATTGTTATTTTTGATTTTTTGAAATTTTGATTTACCATCATGTAGAATCATTACTCTGACAAATCAGTGCAAATGCAATGCAAAACTTTAGGACAAACTGATCTGAACAGCATTTCTAATGCTCAGTGTTTACCATATAAGCCAAGTAAGTAATTAGCTTTATTGGAATTACCTTAAAAGTTAGACCTAATGTAATGTCACTACATAAACTAAACTGACCTGCTGTATGTCCATATGATCTAATTTAAGCTTTTATATGCAGAGTAATGGAACACTGGGTTATTGATAAGTGATGGATTTATATTTTATTGTTGTATTTGTCAAATTGTGTTGTAATTGGTATTTAGACTTAGGGTGCTTTCACACTAGCACTTTTGGTGCGCACCTGGGTTCAAGTGACATCAGAGTTCGGTTCATTTGGATGATGTGAATGCTGTTTTCTGAACTCGGGTGCACAGCCCTTCAGCAGCAAACCGTACCGGAGTTCACATGAACCGTACCCCACACCACCCCTTTATTGCGGAGTTTATTGCGGTTAAGTGTGGTGAGCAGTGCTTTGCATTTTGCCGCCTTCTGCATTGTCGTTACCAAGCAACAGGGGTAAACAGCTGCTCCTTTGATGATGCAAATGCACTGTGGTTTGGACCCAAATAATATAATGTGAAAACAATCCATCGGGGGAGGGGGGAGTCATCAAACTCTGGTTTGGACCAGGCAGTCGAACCAAGTGTGAAAGCATCCTTAGGGCCAGATTTACTAAACAGGGCAAATTAGCGTGCGGCTGCAATTAAAGGGTTAAAGGGTTAGTTTTCAAAAATGAAAAAATTGTCATCAATTACTCATCCTCATGTTGTTCCAAAACCATAAGACTTTTGTTGATCTTCGAAACAGAAATGAAGAAATTTTAAATGAAATCAAAGAGATTTCTATCCCTTCACTGACAGTCCACGCAACTAAAGCCGCTTTTCCACCGAAATTACCTGGAACAATTTGTCCCAGGAGCTTTTTCCCCCCAGACCTGTTGCTGTCTTGAGTTTCCATCGCAGTCTAAAGTACCGTGAAGATTAGTCCGGTGAAGTAGGACTGCGCGCAACTTTCCAGTTCCTACTGGATTTCGTCCTCCGCATAGAAGCTTATAGCCTGAACCTCGTCGTTGGTCCATCGGTTGTATTTTTTAAACTCCATTGTTGATTTGAATAGCAAACAACTCTTACTACACAGACCACAACAGACTTTTAAAAATGGTGGTTGAAATAAAATGCTGCGTGGAGTCAACCAATCAAAATGCTGTGTGAACTCAACCAGTCAGCATGTTCAGTGCCCAAGTCCCACCCCCGAAAGTTCGAGAGCAGGGACTTTCTGAGGGGGAAATTTTTACCTGGAACTTCATTTAGACCCTGATTCCTGCGGTCGAAACACACTGACTACCACCTCAAAGTTCCTAGATCCTGGGGGAAATTTCTGCGGTGGAAACGCGACTTAACACTTTGTCGCTTCTAAAAGTTCATAAATAGATCATAAAACTAATCTATATCTGAATTGAGTGGTTTAGTGCACATTTTCTGAAGAGATTTGATCACTTTATATGATGAACAGATTGAATTTAGGCTTTTATTCACATAAAACATTGATCATTGAACATAAACAGAAGCTCAACCGAACCTGCTTGACACACGAGAACGAACCTCATTGGTTCTCCCACGTCAAGCAAGCTTGCTTGAGCTTCCGTTTACCATAATTGATGTCTCTTCAGAAAATTAGGACTAAACCACTCAAATCATATGGATTAGTTTTATGATTTCTTTATGAACTTTTTGAAGCATCAAGGTGGTAGTTGCGCAGACTGTCAATGGAGGGACAGAAATCTCTCAGATTTCATTTATTATATCTTCATTTCTATTTCGAAGATGAACGAAAGTCTTATGGGTTTGAAAAGCATGAGGCTGAGTAAATGATGACAGTTTTATTTTTGGGGTGAACAATCCCTTTAAGACATGCTTTTTTGGGGGCAATAAATAATGGCGAAAATACCAGTAAATTGACTTCCGCAAACCTTAGCAAATCTCGTTACATGATTCTTTTAAATACTCTCTTCCCATAAATTTATCTGTCTGATATGGAAACTCCTACAAATGCATATGTAATCAGGTCAAGCGCAAATATAACTGTGCCCACGCCTTTTCATTGCTAATTTCTCACAGCATATGTTAAGTAAATCCTGACAGTAGTTTTTTTTAACACCAAAAGAGGGTTTGTGCTGGCGCAAGCTGTTAGTAAATCTCGGCCTTAGACTCAACACTGCAGAGCTCATGGTAAAAGTCATTGTTGGTGTTGCTTTGTAGTGTCTCTTTTCTTTCTCTTTCCTCCAGGTCAGGGTGAAAGGGTGGTAAGTAACTGCTGGCATATTACTGTTTACCAGTAGAATACACAGATAAGGGATGAAAATAATATTTGGCATCAAGATACTTTGTTTTTTTGGATTTGCAGACAAATGCCTCATGTCCTGTTAGCATCTCTGTATTTTGATTGTATTTGCAGAAAACAGCAGCAGCAGCAGTTTTTGCTTTTTACTGTAAAAAACAGACACAATGAGTGAAGTAAATGCCAGTATCCTGAACAAAAGACTCTTTCTCTCCTGACTCCACATTCCCCAGAGTTTATCCAGTCAATCCCTAATCTCTCTGTTAAATCATAGGGGGTATTTGGTGGCTGTTCAGGTTTTTGAACAGTTTTTGTTTAACTGTGATCTGATCCATCTGTATATCTGATTGTTCTATTTTGATTCCGGTGAATGTCCACTGTGTGCATGCCCTAATTTTGGTGCTAATGTCTGAGGGTCTGTGTTACAGGGGCCGCTGGATGTGTTGCCACATTGCTTCATGATGCTGCCATGAATCCAGCTGAAGGTATATTTGCTTTAATCTTGACTTCCTATAAAAAGATTTTAATATACACTACCATTCAAAAGTTTAAGGTCAGTATTTTTTTTTTTTTTTTTGATACATGTACTTTTATTCAGCAAAGATGCATTAAATTGATCAAAGGCGACACAAAAGACATGTATAATGTTACAAAAGATTTATATTTTGAAATAAATACTGTTCTTTTGAACTGTTTCCACAAAAATATTAAGCAGCACAATATTGATTTTATTAGAGATGCACCAATGTATTGGCTGCTGATATTTATCGGCCGATTTTTGATCAATTTAAAACCATCTACATATCGGCTATAGCATAAAAAAAGTCCGATATAACAAACCGATGGTTTATTAATTAACTGTGTGAAGGCACTGAGTTGTATGATGTCTATTGCATAATCAAATGTTTTTCTCTGGGTAAAATAATTAAATACTTGCTAAAACAAAATTAAATCTGTACAAAATACAGTAGGGCTCGACAGTAAGGACTGCCCAGTACCAGCGTGAACGACGCTCGTGACAATCGACGGAACTGTCACTGTCCCAATCTGGACAGTGCATCTTGATTAAAGTTTATCTTTTGCACATTTTTAAGCCTTGCGAATTTAAATATTCAAATGCAAGAAGACGTGAAAGAGAACTAAGTTCTACTTAGTGTGTGAGAAGTTTTGTGTGCGCACACATCCAAAGCATCCACTTCACACAAAATTATATCAAAATGCCCTTCTTGGCGAGGATCCTTGTAAACATTGTCGGTTATGTCTTAAACGAACGTAAACAGTTGAGAAATAAAACGCTTGTGTACCAGTGTATTGGATCTGTGCAGCTCTTAAAGTGACAGCAGCCTCCTGCTGCGCTACAGTTTTAATGTTAATCGAACAACAAAAGACAAAAAAATAAAAAATTGCTCGCTACTCTTGACTAAATAACTTTAATAAGGATTAATATATATTTAATTTATACAATGAAGAATATATTTTACATTTGATTACTTTATTTCTGTACCTGAACACTACTGTTAGACCTATCAGAAAAGCACTGTTTATTTCATATGCATCTTTCTTCTGTTGTATTTATGTACAGTATTTATGTTGGCCTGTTGAATGTTAAATGGATCTAATCCATGTTCAATAGAAATTATTTTATGATGCAGCAATAAAATAGCTATTATACCTTAATGCATGCGTTTTTGAATTTTGCTAATTTAAAACATGATCAAAACACTAATCTATTTTAATGACAAATGTTCGAATAAAAGAGCAAGTGACAAATATCGGAATCGGCCAGTAGTTGTTTAAAATCGGTATTGGTATCAGCCAAAAGAAATCCTATCGGTGCACCCCTAGAATTTATATATAGTATATATAAAATTATATATACTTGCAGTATATACTATTTGTTTGTTTGTTTTTAAATGTGATAATATTTCACAATATTACCTTTTTTTTTTTTTTTTTTTTTTCCCCCAGATAAATGCAGCCTTGATAAGCATACTTTCAAGATAATCTCAAAAACATTTAAAAGTTTTACTGACCCCAAACTTTTGAACTGTAGTATGTTTATTGTTCTACTTTGCATCTGCATTTAGTTTACATGGACACTTTATTGTTTTTACTTATATGGATACTCTTCTTTCTTATCTTTATTTGGATATGTTGGATTATTTCATGTCATGGCAATAACATTTTTTGGTATGGAAGCTTGTTTCCGCCATGAAATAAAAAATAAAAAAGGTAAATGCGACTTTTTATCTCACAATTCTGACTTTTTCCTCAGAATTGCAAATTATAAACTCGCAATTGCGTGTTATAATGTCCATTTGTGAGGGGAAAAAAAGACTGACTTTATAACTCGTAATTCTGAGAAAAAAAAGTCAGAATTGTGAGATATAAAGTCAGAATTGCATGATATAAACTTGCAATTGCGAGAAAAAATGTCAGAATTGCGAACTTTATAAGACACAATTGCGAGTTTATATCATGCAATTCTGACTTTATAACACTCAATTCTGACTTTATATCACACAGTTCTGACTTTATAACTCGCAATTGTGTTTAAATCTCGCAGTTCTGAGAAAAAAATTCAGAATTGTGAGATGCAAACTCGCAATTGCGAGAAAAAAAGAATTTTGAGATAAAGTTGCAATTACCTTTATTTTTTTTTTATATAGTGGTGGAAACAAGCTTTTATATTTTGGGGCACTGATGTAGCTAGCTGGCCCGTGCTATAATTAGTAGGACTGCAGCTAATTATTTTGATCAATTGATGTTTTTTTTTTTTTTTTTTTTTTTAAATCAGGTTAATCAGATTTCAAAATGAATTATAATAATAATTTCTGTATTAAAAAAAAAAAAAATCCTGCGCAATATTCTCCTCCAAATAATGCACAAATTGAACGGCAAACCTTGACCCCCTTGGTCTGGTGGTTCACTGTGCACTCCCAGCCAGAAGGTGGCAGAAAAGATCTGATTTCAGTACAAAACTCTCTCTCTCTAAAAAAAAAAAAAAAAAAAAAAAAAACACATTTCCAAAAGGCAGCCTTATGGGAGCAGATTGGCCTTGCTCTAATTAACAGCTGTGCAATGTTGAAACAGTAGCATTAGCCGAAATCCCCCAGTGGCCCGAGTCTCAGTCAGACGGCAGTGTCTGTTTCTGCGCTCTTGAGGCTCAAGGTTAATCAGCGCAGGTGCCAGACTGAGACCTTGCGTAGACACCTGCTCTCCTTCGCCGCGTCTGTTCCCTGCAGACTACTTGACTGTAGGTCAGACAGGAGGCTTGTTTGATCCGCTCATGTCCGGATGAAACGGACATTTCTCCTTTGATGGGCCTACTGTATTTCAGTCATGACTTCTTGCACATGATTAATGTTCCCCTTCCTGTCCTCTTTTGTTTCCTGTGTGACTGACTGCGATGACCTCCCTTGTTCAGTGGTGAAGCAGAGGATGCAGATGTATAACTCGCCATACCGTGGCGTTCTGGACTGTATGCGCTGCGTGTGGCAGCGGGAGGGGGTGTTGGCCTTTTATCGCAGCTACACTACGCAGCTCACCATGAATGTGCCGTTCCAGGCATTGCACTTCATGACCTACGAATACCTGCAAGAGCTGTTGAACCCCCAAAGACAATACAACCCCTCCTCCCACATGGTGTCGGGCGCGCTGGCGGGTGCCATCGCCGCCGCCGCCACAACACCACTAGACGTTTGCAAGACGCTGCTGAACACGCAGGAGTCTCTGGCTCTCGATTCTGTCAGCCAGAGCGGAAGACACATCTCAGGCCTCGGCCATGCCTTCCGGACTGTCTACAGGCTTGGCGGCCTGCCTGCTTACTTCAAAGGCGTTCAGGCTAGGGTCATATACCAGATGCCCTCCACTGCCATCAGCTGGTCCGTCTACGAGTTCTTCAAGTACATTATCACCAAACACCAGCACGAGAAACGCAGGATCCAGAGAGACGGAGAGAAGTAGCTGCTTTTTGATGGCAAGCCCTTGGCTTTCTCTCGCATAACCAACCAGATTAAGCACTCAAGCTGCAAATGGACTGATTTAATAAATGATACGCACATATAGAGTCCAAACACTCATGTCTGTTTACTTCCTTTCAGTCAGCATTTAATACTTTCCTGTATAATTTAGCTAATAATCATGACCTAAGTTTTCACTGTGACGGCTCAAGTTTTTGTGCACTCAGCCCAAAACAACATCTTTGTGAGTCCCACAAGAGGGCATCAGAGGCCTCTCCAGACTTTATATGCTAATGAGGGGGCGGTCCTTTAAATGTGTGGGTGGGCTTTAGAGCCTCTAGACTTCTCAATTCCTTTTTTCATCTAAACAGTACCCAGAAGAGCAAACCTGAAACAACTTTTTATATACCCAGCCAAAATCAATACGCACAATTGAAGACATATCTGTACATTCAAATTGGGATTTTAAATGTCATTTAAATCAGTTTATGGCAGAATGTAGACCTGTACAGTAATTTATTGCCTTCTCTGGCTGAATAGCACTCAGAGATAATAAAAGATATATATGTTAGAGGTATTTTTGTAGAATTTGGCGGTGGCATTTCGTCAGCACTTGTGGGAGATGTTCCTACAGTTGATCCAAAAATTTTAGGCAGAGATCAATGCCCCTCCACAACTTCTAGAAATAGTTTTGAGGTCTCTAGGGGATGCCACATAGATCCTGTATAACAGCTTTAGAAAGACACCCAGTCCTTTCTGGCCAGCATTAGTATTATCCATTCAACAACAATGCCTTACACATGCAGATCACATGAGTGTCATTTAAATCAGATTCATTATCTGTTGAGGTTGTTCTGAGTAATTAAATGAATATGAATTGGTTTGAGTTATTTCTTGATGGACACTGGAATGTATTTCGGTTTGCTCTTAACTGAATTTGAGCTCTTGTGTTTGAGAGTTTCAGCTGAAACGCACCTGGCAGTTGAACACGTATGGAGTTTTATTGACGGAAATCTGACTGCCCTGTTTCTTTTTGTTCCTCAGCTTTCAATAAATTAGCAGTGCAGGAATTTCCCTGGCTTGCATAAGCTGATGTCTCTGTGATTTCAATTATTTATTTGTCAGCTCTAATTTAAATTTGGCGTTAAATGAATGTTCTGGGTTAACATGATTTTTTTTTTTTTTACTGGTTTTTTTTTTTTTTTAAAAAGTTCACACTATATAATTTTAAATTTATATAATTTGGGGTTGGTATTACTTTGTTTTTGAAAGAAGTCTCATGCTCAATGAGGCTGGATGAAAAATTATTGGATGAAAAATACAGGAAAACTAATATTCTGATAAAAATGAATTTTCAGCATCATTGCTCCAGTCTTTGTCACAAGATCCTTCAGAAATCATATATATATGATAACATTAAGCATTAAGCATCCATCCACAGTGATTTCAATGGTAAAACATCCACCTAAAACAGCAGTCCCAGTACTTTTTTGAATAAATGTCAACTGTTTAATATACATGAATGCTCTTTAAATCTTCTGGAACAGTTTGTACCATTGATTTCCATTGTAAGTGCATTACTGTACATGGCTACCCTTGTTTTTTTTTCTCTCACATATTGAGAGACTTGTTGCATGTGTTAACTTGTTGATTTCTTCCTTGGATGCTAAGTTAGCCATTACTTTCTCAAAACTAGTAATCTAGTATATTTAGATACATGACTTTGCCTAACTCCTCTGTGTGGATTGTGGAATTCCTCTGCCGGTGTCCTCGGGAATGAAGGAGCAGCGCCTCTAAGCCGTAAGAGTTGAAAGATCTCTGTTGGTGGCAAGTTCAGTGTTTGGTCTAAGATGCAGGTGCACATGTGACCTTTGACTTCAAGTTTCCGAACAATTGCCAGGGGTGTACATGAAGGAGCTCTCACTTTACCTGCATGCTAATGTCTGGACAAGAGGGTTAAATGTGGCCCTTAAAGTATTTGGACACTTAAATAACAGTTTATAAGAACTAACTTCACTTTTCTGAGCAGTTTTTTGTTTGCTTTCAACCACCTGGTGTCAATGTAATTTTTAGTAGATGAAGTCAGTTCCTCTCAAGTTAGCACAGGTGAAATTTATATATTAATTATATCATATTAACCACTAACTTTTGACAACTATATATATATATACTATATATATATATATATATATATATATATATACACACACACACACAATCAAGAGTGACAAAAATGATCTGTATTTGAAATAAATGCTGTTCATTGTTCATCAAAGAATCCTGGAAAAAATATATATCATGATATTTGATTTCCACCAAAATATTAAGCCTCAAAAACGGTTTTCAATGTTGATAATAAAAACCATTATTAATAATTGAGCACCACATTAGCATATTTGAATGATTTCTAAAGGATCATGTGACACTGAAAACTGGAGTAATGATTCCAGAAATTCAGCTTTGTCATAACAGGAATACATTATATTGTAAAATATATTAAAATAGAAAACAGCTATTTTAAATTCTAAATTATATATATAAGGAAAATGGTTTCCTTAAAAATGTTTAAAATAAATGCCCATTGATTTGATATTTTACATATAATGCATTTGTGATTTTTTTAAGTGTATCTTAAGTCTCCAAATACTTTTTATGGGCGCTATTTATTTATTTTTTATTTTTTTGGTAAAAACCTGTCACAATAATGTCCTAATGATGAAACAGGTAGGTAACAGCATGCCGCTGATGATAGGGTTAAAAAAATCCTCCTTTTTCTCTAAAGCTATGAGAGAGAGCAGATGACAGATGAAGAACCATCAGTCCCGCTCCTGAGAGCCGCAGGCTCAGCCAGCTGAACGTGAACTTGACTGTCAGTCTGCCAGGTGGAAGAGCTGGACTGTAATGGAGACGCACATGGACGTCACTGTGAGTTAGACCTGATTCAAATGACCAAGGCGATTGAAAATGAGTGAAACGATCTCAGTGCAATTTTGCACTTGGTTTCAATTCAACTGTAAGCTGTAGGTGATTGATCTGGATGCTCTTGCACGGTTTATTTTCTGGGATTAACCTTAGAATTTCAAGGTTGTCTTTAGTCTGTCATTTCTAGAACTTATTCAATTTGAATACGAACCTGACATGGAAATTAGGTCTGGAGTGAACCTTTCTATCCTTGGATGCCTCAGTGGATACACAGGTCTAACGTCACTCATACCCTGTGGGTTCATGTCCTTCAACTGACTTACTATTATCCTCTTTTCAACAAAACAAAACAAAAAAAAACACATTGCACGACATTGAATCATTTGCTTTTGGAAAGAATTTATATTCCCTGCTTGATATTACTAGTGAAGTTAGATATTATTGTTCTCTCTTTTAAAGTAATGTGGGATTTAATGCTCCTTGCAAGCTTGCAATCAATGAGAACATTGGGTATCAGTGTAAACAGATGTACAAAGTGGGATTCAAAATACAAAATCTGGGTGGTTTTGATGCTGGTTTCATTTGCAGGTGCAACATGATTTGTTTTTTATCTAGTCTTTATTCGCTCCTCCAGACGTATACTCTGTCAGGTAGACATCTGTTCAAACAGGGAGCGTTAATGAACACTCTTTGAATGTCTGAGAGTGTGTGATGGTGTGTTTCACCCCACCCTAGTGTTCGTTTATGTCTCTCCTCCCATCCGTGTCGCGGGTGGCCCGCACGAGCTTGCCCACAATGGTGCTGATGAGCTTCCTCAGCAGAGTCTGTAAGGGATTATGAGGAGGTGTTTATGGTTCCTGATCCATCCAGTGATCGGCCCTACGCAGTTCTTTAAGGAGTCAGAGATGGTAAATGAGGTATTTGTAGGGAATTAGGTGATGTTATTGTTGTTTTAGAACATGTGCCTGGGCTGATGTTTGATCAGCTGAGTCAGAGAGGGACTTGGAGTAGTTTCTTAAGTGGGAAAATGTGAGAAAGTGCTTTAGTTGTTGGACTGCTGACAGACAGTGGAGTGTTTGCTTTTTCTTCGAACTCTAATAAAGAGCCCTTACAGCCTGGTAGAGGATGTGTCTCATGAGACACTTGTTTGTTTGGGTTTTTCTCCATCAATTTACCACACACACGTTGAAGTAGTTTTATTGCATTTGATGCTCAGCATTTTTGCATGCAAGATCCCGATCAACCAAATGGCCCAAATGGTGTTAGCACCATGGCTCTTTGAGCCAAAACTGCATTTACCATTGATTTTTGTAGTTATTTATGAGTCACTGGATTGTCCTGCAGTAAAACTCCATGTTATTGTGTTCTTCCCCACAATTATTCAGTGATGTTCAGTGAGATCAAGCTTTGAGTGACTCATGCACAAATATCACAAAAGCAGTTATTGATGTTTTAGGCGGCAACCTGTTATATTAAGAACTTCTGTAAGGGGCATTGGTGGACAAAGTACACAAATAATTTATGACTTAAAGTACAGATACCCTAATGTAATATTCCCCTATTGAAAGTTATATTTCCACTTGACTAAGAGTACAAAAGTATAAATCTTGGCATGCTTTTTTATTGCCTTTTTCCCCTATCACATATATAGCAATCATCATATATTAGGTATCAATTGAAAGCTTAAACACTCAAAATTCACCCTGTGAAAACCGTTCTGAAATCTCGTTGCTTTATAATAATAAGGTTGAGCCACTGTACTCACATGAACTGTTTTAAATATGTTTTTATTTCCTTTCTGGGCACTGAAAGTGTAAATTAACTTGTTGTCAATGGAGGCGTCACTGAGCCATCGGATTTCATCAAAAATGTCTTAATTTGTGTTCCGAAGAAGAACGAAGGTCTTACAGGTGTGGAATGACATGAGGGTGAGTAATTAATGACAGAATTTTCATTTTTGGGTGAACTAACCCTTTAACTTCAAATTTGGAACACAACTTGGTTAGACATATGGCTTTGATTTTCTAGCACTTCTAGAGCCCAAATTATTTTGTAAAATATATATTTTGATGTTTACTGCAGTACATTTGCTTTACAGAATGATTTAACTTCTATAACGTTTTTAGAAGTTCATTTCTTGAAGCTGTTTTCCCTTTTGCAATAATCTGCTGAGGGTTTTCTTTAAAAAGAGACCAACCTTAGGTTTGTATTAAAATAAAATAATGTTTGAATATAAAAGAGCATTCATGAATTACAATAATTTGAGTTGATGCTAAAAAAAAAAAAAAAAAAAAAAAAGTGAAAGTATCTATTAAGTATGAAATGTAAAGTGAAGCTAAGAAAACTTTTAGTGATAATTCCCTTACAATTATAACAAGGACTTATAGCTTTCTTAGCTCTTTTTGGTTTTTTTTGTTTTGTTTTTTTTTTTTTGTTTTTTTTGCAATTTGGCCCCCATAAGGACTATTTATTTGGTGCATCACGAACAGCATGTTTTTTTTGTTTTGTTTTTTTCTGAAAGGTAAGATATTATGCTGATCATTGAGTGAGTGAACAATCAGGTGAGTCAAATTTCTCAAATCTGCTTCAATCTGCTTCAGTCATTGCAAAGAATTGGGTGAAAAGAATGATTCATACACATATCACATCTTGGAGTGGCTCTTGTTTTTTGTTTTTGTTTTTTTTCAGATCGAAATAACGAAGAACGGCATGTTTTTCTAAAATGTAGTGCACTAAAAAGTACAATATTATGCTTTGTTCGGAATATAGTAAAGTAACACTTGAGATTGGGTCTGATGGGGGTAATTGAATCAGAGAGTTGTTAAAGTGCCCTTATTATGCATAGGGTTCCTAAATTTAAAGGTTCCTAATTTTGTTTTGGGGTCTCCTACAACAGGTTTACATGCATCCAAGGTAAAAAAAAAACAAAACAAAACACTTGAATCTTCTCATTGTATACACATGACCTCCTTTCTCAAAGAGTCTGAAAACAGTTAGTTCGAAGATTCAGTCTCTCTAAACCCCTTCTTTTCACAAGCCTGCTTTGATTGATCAGATGGCCCCGTCTTTTGTGATTGGTCTTCCGCTTACAGTGTGTGTTGGAAACAAAACACTTATTACCATATTTGAGTTTCAGCTCCGGAGGCTTCCTCAACACTTGTATACACTGCAGTGATACGAACAGGAACGATGGCAACGTTTTTTCCATATCAATTACAGTACGAGTCCTCATTCTTTAGAAGTGCATGCAAAGTGGATTTGCAGCACTAAAAATAGCGTCTTCTCGACAACAAACCAATCCCTTCCAGGCCTCGACTAGAACTACAGTGTCTGAGGGCAGGTCAAAGTAAACGTTGTTCGCGGGCAGCCAATTTGTTACATTGTTACGCAGGTATGTAACAGGAAGTGAGACTGGAATTGCTGACAACTAGTTTCTGCAGTTTAGAATCGATTCTTTCTTTTAGGAGACAATAGGGGCTTTCGCACTGGGGGAACATTTTCATAGTTCCTATAACTATTGGCGGAATTATCCACTTTTTGGCGCATTTGCAATGCAGGAACTAGGAACAATTTTAGTTAAAGAAACACTCATGGGGGTCTAAATTAGCTCCTACTTTTAGAGTAGGGTCGAATAGGAGCCAGAGTTGGGGGTAATGCATTATAAGTAACGCAAATTATGTAATCAGATTACCTTTTTCAAGTAACTAAGTAACGCATTACTTCTAAATACAACAAAATATATGAGTTACTTTTCCAAATGTTTTCCAATTTACTGAATCTCCCATCCCCATGTTGAGAGAAATTGGGTATGAGGTGCAGAGGTGTTGTTTGCGCTGTGTGAACATGCTGGTTATTAGTTCTAGACTAAATGTGAGCATGCATTTACTCATCACTTTACATTTTTACATTTATCAAAAATAGAACTTTTTTTGTCATCTGAAGGGGTTAAAAAAACAATCAAGCAAGCCCAGCCCAGGTGGGAAAAAGTGATGAAAAAGTAACATCATGCAATACTTTCCATAAAAAGTAACTAAGTAATGCAATTAGTTACTTTTTTAAGGGAGTAATACATTACTTTTAAAAGTAACTTTCCCCAACACTATTACCAGTGACGTAAATGTATGTCGATTGGCCGAACGCATGCCATACGAAACAACGGCACTCGCCATTTTTAAACAGCCATGTAAACACACAGTTTACATGTACTTGCTTCATGAACTAACTCCACAATCATGGTAAACAGCGATAGATGGACCGATGGCAAAGTCCAGGCACTTCTCAACCTTTACGCTAAGGAGGAAATCTAACATGGAAAAATCTTTAAAGGGACCAAGCAAAATATGATTATGTATTTCTGCTAAGTTAGCGACCACACACTATAATACTTTTAAGTATACCATTTGCTTTCTGTGTTTAACAGTTCTATCTGATAGGACTGTGAAACAGATCGTAAACTAATGAAGATGGAAAATGGGAGTGCTGTGTGCTCAGGCTCTGGCATTCTCAGCACCATCAAAATAAATGTCCTGCACAGCAACCAGAGCGGCAGGACAGAGTTCCTATTGGCTGTGCAAATGCACAAAGGAAAATGGCCCTAGGGGAAAATTTAGTTCTCGTGGGATTGCCCTGGTGGCCAGTTCCTATTACTACCTGGTGCAAAAGCCCCTATAATTTTTATTTGTTGAGCACTTTGATCTTTAAAACTTTGCAGACCTTTTACATTCACAAAATGCAACTGGATAAGTCAAATTCACAAATGAATCATTTCATGTGACTTTTGAATTGTTTCAACTGAGTCATCGAAAAGAAATAGCTCAAAAGAACGATTTGTTCATATATTGCGTCTCGGAGCATCTATTGATTTCTTCTGCACCAACAGAGTAAAAATACTTTATTTACCTTAATGTTCACCATTAACAAGAAGTATGTGATTGTTTAATATGGAAGCTGTTCACCTGAAATGAGGCCACTTACACAGGTGTGATATGAAGTTTGCTCTGCCTGAGGCTGACTTTCTATCTGTATATGACACCTTGTCATATCATTTGAACTGACAGCTGCTTTTTTGGCCTCCTTAACATTAACCAGAGCCTTCTGTGCCATTTAAATTATCCACAACAGCCACTTTTGCAACAACCCCTACCAACATTCAAGGCACAGGATTTCCAGCTGTGATTTATACTAATTGCTCTTGTGCTTTGCCTTTACAGATGTGTTTGTGCATTGGTTGACCCCGGAGACCTGATTGTGACTGTGAGACCACTTGACTGTGAACTTTGACGTGGTGGTCATCTTCATGTGGCCTTTTACTGAGGTCTCCACCTTTGTGTCTCTGTAAACGCACACAGTCTTCCCTAATCTAAACTATTTAGTCTGGCAGTGAAATCCTCTCTGAATCAGTGCTATAATGCAAAGAATGACTTCTCTTTGGAGGCTAGAGCCATTTTATACAAGATAATACTAGGGCTGTCAATTTAACAACAGCAAATATACACTACCATTCCAAAGTTTGGTGTCTTTTATTCAGCAAGAATGCATTAAATTGATCCAAAGTGACAGCAAAGACATTTGTGTTTGTTACAAAAGATTTCTTTTTCAAATAAATGCTGTTCTTTTGAACCTGCTATTAATCAAAGAATCACGGTTTTCACAAAAATATTAAGCAGCACAACTGTTTTCAACATTGATAATAATGATGATAATAAATGTATGCAAATCATATTAGAATGATTTCTGAAGGATCATGTGACACTGAAGACTGGAGTAATGATGCTGAAAATTTAGCTTTGCCATCACAGGAATAAATTACATTTTAAATATATTAAAATAGAAAACAGCCCATTTAAATTGTAAATATATTTCACAATATTACTGTTTTACTGTATTTTTAATCAAATAAAGAAAAAAAATCCAGTTTTAATGAGCATAAAAAAGTCTTCTTTACAGATTGCAGACATTTGAACAGTAGTGTGTGATTAATATAATTTGATTTCCATTATTTATTTGGATTGCCTTCTGTTGGGTGACGTTTCTGCTAGGACGCTCAGGTAGGTATAGGATAAATGTTGGCATTAACAGACCACAAAAGCCTTGATCTTGTTTTTAGTTATAGCACCACTTAGCAGTCATGGTGAAAGGCGTATGATTAATCAGAGAGACGCACTTATAGTTTTGACAGCAGTAACTGGCAGGCCTGCAGGCTTTGAGGAAGCTCTTGTGTTTACCCAGTTTTCCATCACAGATCTGCTTTCAGACCCTTACACAACTCCATTTGTTTTCATTCCCTACAGCTGACACCTCCCCTCTTCAATCCATCTCTCTGTGCTGACGAACAAGTAGGAGTTCTCTTCTTTCCCTTTGCAGGAGTCTTGAAAGTCCTCATTCCTTGAGAAAATGACTGACTTGTGTCATTGGATCTGGAGACCATTATACAAAGCTAAAAATGTGTGGTGCTCGTAGTGCTCTTTGATTGACCGGGTTTGTTCTCTTTGTGTATGAGGTAAAAAAAAAAAAAAAAATCTTTTTCTGTTTTGTGTGGCGTACCAAATATAGCCAGATAAATAAAATGACATTCATTCTCAGGAAACTGTGCCATTTGCGTCCAAACTTAGTGTATACAGAGTGAGAATTGACACCATCAGAGAAAATCAATATAACGTGTTCTTGATCAAACATTTTTAGCAAAAAAAAAAAACAAAAAAAAAAAACATATCTTTTGTGTTAAAGATTGTGCACCCATGCATGCCATTCCTCTGCAGTGTACGCCGTATTGTGTCATGGGAAATAGTCACCCCAGTTTGGCTTTCTACTTCTTTAGATAACTGCAGTGAACTTGCACGCCGATTTTCTTCAACCCTTCTCATGAGAAGACGCTCATGTCGAGGTGTTAACTTCCGTGGACGACCTGGACGTCTCTGTGAGATGGTTGCAGTTCCATCTTTTTTAAATTTTTGTACCACTTTTGCTACAGTATTCTGACTGATAAGTAAAGCTTTGCTGATCTTCTTGTAGCCTTCACCTTTCTGGTGTAAAGAAATTATTTTCTTTCTCAGGTCTTGTGACATTTCTCTTCCATGTGGTGCCATTGCTGACAGCATGAAATGGGAAGGGGTTTTAACACCCTTTTATAGTCAACTGTCTGCTTGACACCCGTGTAATGAATAATTAGACTCACCTGTGGTTGAATTCTTGTTAAATTAGACATTTGTAGTCTAAAATGTAGCTTTGCTCCAGAGACTTTTAGTGGGGTGTACTCATTTTTGCATCACCCTAATTTGAGTAAATTTAAAAAAAAAATTAAAAAAAATTTTTGTTCTCTAAGTTATATTATTAACCTTACTTTCATGTTATAAGTTAAACAGATGTTATATAAAACTTAGTCTTGTCAACATTTTGGAAATTGTTTTTGTGTTCATTGAGATATTGTTTAAAATGTTACCTTTCAAAAGGGGTGTACTCATTTATGCTGAGCACTGTGTGTGTATATATATATATATATATATATATATATATATATATATATATATAATATATTAATATATAAATATATAAATATAAATAGATATATACCAGGTACCAGGTGTGGATTAAATCCTCTGATTATGTTCATGCATTTTTGTATTCACCGCCATTTACTTTGCCCTGCTGATGATCATAAATATGGAGGATGATAGGAAAAAGTCTGATGAATACAGACTTACAGGCAGCATCAGTCTGAATAGTTCAACTTTCAATCACAGTGATTATTATTTTCAATTCTGTTCATTTTAACTAAATCTTTCTTACAGCACAAAGTAAAAAATATTGACAGAATAACGTGCTGCAATGAGATTTGTGAATATAACAAGGTTGGCACAAAACATTTTTAAAAGGAAATTTCATGTTTATTTATTTATTTTGTGTGTGTGTGTGTGTGTGTGTTTATTTATTTATTTAATTTGAATAATAATTTATCACAAATGAAAACCAAAACTGACTGATAGTACCAGAAATTACTTTAATTTAAATTATTAGAATTATATTAGTTATTTTTTTTAAATAGTTAAATATTTGATTTCAAAACTTACTAGGTCAATATAATGTAGTGCTTCAGGGTTAAATTTAGTAACAATAAATAACTATTGGTACTTTGCAAGGCTGTTACCGCATATTTACGATGAGGCTAATAGTTTAAGAATAGCCCATATTTGTTGACCACTAATCTGGCATTGGCAGTGTCTGTGGGTGATAATATGCGTTTTTAGAGTAGTTGCTGGAAAATGTTCAGCTCTCATGTTAAATGTGATGGGTGAGAGGCAGTCTTTCCTTTGGCAAGGTTTTTGATCATATCTTCCTTCTCTCACAGAGAACGTGTTTTGGATAGACAGTATGGCGCCCAGTTGCTTCTGTGTACATTACAGACAGACGTGAAGCTCTCAGCTGAGAGGGGAGACCTATGCTGGATCTGGATTCTCAGAGCTGCTCTGCTGAAGAATCCCATTGTCTGGCTTCCCGTGAGTGGTGAGCGGTTCCCAGGACTTGCCTTGTCTAAATAAGCCATGACAGAGTGGACTCCCTCCTGCAATAGCCTCTCTGACTCACTTATCTCTGGCAGACGCACTCTCAACACAAACCAGTGCCGTCTCTCTGTCACACAGCCTAATCTGTAATGTCATGGTTCACTGAAACACTCCCACTCTCCCCGAAAACTGGCACTACCTTTTTCAGCTCTCTGATGATCCAGTACAATTTATAAAATACCATTTGAAAGTTTTTTTTTGTAAACACTTTTTAAATAAGTCTCTTATGTTCATTAAGGCTGCATTTATTTGATCAAAAATACAGTAAAATAAATATTATTGTATTATTGTATAAAATAACTTTTAGTTTAATGTATAATAAAATGGAATTTATTCTTGATGACAGAGCTGAATTTTTAGCAGTCATTACTCCCAGTCTTCAGTGTCACGTGATCCTTCAGAAATCATTCTAATATACTGATTTGCTGCTCAAGAAACATTTCTTATTATCATCAATGTTGAAAACAGTTGTGCTGCTTAATAATTTTGTGGAAACTGTGATACATTTTCATAATTCTTTGATGAAAAGTTCAAAAGAACAGATTTTATTTGAAATAAAAATCTTTTGTAAATTTGTAAATATCTTTGCTGACATTTTTGATTAATTTAAATGCATCTTTGCAGAATGAAAGTATTAATTAATTAAAAAAATAAATAAATAAAAAAATCTTACTTGACCCCAAACTTAGTGTATAGTGAGAATTGAAAGACAAATCAGAGAAATCAGTAAACATCAAACATTTTTAGCAAAATAATAATAAAAAAATAACAACAACTCCAATTATGTCAGATGTAGATATCAAATTATATAGATATTTAGGGACTGTCGATCAACATATAGTATAAGTAGCCCCAAAAAGTGTTAGCCAGCACTTAATGTAGGAATATCATTGCATTAGATAACAACATATCAATTTCAATATTTAAGAAACAGAGCAGAAGCTAAGGAAGTCTGTTTCTGCATCAGAGTAAAAAAATAAATAAAAAAGATTATTGTGACTTTTTGTGATATATATATCGCACAAATGTGACCTTATTTTTTTTATAAATTGTGACTTTAATTCTCATAATTGTTTTCATCTCACATTGTGACTTAATTTAATACTTTGATATCTCCCAAGGGTAGCATGTACAGGTTGAAAAACAACGGTCCTAGTACTGAGCCTTGCGGTACTCCATATTGTGATCAATATCATACCTCTTCGTTTTCTGCTACAAACTGATGATGGTCAGATAAGTACGATTTGAACCATGCCAATGCGATTCCACTAATGCCAACATAATTTTCAAAGTTATTAAAAAAAAAATATTGTGGTCGATAGTGTCAAATGCAACACTAAGGTCCAATAACACTAATAGAGAGATGCAACCACGTTCGGATGATAAGAGCAAATCATTTGTAATTCTGATGGGAGCAGTCTCAGTACTATAATACGGTCTAAATCCTGGAAATTCATAAAGTCATTACTGCTGTGCTGTTGGGAAATGTCTGCACCTGTTGATGCTTTATTTTTCATTAATTTAGCCACTGTATCAAAAAAATACTTAGGGTTGTGTTTGTTTTCTTCTAAAAGAGTCGAAAAGTAAGCAGATTTAGCAATAAGTCTGTTACATTATACAAGCCACACGTGCGCACAAGCTCAAACACAATCTCAACACTCTCTCCCTTCTGTTATGTGCCTAAGCTGATGTTTTGGAAACATAATCTATAGGTCAGAGCCCCTCAGCGTGTGCACCTGCATGTGGAAGAGGGCATTGACAGCCCAGGTAGAGTAAAATCCCTTGACAACATGCTCCACACCTAAAAAAAAAGAGAAAACAGCAATGTCCTAGAATCCTCCAATGATACTGTTGCCTTGCTTTATAGAATCTCTGTTGACAGACAGCCTGTCTCGTCTCATGTCTATTAGCCTGTAGGCATGAGACTTTATCCAAACTGCAGTTCTGCAGTTTGTTTACACACCGGTAGTCAAAGACTTTTCTATTGTACTGTTGACAATCAGAAGACAGTGAATAATTTCAGTGAATATTAAGATTAAACTTGACAAATTCATTTATAAGTCACACTGTAACACTCGCACGATACTTACCAGCTGAGATGGGCACATGACAAGTCTTCATTTTGACAGATTACCTGAAGCTTTGTGGCTCTGTGAGTCAGGCAGAAACACTGAAAGCTGTTTGAAAACACACCTGCCCTGCCTTTTCCGTCCCTTCCCTCTGCCTGTGCTGAAAGCTGCTATCTGTCTGTCTGTTTCTGGTTCCTCTTCAGTTTGATGAACCTCATGGCCAAGCCGAAGGACATGACAGTTCCTCAGTTCTTTGAGTTTGTTTGTTACGTATTGGTTAATCTTTTAGACTGTCTTTCTAAGACATTAACATTCAAAAGTTTGAGGTCGGTATGAGGTTTTAATGTTTTTGAAAGAAGTCTCTCATGCTCACCTAGGCTGCGTTTATTTGATCAAAAATACAGTAAAACACTAGTATTGTGAAATATTACAATTTAAATAAACTGTTTTCTATTTTAATATATTTTAAAATGAATTAATTCCTGTGATAGCAAAGCTGAATTTTCAGCACCGTTACTCTTCAGTGTCTTTGGTGTCACTTGTTGAAAACAGGTTAATATATTTGTGGAAATAAAATATTTGATGAATAAAAAGTTTAAAAGAACAGTATTTATTTGAAATAGAAAGCTTTTGTAACAAGTTCTCATTTTGACACCATAACATGAATGGTACGACAGTGGCCTCAATACGTATTTGGACTTGATAATTACAGAAAGGTGTGTTTGATCAGGGCTGGATCTGAACTCTGCAGGTAGGTAGATCTACAGGAGCAGGATTGGGCACTCCTGATTTAAAGGGTTAGTTCACCCAAAAATGAAATTTCTGTCATTAATTACTCACCCTCATGTCATTCCACACATGTAAGACCTTCATTTATCTTCGGAACACAAATTAAGATATTTTTGATGAAATCCTAGGGTATCTGATCCACACATTGGCAGCAACGTCAATGCACCTTTTGAGGTCCAGAAAAGTAGTAAAAACATGGTTAAAATAGTCAACGAGACTGCAGTGGTTCAACCGTAATGTTATGAAGCGACGAGAATACTTTTTGTGCGCAAAAACAAAACAAAAATAACTACTTTATTCAACATTTTGAATCGTTGTCATACATAGTAAACTCAGTGCAGGCTTCTGTGTTTATGTCCGAACGCCGACTCATTATTGGCCATCGGCATCACATGCATGCGTCATGGTGCTCACGTGCTCAGCTTTGGCAAATAATGAGTCAGCGTTCGGACGTAAACACAGAAGCCTGCAGTGAGTTCACTACATATGACAACGGTTCAAATTGTTGAATAAAGTCATTATTTTTGTTTTGTTTTTGTGCACAAAAAGTGTTCTCGTCGCTTCATAACATTACGGTTGAACCACTGTAGTCACGTTGACTATTTTAACCATGTTTTACTACTTTTCTGGACCTCTAAAGGTGCAATGACGTTGCTGCCTATGTGTGGTTCAGATACCCTCGGATTTAATAAAAAATATCTTAATTTGTGTTCTGAAGATGAACGAAGGTCTTACGGGTTTGGAACGACATGAGGGTGAGTAATTAATGACAGAAATTTCATTTTTGGGTGAACTAATCCTTTAAAGTCATTTCAAAGATGGCCAACAATAAAAAGTTAGTTCTGAGAGCAAACGTTGCTATACTTGGTTTGGTTCACACAGATTCGTGAAAATGATTAAAAGCGCTGTATTATGCATGTCAGGCCAGTAGTGGGCGACGCCACTTTGTAAAGAAAAACTACACACCTATAGACTGAACATGTAATACGTATGCGGTATGCGCATGACGTCACAATTTTTACAAATTTGCGTTTTTGTAGTTTACACAGAGACAATGACAGTATAATTTTCAAAAACTTGCACTTTGAAACCAGTTTTCAAAAGTTAGAGTTTTTAAGCCCCCAAAACTTCATTTACTTGTCAAGTAAATGAATGGCCAAAACTCATAAAAACTTTCTCGTTTTTAGTTGAAAACAGTGTTGTATAAACGGCCCCTGAATAGCAGGTTCTTTATCTGGGTGCTTGAATATTCACCCAATGTGTGTGTTTGGATTTTGTTTTTTCATGTGTTTGCAAAGTGTGTGAAGGCCTGTTGTGTCACTGGTTTAGGCTTGTAAAACAGGATATTTCACACCTTCCATGAAATGAAAGAAACTCATGCAAGGCTTGCTGTGAACAGGGAGCTTCCCCTAATAAATCCAGCTGTTTATGGTTCTAAGACACTCTTAATGGCCTCTAGTCTTGAGAGCACAGTGCACTGTCTTGCACTCACAAAAGTGATATATTAATACCACACAGAGAGTTGGCATTTATGCATGAAGACAGTTGTGAAAATGAAAGAAGGGATTGGAGAAAATGGGCTGGTCTTATTATTTGAGATCACAGTATCCCAAAGAAAATAAATGAAAAGACACAACATGTCTGAATGCATGGTGATTTGACTCAAACTTAATATCAAACTTCAAATAAATAAATAAAGAACATAGCTCATGGAACCGTTCACCCCAACATGAGAATCTTGTCATCATTTACTCACCCTCATATCTTTCAAAAACCCACATGACTTTCTTGCTTGAGTGGAAAGCAAAAGGAGTTATTTATAGCTGAAAGTCAATGCTGATCTTTCCTACAATGAAAGTGAATGACCAAAGCTGTCAAGAAAGATTTTCAATAAATCACAAATTATATTTCAATCTGTTACACACAAATAGTATCGTATGGCTTTAGAGGACTTGGAATATTTTTTCTCTTTTTAAACTTTGGTCTGCATCCAATTTAAATAGGCTATAAAAAGAGGGCAGCTTGGACATTCTGCTAAACTTCTCTTTGGGGTTTGGAAAGACATGAGGGTGAGTACATGATGACAGAATGTTAATTTTTAGGTCACTATCCCTTTAAGGCCACACAGGGTTTGATAGTGAGCTGTATGCTGATTTTGTGTGCAGGTGTCCAAAACTTTCTCTCTTTAGCCCTTTTACCCCTCTAGCAAAGCTTTTTTTTCTGCTCTCTTGACAAATGCCTCTCAGAAAGTAAACAAGGACATAAAATCTCCCGACAAGTCCCTCAAAGAGAAGTGTGTCTACTCTCTCTCTGCACAGCGAGCCAGTCGTCAGGTGACTCCTCTTCCGCAGGTGTGGACAGAGCGGAGAGGAGGGGTCTCAGCTGGTCGGATGAACAAAAGCGCACCGGACAGAGCTGTCTGCTTTGTTGACCTTGAGCAACAAACGAACGGCTGTCTGTCATTGAGAAATTTCTTTGCTTGCCTCGACTGGCCATTCATGACCTGTTTAGTGAGATGCAGTAAATTTCATGGCTAGTCATGGTCCACTTTGCTGAGATAGCTCAAAGCAGTGATTCCCAATCCTGTTCCTGAAGCATTCCAGCACTGCACACTTTGCGCACGCCCCCTTATTCAGCTCATTATAGCAGAGGCTCCATGACTGAAACTGGGTGTGTCAGATAAGGGAAACATCCAAAATGTAGTGCTGTGGGACTCCAGGAACATGCTTGGGAAACACAGACTCAGAGCATAATTAAAGTGAATTTAATGTACATGTAATGTATATTTCATTTTATAAAAATTGCTGACAATTTATTTATTTATTAGATAAAAAATAGTCTTCTAAAATCTGATTGGGTGAGCCACATTCAATGTGGCTATATACTGTAAATATAAAATTCTGAATTAATCTATTAACTTAATTTGCTTAAGTTGCTTTTTTAATTATGTGGTAATTTAATTTTATATTTTTTTAGTCTATCAAAACTGCAAGTAGTATATATTTAAATAAATAAATAAATGCGAATAATAATTCACATATATTGTGGCCTAATGGTTAGACAGGTTAGACAGAGACTTGTAACCTGAAGGTTGCAGGTTCAAGTCTCAGTACTGGAAGGAAATGTAGGTGGGGGGAGTGAATGAACAGAGAATATGCACTGTGATTGGTGAAATGCAGAGCACAAATTGGGACACCATTCTTGGCTACATGTCATTGCAAAGATGCCCAACATGAAAAGTTCTGAGAGAAAACCAGCATCATATTCCCACTTTTAATATTTTGCATCATATGTTATGTGTGATTTATGATTTTGGGGGCCACTGTAACCAAATAGGGCTGCGCAAAACTGCCTCATTTTGGGCTTTTTTAAGTCTAATTGAATTAGGCATTTTTCCTCGTGTCATCACTGTAAACATTGCATGCATCAGTATAGCATAAATGAAGTTGCTTTTCTAAAGTTCTTTTGTTACTTGGCAACTGTAATCAGCCTACAGTTAGGCTCATAATATAATATAATATAATATAATATAATATAATATAATATAATATAATATAATATAATATAATATAATATTGTGATTGCTGCTATAATACATATACATATAATGGTGTCTTTTATCATATTGGTACAATAAAAGCCATTTGATATAATGCATAGCCTTGCTTTCCTTTACAGTAATACAGTGTATCCTTTTAGTAGTAAAAACAGATCATATAAAAATACAAACAAAAAAATCATGCCCTTTCTCAGGAACACTCAATCATGACAGCGTCAGTTCAAGGTCAGGGTAGTCTTTGTTCTAAGCTGGCAGTATTGAAGGCCTTGAATTTTTGCATGTTACCTGCCTGACAATAAAGCTCGGGCAAAGCAAGGACAGCGGGACACCATTCCAGACAGTGGAGGAGAGGATGTGTGCCAAATCAGAGCTGCTGAGCAGCTCTAAGAGGTTCTAAGTGGAGGTCCTATCTCTGCTCTGATAAGTGAAGTTGTGTCAGTGTTTTTCGATGCACTCCTTGTTTTTCCTTATCTGCGATAATTAAAACATTGAAATTCCTTTCACAGCGCCCAGGGAGTGAGAGACGGACCTGTTGGGAAGCATCTTGTGGAAATGTAACAGGTTAGAGCATATCAGACCCCTTAGCAGCCCATCTATGGCCAGGGGAGTGTAAAAATATTCACACACTGGTGCCAGAAAACACCATGTTCCCACACTCACGAACCCATCACGCAGCCCAAAAAGGAAAACCACTTTTCTCCATCTTTTTATGGTAAACAACAACTTCATGTGCATAATTTGAACTTGGCATGGAATATTGAACATTTGCTAGAGTGTGATTTTGTACACCACTGCAGAATAATACGAAAGCATAACTTATACCAAAACTATGGAGACCGTAATTGCATTTGCCAGAAAAAAACAAACACGCACTGCTGTTTCCGGTTTGTGTATAGTCTATCGTCTCGGTTACTGATGTAACCCTCATTCCCTTAAAGAGGAAAAATGAGATATTGGGGTATCACTTGGGAGCCCCAACCACCTCTCAGTAGTAAAAAACGGGCCAATGAATGTTGGCGAGTGAGATTTGCATGCCGAGCCACTCTTACCTGGACACACAGGTATATAAGGCCGGCTCACACTCATTCATTCAGGTTTATGCTGAGGAGCCGAGACAGGGATCCCGGTCATTTAGCAGTGGTTCAGGGTTGTGGCAGGAGGGATGTAACATCTCTGTCCCCTCCTTCAGGGAACGAGGGTTACATCAGTAACTGAGACGTTACCATTCAATAAGTCACGTTCAACGTTACGTCGATACTGATGTATTAGGGTCCCTATGGAAAGCGCCACAGCCACTGAACTGTGTTACGAGTGTCGGAGATGCAGATACTGGCAAGCTGTAGCGTGCCCTTTTGACAACTGCCCTCTACACAGTCATAACCTACCCAGCGCACCACGTAAGCCCAAGGAAAATAATCCTACATTACAATGGGATGGAAGGGAAAGGGCTTACCTGGAGACAGTTGTAGCTGCTGTTCCTCTTACCGTAATATTTCACCGGGAAGAATGCTTTAGATCTCAATTTCCGTATTTTACAGCCATGACCAGTGTTGTTAACACTGGGGAAGCAAGCCTAGTCTAATGGAGAGGGATTCTATGGAGGCCACACCCTGCCAAAAGGGAGGTAATGTATGGTGGATACACATATGGACTGACCCGTGGGGCAGTACTACATATGGAAGATCTCTGCGATAGGTCCTACCTAGCCAGGGAGGAACTGCTACCTGATACAGAGACAGGGCAGAGCAGAACTGCCCAGAGAAAGACACGGGTTTACCAACAGGGAAACTGTACAGTGGAAAGTTCACATATGGGATTAACAAGAGGGAATCACACCATATGGGCATCTATCCCAGTACAAGGGCTGACCAACCAGGCATGCACACGAGTACTGGGCCTGGCGTCGGAACTCAAGTCACGATTCGCTGACCGAAAATGCCTGCAGGTCCCTCACCCTCTTGTCTTTAGAGACAGGATATTAAGCTCGACTGACTCCAGCGGCTCAAATGGAGCTCTCTGTAGACCAGAAAGGACCACAAAGAGGTCCCAGGAGGGGATGAGGCACAGCCTGGAAGGATTTAGCCTCCTGTCACCTCTCAGGAACCTGATGACCAGATCGAGGAGCATCAGGTCTGAAAACCAGGTCCGGATGGGCCAGTAAGGCACAACCAACAAGACCTGCTCCTTATCCTCCCTGACCTTGCACAGTTTCTGTGCGAGCAGGCTCACTGGGGAAAAACATACTTGCGTAGGCCCTGGGACCAGCTGTGTGCCAGTGCATCTATGCCGAGGGTCCCCTCGGTCAGGGAATAAAACAATTGGCAGTGGGAGGACTCCTGGAAGGCAAATAGGTCTACCTGTGCATCCCCGAATCGACTCCAGATCAACTGGACCACCTGGGGGTGGATTCTCCATTCTCCCAAGAACATGAGCTGTCGTAAGAGCGCATCGACCACACGATTGAGCTCGCCAGGGACATGAACAGTGCGGAGCGACTTGAGCCGCTGCTGAATGAGGAGATGGCAGGCGAGTTGTGACATGCGACGTGAGCGTACCTCGCCTTGATGGTTGATGTATGCAACAGTCGCAGTGTTGTCCGTGCGGACCAACAGTGCTTGCCCTGAAGCAACAGTTAAAACTGGTGCAGGGCAAACAGTACTGCCAGCAATTCCAGGCAATTGGTATGATACTGCAGTTGAGGTCCTGTCCAGGAGCCTGAAGCTGCATGCCCGTTGCACACAGCACCCCAACCTGTTCTGGAGGCATCTGTTTTAACAACAACAAGCCTGGACACTTGCTGGGGCCTAACCCGGAAAACATAGCATCCTGAAGTAGAGGCAATGAGTGTAGTGTGACTCTTACCTGGCTCCGTGGGTCCCGTGATGGACTGGCTAGGGGGGCGTGAGGAAGCTGCGCGTCCTCTAACACAAACTCCCCACCTGTGGTGAAAGAAGGGGGCTGGGAGTGAGGAAGCAGAGTGTCTGACCCGGGGAGTGAGGAAACTGCTCTTTCTTAAGAATAGGTGGAACAAAGCCAAAATGAAGCAAAGATTCTCCACCAGGGGAAGGAGTAGTGTGTTCACCAGCTACTGAGAAAGAGAGATCCCATGCATCTCCAGGTCACCCGTCTTGGGCCCGCCTAGCTGACCTTTTGGAGGTTTTAGCGGCGGCCTGGGGGACGGGCTGTGTCACCTCCCTGCGGGGGGGCTCGACGTCGCGGCTGAGCCGAGCCAGAGTGCTTCTTTTTGGTGTAGAATCCACAGGGGGATTCTACACCAAAGCTCTTGCTCTTTTAGAGAAATCTGCTCTTTTGCGCCGAAGCGTCGAGGGGTGTATCGCTGAACATAACTGTGCAAAAGCTTTTATGAATGGCGAAACACCGCTGAATGCACCCTTTCACCGGTAAGAGAGACCTCCTCTTGTAGAACAAGCTCTTTTAGAGGCGATTGGAAGAGAGTGATCACTGTGCACAACTACTCGGCTCCGAAGCAAAAATCTGAATGAGTGAGTGCGAGCCAGCTTTATATAGCTGTGTTTCTGGGTAGGAGTGGCTCGGCATGCAAATCTCACTTGCCAAAATTCATTGGTCAGTTTTTTACTACTCAGAGTTAATGGGGCTCCCAAGTGAGACCCCAATACATCAGTATCGACATAACGTCGAACATGACTGACTGAATGGGAACTATTTTTCCATTTACACGTGAAAAGTGTATCGTTACACACGCACAAAAACGTTCCTGTTGCGCATGCGAAAGTCTCCTATTGAACAAATACAATTTTAAAGTCAACTTAAAATCAACCCTCTCCGATTGTGAACAATTCATTTGTGAACCTTATTACAAATGAATAAAAAAAAGTTGTTTTATCTAGGAAACAAATTTTCCTTTGCAGCTGACGTCATGAAACCCTTCCCCCTCCAGCTACCTACCCTGGCTAGATTCTGGTATGTAATTAATCTAATTTATTTTCAATAAAAATCAAACTCTGTTCCAAACTTTTCTCTTAGAATATCCAGAGTATCATAAACGATTATTTGTTTAGTTCACCAAATGGCAGAAAGCTGCAATAGGGGTGAGCTTTATCATTAACCATATCAACACATCTAAAACACTCTCATCCCTAAAAGAAAAACATGTATGCATTGAGTATTTTTTACATTAATTTTCCTAATCACACACTCATAAAACTTAAATCTGTGGAATTACAAATCCATGCTTGTGGTTAAAAAGCTCAGTGTGTGTTTTCACAGTAGAGAAGGAGAGTTGATGGCTGATAAATGCATCGCACTGGAGGAGAGTTCATCTCTTATGGTTTTACTGTAAATGTTTACATTCCAGCATGCCGTGATGTTATCAGCTAATCGTTTTTGGAACAGACTGTGGAGTCCTGTGGGTCGGATTATTGGTGGTGGTGTTGGGGGGATTCGCCTGAGGAGACAAGGTCAATGTGAAGTGGTGCTCACTCCAAACAAAGGTATTAACTTTGGGCCATTTCTTTCCTCTTTCATGCCCTTTCTATTGCCTCTGCAAATGCATTAACGTCTCTTTCCACTTTGCAAATGTGAAAATTTAGCTTCATGTTACATCCTCCCACCTGGAAGCGTGATCATCTGTTCAAGCATCATAGTGAGGCAGTTATGGACTCAATGACTTTTTATTTTGAAGGTGATGTTTTTTTGTTTTTGTTTTTTTGGTTTAAAATTCTTTCTCCTGTCCTAACTTATATAGAGACAACTTTGAGTAGGTTACCAACTTAAGTAAGTGGATTTCCCTAAAAAAGTTTCAACATTGTTGATCTGTGGTGCTGTCAAAACAAAACTGGCTCAACCAATGGCATGAGTTGTGTTTAATCTTTAATTGCAGAAATAGGGGCGTATTTAAAAACCTGTTTGAAAACTGTCATTACATTTCTGGTTCCTTTTTGGTGACACTAATGGTGCAGAAATTAAATGGTGCCTTTAAAGATGAGCATTAAACCTTTGTCGTCTCACTAATATTGGTATAAATAAGCTGTTTTGTTATGCTCTATGCAAAGTAAAAAAAAAAAAATTTGATACCCCAGAAATAATTAACCCCTGATCCTTTTTGTTGTTGTTGTTGCTCATCAAGGAAATTGTGTGACATTCTGGAAGTACTTTACAGATCTTTTGTGCAAAAACCCTCAATCAGTGTCCTGGCTGAAGACAGACTCTTTGTTCTTCAGAAGTTAAACTGGGAGGGTCCGACTCATGGTTGATGTGTTTTGAATCCATTCTTTGTTGCACCTATTTTAATTTTCTCACAAATGAATGTCGGAGTGAAACATGGCAAAATAACAATTTGTGTTTTTTTGGTGTCAGTGTGAGACTTAATTGCTTAGGGGTTTTGTTGTAGCAGGTAAAAATGAACATGCACTGGGCAAACTCTCCTACCCGCTTTTGTTTTCTTTGTGAGGGTTTATGAGCCTGCTCACTCTAGTCTGTACGAATCGTCTGCTCTACTCAAAAACTGTTTACATACTTTTTCAAGATACATTTTTTGTATAAACACAGACATCCATTTGGTGCTCAACTGTGCCCTAATTCCTCTTCAGAAGCTGATCTATTCACATGTTTGTGTAGAAGACAAGAGTATTGTAGGCCTCGTGCATATAAGAGCCGTTATCATTAAATGATTTTAATCCTAAAAAAGATTATAATTGAATAAATAAAGAATAGAAACTTTGGATGCATTTAATTGTTTAACTTCAAAGTCTTCACATAACAAACAGAAATTTGATATTGTAGATATTAATGAGGTTATAAAAATGCTGATTCATTTATTCTTACTAATATTTTTGCAATATTTTTAAGTGTAATATTTACTAGCATTTTTTTTTTTTTTTTTTTTTTTGCATTTCATTATAGTAATGTAAATGCCATTTAAATAGTATGCCATTTACAGCACATGATTGGCTCCAGAATATACTGATGGTACACGTGGTATAAAAGTAGGTAGGATAATGAAGTACAGACAGTTTAGTTATTTTGTCAGAAAATATCAGTATTTATTTACTAGACTGAGTGACACCTAACTCAGAAACGGAAATCCATGTTTTGCCCATGAGTGCCTCTCATGCAATGAACAATACACGGTATGTTACTATGATTTCATCCATGAATCTAGATAGACATAGACCATCTAAAGCATTAGTGGATGCAGGTGTCAGAGGGTGTGATTGTAGATGGATGCTGTATTTTGGTGATAGTGAACCTCCTTTCTCTTGCCTTTATGAGGGTGTTGTCTCCTCAAACGCACATGATTAATGTACTCTGGGCTTTAGCCAGATTCTGTTGTGCAACACAGACATGGTCTATTGACTGTATCTGAATCATGCAGATATCACGAAAGGGCTGCTTAAACTCATGTGAACTGCTTTATATTGTGATGGTTGAAATAGAATTATATTTCTCTGCCTGCCCACACAATTTTTTTTTCAATAGACAGCAGACTAATCCTTGGATGTATGCAAGGCAGCACAGTCTCAGTCACATGGAACAACACACATTTTAACATTTAGATTTAGATACCTGTAACACTGCAGTTAATACAGTTACTACAGTTAATGAACAGGCTAAATTAATTGGCTAAAGTTGAATTGATTTGTTTTACAATTGCGAAATGATTATCTGCAGTGTCATTTAAAAGAAACTGATCAGCAGATGATTTACTTCAAATATATCATACATTGTATTATAACCTATTGTATTACAACCTATATATAGATATGTATTTAATACAAGACATTGAAGAAAGAAAGAAAGAAAGAAAGAAAGAAAGAAAGACATAGATGTCCATATCACAATAGATTGTCATTGAATAATCTCATATAAAGCCTTTTATACAGCATGTTATTTGGCACGTAAACAGCACTTCATTTGTAAACGTGTTTGACCTCAGTCACCTCATGATACAGTCCTTCTCAAACATAGGACTGCAGACTTTTCAAAACAGTCTGTCAGACAATGTTGTTCTTCATGAAAATGAACTGCACGTCTTGCATGCGAGGTCAGAGAGAGGACAGATTAAAGATAATTTGATATTTCATCTGTTAAACTGTAAAGGCCCATTTACACCTAGAACGATAGCTGTGAAGATGGATATAACGATAACTATATTATACCGTCCGCTATCGTTCTGTTAATTATAAGCGTGCGCTGCAGTTTTTTCTTCTGCCGCTCAAGCTCGTTACAGCAGGATGGATTTTGATTGGCTGTCATTGTTTTTATTGTTCATCAGCTGGAAAAAAATCGTTCTAGGGTGCGTTTCCCAAGACCAGCTGCGGTCGCAAGTTCTGTAGTTACCAACGCAACTCATCGGAACTTGAGACCATAGTTGGCTAATGATGCTTTTGGTAAAAGTACCCTTTTTTGGTAAACGAAACAAAGTGATTCTAACGATATTGTTTATCTGTTCCGTTATCGTTATAGTCGTGGTGTGTACTGCTATTCTTTTATCTAAATATCTTTACCGTTATCGCTTGTGGTGTGAACGGGCCTTAATTCTAATCCCAGATTGACTGACTTTAAGTAGCCTACATTTAATTTCATTTCGTTTCATTTAAAACTAGGGCTGGGTATTGACACAAATTTCATGATTTGATTCAATTTTGATTCACAAGCTTGTGATTCGATTCCGATTCAGTTTGATTCGATATCGATTATTTTGGATATATAGCCTATCAGGTAGTAGGCCTACAGTACACTGCAAATTTTCTCAAGGAAAAAAAAAAAATATATATAATGTTGTAAACTAGGCCTACAGGAAGTCAGTTGGTAGGCTACCGTTACTATAATACTGAAGGTTAAAATTAAATTAGTTAATACAAACACTTAAATTAACACTTTATTATGTTTTTATAATAATAAAGTTATAATACTAACTTTATAATTACATAATTACGTTTCTCCAATTCGTTTTTTGAAATAAACATTTAAATGGCTGTCATAAAAATCTGCAGATTTATTCAAACATACATTAAATATTGAAGAACAGTAAAAAAAAAAAATAATAAATAGGCTATGTAATATGGTGTATATATTTAGCAAAATGCTCCTCTCTAGAGTTCATTTTTACGGAGCCCCACACATGACATGCAAGAAAAAAAAATCAATTGTGCGCACGATTTACTAATTCGTTCCCTCGATTTACTAAATCGTGCACAAGATTTACTATTTCGTTTCCTCGATTTATAAATCATGCGCATGATTTATAAATCGAGGGAACGAAATAATAAATCGTGCCCACGTTTTAGTAAATCGAGGGAACGAATTAATAAATCGTCCGCACGATTTAGCCTACTATTTTTTTCCTGCATGTCATGTCCGGGGCTCCATACATTTTTCTAGCTGACTAACGAGTTTGTGGTCTGAGGTAAATGCAACATTACCATTGTTTACAAAGCTGTTTTATTGACATCTTTCCGCGGTTGAAACACTGACTGAGCGATTACATGAGACATGATATGGATTTTGGTAAGTTGTACTGTATCTTTTAACATACCTTCTGACACTCATCCATGTTTATTTCGCGCTGTAACTAGTAGTAAAGCGGAAGAGATGATCACGTGCGCTTCGTGCTTCGCTTGATCTGAGGCGGCAACAAGCGATCTGCCACGCCACATTAAAGAGCGCCAAAACGGTATTTATTGTTTGAATTTCATAAATAAAATGGACAGAATTTCAAATCGAGACTTTGTTTCATTTAAGCACAAAGCTTAGTGGATAGGGAGGCACGCTATACCGTTCATTCATCAACTGAAAGATCGATATATAGGTTCATAAAAATGAGAATCGATTAAAATCGGGAAATCGATCTTTTTTACCCAGCCCTATTTAAAACATATTTATACAGCCAGTATGGCTTCAGTAGGAGATTTTGGTGTTTATCTAAAATTGTAGCTATTGAATTCTTCTTACGTTTGTGTACTGAAGGTATTTTCATTGGCTTCAATCTGTATGTTAGCCTGTCACGTCAAGCCATTATTCACAAAGAATCTTTTGATCATTGCTTCCTCTTAAATTATTGCCTTTAGGCCATTAATCCCCATACTCTTTGTTGACAAACCCTCTTAAGCTTTATGCTTTTGCGGTTAGATTGTCGCAGACACAAGATAGTTTTTTCTTTCTTTTTTTCTAAAACCTACTTTAACTTTATTAAACCTGTATTTTTCTGTACAGGGCAGTGACTTTTAGACTGGGTTTAATTTAGGCTTTGATTTAAAACAGTTGACACATTTTAAGACATAGTGAACTATACAGTGTATTTTTCATGGTGATGTAAATAAACAAGAACTTTAATCAGTGACAAATGCTAACTCCCCAAAAAAACTCCCCAAACTAGCTAGACACACTCCATATCAAAGCATTTACAGTGGACCAGCAGTAAATAGTATTTGAACATTTAAAAATGTATGGATCCCTTTGCATTAGATAACAAATATTACACCAAACTAATATTAAGTGGCATTCAGTCATACAAAACATTTTATTAATGGAAGATTGTTAATTTGACTTTTGAATTATACAATATTTGGACACTTTCTGACTTTGTCAAATGTTAGTGGAACGTGCATCCACTAAATTTGTTTTAAGATGGCACTTTTTGGTTTGATATTTTGTTATCTAAAGCAATGAAACTCATAGATTTTAAGTGTGCATTACATTTCCAAATACATTAGTGGCCACTGTATAACATGACAGTTATGACAACAAATGAGAGAAACTCTATTGAATGAATTGTCTTTGCTTTGGCTTAATGATCATTATTGATCATAATGATTATGAGCAGAACATCAGATTCCTCTTTTGGTTTCATTGTCATTCTACAGTTTATTATGCTTTCAGCATTTAAAATCCTGCTGGAGGAATAGCAGTTTTGTTTGCTCTTTTCTCTCTGCATAAATGCACTTTGGCTGTTTTTGACTGTTCATGTCTCCACAATCACTTTCCACATGATGCTGTAACTCTGGTAATCAGTACAGGCCACCACTTAAAGTGTTTCCTGAGATCCAAGGCTGGAAGCATAACATATAAGGATAGTATGGGAATGACTGGTATAAGGGAGGAACAGAGGGACTGGGCAGCTCCTCTGTGTTATATTGCCTCTCGTCGTTTCTCACCAGTACCTTCACTGCCACTCTCTTTGCCAGGGCTGTCGTGGGAGTCGTTGCGAGCTCGGCTGCCATTTGGCGCCGTTTAGTTTTGTATCTCCTGTTCTGGAACCAGATCTTCACTTGTGTCTCGGTCAGTTTGAGCGCTCCTGCCAGGTCAGCCCGCTCTGGGCCAGACAGGTACCGCTGCAGGTTAAAGCGCCGCTCCAGCTCGTACACCTGTGCATGAGAAAACGCTGCCCGAGACCTTTTTTTGCTCGATTTGGAGTTGTTTTCTTCAAAGTTGCAGCTCTGTGGTTTCTGTTGGTCCATGTTGTGATCTGTAAGATGGACAAAAAAACAGGTTTAGGCTGTTTGGAAAATCAGAGGCCTTTGTGCTGTAGACTCATAAGATTAATTAAAAAATAGTACAATTTTGACCAGTGACCATTAAGAACTTAATAATCCCAACATACATAATGTGGAGTGGACTGCAGATATTTACTATAAAGCGATGAGAAATTCTTTATTTTAATTTTCTTTTCTTTGTTTTAACTTCTGCTATGTGTCTTAAATGTTGATATATTATAAACTGTATAAATTAGTGTCAAGAACATAAAGTGCTGTTTTTTAACCTCACTAATATTAAACATGTATATTATAAATGTTGTAATTGAATTTATTATTGTATAATCAAATTTCCACTCCCATTTAATTTTAAACACTTTAATTCAAAATGGTCACCATTTTTTGTAACTTTAAACAAAATAAAATTGGAAACAAATATAGAAATACATAAAATATTGACTAGCAATTAAAAATCATAACAAACAATCTTGTTTTGTTTTAAATATGAAAATCTTTGATGATAGTTGAAACCAGATCTGTCCTTTAATGTTCACTAAAATGAGCATAAATCTGATTATATTTCTCTTTGTAAAAACATTTACAGGTATTTACAAGACAAAAACCATTTTGAGTATAATTTCATGTCTGTCTTATAGTTTGATTTGTGATCATGGATGTTAAATGTCAGAACTGGTCTTATATGAATGATCTGTTGTTTAATTTTGTTCTATTGAACCCACAAATATTAAACAAAATTAGACAGTGTATATAGGTTATATATTTGCCACAACTCACGCTGGTTTTTTTAGGTTTTCATAGAGGTTAGCTTATGTTTTACGTATTTTTTAATTGTATCCAATTGTATGCAATTTTTATTTTTTTTAATTAAATTCCTTCATATATTTGTGCCGTTTTGAATTAAAATGTTGAAATTGGATTTGAGTGATGCGTATTATTTTTTTTTAATACGTTTTATTACCACAATAAATGAATGCATGAAGTGTAAAATGTCAGATACCGACAACAGTACTCTTTGCATTGACGTTAATGTACACAGTTTATGTATAGCCCTATGTTTTTTTTTTTTCTAAACTAAATGTTAATCTGTAGCAAACAAATATGGGAACATTATACATTATATTTTGCAAGTATAATGCAAAAAAAAAAAAAAAAAAGAAGAAGAAGAAAAAAAACCCCGAGTTACAAATGTTGAAACAAAATGTTTTACAACACTACCCATGCTATATTATATTATATAACACTACCCATGTATATTATAACGTATAGGCTATACGTGAAGTTCTTTTAATGTCTCACCGTGTCGTCTTTCTAGTGAATTGTCTTCTCCTCCTGTTGATTCATCCTCGCATGAATGCTGGTCAGAGGATGATGAGTCTAGCACGAGCACACAGGAAGAGATGCGCCTCTGCGCGCTCTCAGCGACAGCGTTCCCCACCGGCAGAGATGAGCTTGAACAATCCTGCTCCCCTCTCTCCACATGAACCCGCTCTTCTGCGTATTCCTCATTAAGACGGCAATTTTTCTCGCAATCAAGTCCTCGGTTTAATATGTTGTGGATGGAAAAGGATGTGCGGTTATTCGCCATTTAAAACATTTACGTAAACTGCTCGTCAATTTTCGATGGCCTGCAGTTTTGCGCTTCTATCTGGGAAGCTCCTGCGCGTTCATGGCGATGGATTAGTCCACAGTATAATGGTTTTCCTCTTTGAGTGTCATTTAATTGTTGCAAAACTCCTTCTGACCCAATCAACTAGCAAGTGTCAGAAAATGTCATGTGCGCACCAGTCCTCTCTGTTCTCTTTCCAGACATGGTGCCAATGGGCTTTCTGGAGCACTTCGCTCCTCCCTCTAAAATAGACGTGTAGAAATAGAAAACCTATCGAAATCGGTTTACTACCACACGTTCTTACTGGCTTTGTTAGTTTGTTAGGACATTTTTATTTGACAAAGATGACAAAGAAGGATGTCCGAGACTATAAAAAGGAGATTTTTTTAGATTTAGTTTAAAACAAGGTGTTGTATATATGTATTCTTTGTATTCATATTGGTTTCATATGTTTATGAAAAACGTTTATTACATTTTTAAACAACAAAACAAAACTCTCAAGTGGTTAAAAAGTAGCCTACTAAAATATTTGCACCTTGAATACAGCGAGGGTGAACTTAATCAGTATTTTCAAAAAGGTTTTCAAATATACTTTTCAAGATTTAAAAAACATTAGATTACCCATTACGACATGAAAACGTGCCTTAATAACTACGGTAAACATATCTGACATTTAAAAAAAAAAAAACGTTAAGACCTTGACAGACATGGGGGTCGAAACTAAAGGAAAGTCTCTTTGTTTTATGGTTAGTCAAAGATAGCAAAATGGCTTCTCGCTTGTTGGTCACGCCACACTGACTTTGACAGAATTTTTCAAACTTTTGTCAGCTGAATCAAACAACTTATGCCAACATATCGTTTTTCTGAAAGTTCACAGGATTTTATTTTATTTTTTTATGCTAGAACAATTAACATAGATATTACTGAATTTAAGGTAGGAAATCACAATTTTGATGTTAATTATAGAAGAGGTGCAATCAAGTCATTTTGAATTGATTTCATATTTTATGTATTTTGAAATTTAGATGCATATACTGGGGGTCACAATTTCAAAGGTAACGCTGACTAAAACATTAAAATAAGACCCTAAATCCTCAAAATAGGCTAAGTAGCATTATTTGTGTATAGCCTGTGTACATCTAAAAACAGCACTTAATATTTAATGTTAGTTATTAATGTTCAACATTTGCATTGCTTAGACGTATAAAGTTATTCGGTGACTAATCGAATTCTTTCCTTTTATTCAATCTTTCGTTTCTCATCTGATGTAATGCAGTTTAATGTTCAGTTTTTTTTTATTTGTATTAATTATATAAGCTGTTATAGGCAATTATGTGAATGCTACTTGTCATGTTCTTAATAATTTAAATTCTATTGTTCTAAAACACATTTGTTCTATGAAACTCGAAATATAATAAAGTGTTTTTCGTCTTTAACTGAAACTTTTTTCAGCTTTTCTTTTCTCTCGAAATGCTCTTTTGTAAAATTCAACCGTTGTTTATTCTTTTAGCCTACCTGTAGTATACTACACTGATCTCGCTACATTTTTAAGCATGCTAATATATAATGAGCTATGTAAATAGGCCCATAGCTTAACTGAAACGTAATTTTTTATAAACTTGCTTTATTAGTAGTGGAATTTTACATTTGCATCTTGAATTCAATAAAGTATTTTTTATTATTGCTCTAAATGCTTATTTTTCGTAAAAGCTAATTTGTGAAGCACATAAAATGTGAGTTTCAATTCAAATGTCTTTCGCGTAAACGCTCTTTATCCTACCTGTAACAGGCTATTTTTTAACTCGTACACGTTTTGTGAAATGTCTCTCGGATCCTGGCAGGGTTTTTAACGAGTTACACAAAATAGAACATTAATAGGTCCAGTTTACAGCGAAATTCCTATGAATGCGCATATTTCGATTCTGTATGACATTATAAGGTAAATCTTAGTTTGTTTTAAATGATTCTCAAAGCTATTGTTGTCCGTTTGTGTTTATGAAATACGATTGTAGCGCCTCCAAGTGGCCAGCTGGTGTTCATCTGCTGACCGTGTGTTTGAATATCTGGTTGACCACTCAATGGCCTGTTCCGAGATTTTCCAACATTCCTAAAACGTCACAGCTTTTTTATTTCAATAATCCTTTGTGACAACAAAATTCCATAAGGTAAAGACAGCAGGCTTGAAATTGTGTTTCCACATGGTTGTAAATAAATACTTACAATAAAAAGGTGGCATAGCCGATGTGGATTGTACTGAATATGCTTTTAATGGGAGTGTTTTTTTACTCACCCTACTGAATTGTAGCTTTCACAGAATATAATGCTCAACAGATAGGTGCATGTGTACTACATACCCTGAGTTAAAAGTTCATTCTTTGAGACAAAAATATGACGACAAGCTTGTGGCGCTTGTATTTGGTCTAATGTTTCACATGTAGCCTACTAAGAGCTCACAAACCAAACTATGCCAGATCTTGTAAGTGGTTCATGTTTTAAAACAACTTTTAACAGGATGCTATTCTTTTGTTTGCACTTTCACCATGGTCAACCAAATAAATATTACTCTGCTGTTGTTTATGTTGAGTAAGCTATATCACCATATTGGGAGGTCTGAAATGTTGTAAGTGTTTTTCACTCTGAAGAAACATTCTAATTCGGTTAAGTTAGTTACACAGAAAAATCCTCCAGGGGCTGCACATCAGATTCAGTGGCCAAGTTTATTCCTCTACTTTTCAGATGTTTCTGAAGAATATAATGATTCATTTCTGGTTAAAGAAGTGGGAAAAGGTCAAATTTCACAAACATCATATTCTCAGGAATAAGGAATTACAATCTTTACAAGTAAAGGCCTACCTCATCTTTATATTTCTAAACTTTTTTAGAAGATTTTTAGAGGACCAACAGCTCTTGTGTGCAAAAAGTGCGTTTGGATGGGAGATCGAACGTGGCATGACCAGCAGGGGGCGCTTTCCACCCTGTAACACCCAGTGTAAAGGTGCTGACAGTATAAATTACATTTAGGATAACACTCAAAGCTGTGGTACTCAACCTTTGTGGATTTCTCATAAGATATGCCATTTATCACACCGAGATTTCTGACAAAATCAAGACCTGTTAATAATCCTTTATCTGTCTTTCCTCCCCATAAAACGCAAATGTGTTTGTTCATTATCTATGGTTAAAGTTGTGATGTTTGAGATCAGTGAAATGATAACGGGTTATACAAGCATAACATTCAAATGCTGTGATTTATGCTTATGCTGCTGTTTTCATAACACATGCATCCCTTTCCACTTTTATTTTCATTTATAACGATTGGTTTCAATGTTAATTTAGGCTAATTGTCACCACTTTAATGCCTTTAAAATGTCCAGCTTATTTACTTAATTTCTCCTTGTCCTCCATATATAGACAATCATTTGTTTGCCTGGTTTGCAGTTCAGAAGATGGATGCAATGGCCTTATAGCTTTGACCTCTTGTTCTTTTGAAATAATTCTTGTGCTCCAAATCATCTTTTCCTTCCTTTTTTATCTCTGTCTACAGATAACCAGTCCATATAGATATTTTCTTCCTTCCTAACTGATTTAGGACGTCTGATTTAAGTAAGGTTTCAGTAATATCCAGCTACAGGGAACATTCTAAGAACTTTGGCTAACGTTCTGGCAACATTCTCTCAAAGTTATGAACAAACGTTTTTCCAGTAACGTTAATAGAACGTTTCTTTAAAGTTACCTGGTCTTTAATAATGTTCTCTAAACGTTAGCACAAAAACAAAACATACATCGTCCATGCGACGTTTTTCCAGAAACGTTTTTGGGCGTTCTTCTAACTTGAACTGTTACTGTTTGTTTCAGATTGTACATTCAAAAGTAACAATCCCATAGGCTAATATTTGCAAAATTGAATGTTCCCTTAACGTAATATTTTTAAAACATTAAAATCCGGACGTTTTGAACATTTTCATAAATTAGCATTAGCAAAACGTTCTTAGAACATGTTATTGTTAGCTGGGATAACAGTGAATAAGCTCAGAATTCTAAAACAATTATAATAATAGTTTACATTTTAACCAAATGTGGTCAAGCTAACCACATTTGCGTCGGTTTTTAGCTTGATTGTTAACAACAAATGAAATCTGACCATCCAACTACTAATATTTGGCCTATGACACACTGTTTAGGGGAACTAACCACACCCTCAGCTGATATTCGTCCAGAAATCCTTTCTATAGATTCATATCTCTAGTCCAGCACTCTCTATAGCGGCTCATCCTGAGGCATCGCCGCTCTGTCGCCATGAGTATTTACACTGAAGTGTCTGGGCCACTTACCCTGACAGCAGGTATGTCCAATGGCCTCGCAGTAGCGAGGGGAGCTGTTCATCCTTGCTATTAGTAGAGACAAACCCCTGATGACTCTGTTTACTTTTCTATTAATCTTCATTATTAGAGTGGGAGCTCTGGTGAAACCGTGAATGGGTTGAAGGATAAACGAGTTACGCCGTGCGTAATGGCGGAACATATACTTGTTTCCATCAAAGCTTTGTGTTTATTATTACAAAATCAAAATGATGAATTAGGTAGCCAGGAACTGGAATTCAGTAACTCCAATGAATCACGCAATGCCATTTTTTAAAAATTGTTGTCATTTAATAATGTTTTTTATTATTATTTCGTATGATTTTATATTGTTGATTGATATTGTTTCTATTTACAATTGTGAATCGTAATAGGAGCTGTTGATGCTGAATTATGCCCAAACTTTCTCGAGGGGTGTTTGTTTCCACAACGTGCACAAATACTGACATATGTAATTTAATAAATCGTTTCATGTGCTAATATCCAAATACTCGGAATGATTTCATTACGATTGCGCAGCTGAAAGTAATTTCTGAGAGTCAGGATAAAAACAATAAATTAAAAAAAAAAGTCATTGAGGTAAAAGTTTTACAATGATTAAAATCTCTCGAGATAAACGCTTGTATAGTGTGATTAAATACGACGTGGATCATTATAGACTCAGCAGTTACATCCAATAAAAACATGCCATGCCTTCTGCAGACAGGCTATACTGGAGAAGATTGGAACCTGCCATTCGAGGAAGAAGGAAAGAGGATGATGGAGAGAGTGGGAAATGATTCAAAACTCCCTTGTTTACATTGTTTATTAATTTGTTTATGTATTTAAAACCAATTGCAGACTACGCCTACGTATTTCTTGTGAAATTGTTATTACTCAAAATAGTTCATACCTCAAAGGCAGTTAGTCATGCTTCTATCAAAATAGGCCTACATAAACTTTTATCTTCTTGTCTGACACAAAGTCAGGTTATTATCGATTTAAAGCCGTTGCACGTCTTATTCTCTGCTATAGCATGCATTGGGTTTCCAAAAATCAAGTTATTGTCGTTTATTTTGTGAACCCTTCGTCTTTGAAAAACTGAGGAACAAAAGCGAATGATCGGTTTAATTGTGCGCGGAATTAATTTACGACTCTCTAGTTAATATACGAACATATTAAAGTGCTATTTAAACAACGATGTGCTTGGGAGACTTTTGAAATGCGAATTATTCTTGTATATTATAGTAGGCTAATTATAAATGTTTTAATGTATAATAATAAAATAAAGCTTATTTCATACACAAGTCTTTATTTTGATCAATTTTACCATGAACGAAACACTTTAAATTAATATTTAATATTGCTAGAACATGTTTGACTCATATAGCAAACTACATACGGAAAATGTTGGGTTAAATAGCAGTAGCGTATCTAGAATTTTGTCTGCACCTCTTATTAAAACCCATTTTTTTTTTTTTTTTTTTTTTTTTTTGCGTCTTGAATTTTATGTCTGTCAGTCATTCTCTTTCTTAAAATTAAATGTTGTAACTTAAATGTCCTTTAAAACTAGACTCTTATAGAGGCTATCCGTGTATCAAATAGGCTAGTAAATATTTTAGCAGGACTTTTTAAAAATAAAGTTTACTGTTTTTATTTTTACAATGTAGGTTTGCACAAAATCACACACACCATTGTCAATATTCGTAACATTTCTTAGGTAATAACTTTTCATCTATAAGTGCAATGAATGAGAAAACAAATGTCTCTGAGTATGGATACAATGGAGCCAGTCTAAAGTTAGACCCGCAAATGTTCAGGGAGTATGTTGTCCAAATAGGTGGTCTACATTGCTATGAATATTATTCATGTGCATTCGTTCAGCCATCATGGAAGGGTTGCTAAAAGAAATTCACTCAAGTTTATACTGAAAAGGCAGACTATACACGACCTTAGGCCTATAAAACATGGCTAACTGTGTGCTAATATTGTAAAGTTGTCATTTATTTACAGACGGCTGGGTTGCAATGGCACTACCATGCCCGAATCCCCTGCAGAGTCCCTTGGCACGCGGACACGGGTGTGCCTTGTGATGTCTGAGGTTGAGAATATGTTCCGAGGTTGTTCAGACTCATGCTCATCAGCGCGTTAGTGGATGTGTTTGCCGGGAGAGGTGGAAGGCTGGGATATGTACAGCTGTAAGGGTTTGTGTAAGCGGCGTTGTTATAAGATGAATAGCCGTTGTATGTGTACGGGCCTGGGTTCACCGCGTACGTGGCGTTGTAATTCTGTGATCCCGTTAAACACGGTTTGCCATCCCGGACCAGGACCGGCACCGCCACTCTCCTAGGCGGCGGCGGGTGATGGTGTCCTGCCATTTCCAGTGTTTTGTCTTGACGCTGTCGCTTGCATTTGTATCTTCGGTTCTGGAACCAAATTTTGACCTGTGTCGATGTCAGTTTTAGGGTACTAGCCAAATGTTCTCTCTCAGGAGCCGATAAATAGCGCTGCTGTTTGAAGCGCCGCTCGAGCTCAAAGACCTGCGCCTGGCTGAAGAGCACCCGCGGCTTCCGGCGAGTCCTCTGCCGCTGAGCGCGCTCCGTGTCCGAGTGCACCTCACCCTCACACTCCGGGGATCTGATGATGGCACCGCAGCTTTCTACAAAAGCAGGAGACAACAAAGATACAACGCGAACTCGGTTAACTCTCACTTAACGTGATTCATACATGCATTTCCTTGCATAAACAAAAAAATTTGCGCATTACATGAGGCGAGTCTAGATGTAGGCCTTTATCCAAATTTTCTTTACCTTAAGTCTCGGTCACTTACAGACAAAATCGCCCAGATTGTGCATTATTTTAGAAATAATGTAAAATAAAATTAAACTTAAATTAAGATATGTAAAACCCAGTGCATAGTAGTAAAACATTATTACTAGATAAACAGGAGAATGCGTGAGCTAGTGCAAATTATGAAGATGTGCATTGATCAATAGATGAATCATATAATTACGTAGTGCAATAAATAAGTGGTCAGTCAATGTTATTTATATAATACGTATATGTCTATATTTTATACATTTAGGCTACATATATGTGGTATACGATGTCTCGGACAGGGTTAAACCGAAAAAAGAAAAATATAATTGTCATAACATGCAATATTCACATTAAATATTATATAAATAATACAGCTTTATCGTAATTGTTTAACTTTAATATAATTACATACTTTAACGAGGTTATTTGCATTGAAGACGCATAAAAATAGGCCTACCAGGTTTCAAAGTGGCTCTTTTTCGATTTTTTGATTATTTTTTTCTTTTCAAAACTATAGTTTAAATTATTTGTCACATTTTTGTGAAAAAGTTTGATAGGCCTGCATGATTTATGAATTTTAAGGCTAGTCAATACAAATAACCTCAAAGTTAGTTATACATTTATGATAAAGCTGCATGATTCATGCAAATTTTTACACTAATAACATTGTACTATACAACAAATTGACGTTTTGAATGATTCTGTTTTAATAATTCTTCCGAAAATTCAGAGACACGTGCAATTCGATCTCCTCGTGACTTTCAGAATTCAAATTCATTCTCGTCAGTTGTAAAACACAAATCACCCACTCGTTTCATGGTCCTCAAGTTCATCTTCAAGTTTAGTGTCGACGTGTCCCAGAGCCGGATGGACGAACATCGGAGGGGAAAGGCTGCTCTCCACTAAACTGTCCTGCATGGAGAGAGAGTTCAGAAAGGACATCTTCTCCTCGTTCTCCGAGAAGCCGGGGCTGTCTCCACCTCCGAGAAAACAGGATGATGGTGCCTGAAATCTCTCCTGCAGTTCCGGATGCAGTTGCGCGTGGTGTTGCGCGGGATGCAGAGATTGAAGGTGGCGAGACTGCTGCTCCAGTTTCAGTATATCCTTCACAGAAAACGGCGTTGATGTAGCCGGGCTCGGAAGCATCATCAGGCGCTGTTGGATTACATCTACAATGTTATTCCTGATTCAACTGGCAGCTTCGAGAAGTAAGCCCTGTTGAACAATTGTTTAGATAACCAACAATTTCAAGTAAACATACCTAAATGTGTCGATTAATCTCCCATTTTGTCATGGCTGCTTGATTTGCATGAAGAGAGGTGAGGACCGCCACTCGTCGGTGTGAAACTGTTGTGTTTTTCTTGGAGTCCGGCAGCACAAGGCAGTTCTTCTGCCCGGTGATGTCACGTTACCGGGGCGGGATGTAATGATCCTTCCTACAATCCACAGAGGAAACGCATAGCCTACAGTTTCATACCAGCAGAAAAAAAGAAGAAAAAAAAAACAGCCTCTAATATCACTACTTTTTCGATAGCTACAACCGAATTATTTAAGCATCCTTTAAAAAAGAAAGGTTCTTCAAAGGTGGGGGGACATCTTATCAAGATCACTGTTTTTTACTGTAAACAATTTTGAGTTTGTTATACGATTTTTTGGCGATTACAAGTCTTGATTTCACATTATAGGTTTTCCAGATCAGTATTGATGAAGTTTTCTAAACTAGAAGAAGTTATTTGCGACACATACATTTAGGTTCTAATCGGAACTTTTAATTTTAAGAGTGTGTTTGAATAATTCCGAATGCAATAGACTTGATATATAAAATAGCTCAAGGATAAATTCTCCCACAAGGTCCTTATGAAAATGTAAATCGTGTTAAGTGATTCAGTCATGCTTTTACGCTCAATGCAAATTCATCTGTTCTGCTGGTGCTTTAAAGAACCCAGAAACCTAAAAACTCATCTTAAGAACTTATAGTATTATGACATCAAGAGTTTTATATATTTATAGACTATAATTTCCAATTGAAGCATACCTCAATTCATAACCCCCAAAAAGGTTCTTCGTAAGAAGAGGCTGAACCCAAGTTGCTGGTGATTATTGAAGAACGTATTTTTAATAAGCGCATATTCTGTGAGTTTTCTCTGCTGCTGCTGCTGCTGCTATTATCCCATTTAAATCTGACCTGCACCACACTTGTGTGCCATTAGACAGTCAAGCTGGAGCAAAAACAGCTGCAGACCTTTGACAATTAAGCAGTAAGCGGATTTAAACATAACTTTGTTTGTCTGTGAGGGAGACAAATGGTGTCTGTATGTGTATGTGTGCATGGGAAAGAATGGCCTTAACGTAGTTCTAGTTATCTAAAAATGGTTTTTAAAACAGGAAATTAGTTTTAAGAAGGGAAGATTTCCTTTAGTGGTCAGACATAGGTCTAATGCAATTTCTTTTCTGTGGAAACGCAAGTTTCATATCAAGTTCCAAGATGTCGATTTTATTTCAACCCTCTACTGCACACATTTTGATGGTACCTGATAAAAATGATTCCACATCATTTCTTGGTTCATTTGGGAACGTTTTATTGATAAAACTTTTTTTTGACCCCCTCATCCAATTTTTCCCCCCCGTTGCCTTAGGGGAACGTTGTGTAACAATGGTAGAGAAAATGATTAATTCACATATCATAAGACAACGGTCAGAGAGCAATACAAAATGACAAGAAATCAAAAATACATAAATACAACTATATTTAGAGGTTATGTTGTGCACTAATACGTGATAATATGTGATAACGTCCAAATTGTGAATTACTGATTCTTGTTTAAATTTCATTTTTTAATGAAATTATTATCTCTCTTCACCTCTCCAAAGATTGTAAACATAAATTATTTGCTAATGTAATATTTACGTTTGGGCTTTGATCACTTTACGCGCAAGTGGGTAGAAATAACAATGATAATTTAACATCTATCGTAATATTCAGTGAGAATGTCGTATTCATTTCACTAAAGAGAATATTACACATAACCATGTTTTTTTTGTTGTTTGTTTGTTTTGTTTTTGTTTTTTTCTGTGATGTTCCATTTAAATTAATGGTCATGACCGATTTGAACATGACGAAATAGTCCCTATTTCAAAATCTTTACCCTCAGCAAAATTGCTGAGGGTAAAGATTTTGAAATAAGGACTATTTCGTCATTTTGGAAGACCCAAGTGCTTCCTTTACGCCTTAGAATAGCACCAGAAGAAAAAGAAATTATACGTTTTATATATATATATATATATATATATATATATATATATATATATATATATATATATATATAGGCCTATGTTTCTATCCTGTATAACCCGCCTTACGTATCGATCACTTATTGTAAGGAGGGCGCGCGGGAAACCTGTTTGAGGGCGCAATGATGCGCAACGGTGTCTCTCTGAGCTCCTGCTCCGGCGCCAGAGACAAAAGCCTGCCAGAGACTAAGAAGAGGAGAAAAGAAAAGGAAAGAGAGACGAGATTATCTCATCCGTTAGCTATCAACAGTGCTGTTTAGATCAGCTTTGTGTCCTCCCGTCCCAAGACTAATGGATCAGGAGGAAAGTCGAAGTGGTGGGCTTCTAGCTTTTCTCTTATAATGGCAAGGTACATTATTTTCATGATATCTGCTGTAATTCAGTCACTAATTATTGCCTTGATTTACTGCAATAAGCATTTGATGCTTGCATTATGGAACAGTTGTCTGTATGACACATGCAGTTGTTACATTATTGGTGGACTCATACAGGCAGTGGGCCTAACATTTTGTTTGGATTTGTGATTTATTGCAGGTTCATGAAAGGCTTTAGGCTTATCTGTCATAGTTTTGAAAATGCTTATCATGATAACTTCATGTGTGCTGACACAATGACAAACACTAAAGAAATTTTGGTCATGTTTAGATGACAAAAACGCGGATTAATAAATAAATAAATAAATAAATAAATAAATAAATAAATAAAGTCAAGGCAGGTAGGGGCCCATGAGCTTTATAGGGTGTCCGATCACAGGATTTGGATGTTGTCGCGTGTTTTTATCTGATCAGTAGTGATCTTTGCCCCACACACGACTAAAGTGTGTAAGTGTTTTGTCTGGTTAATAGCGCCATTAGGATGAGGAGAGTCTCAGTCAAGCATGAAGCCAAGCTGACCGTGAAGAGCGCATGTCTGCACAGGACTCCTCTGGGGTCTCCAGTGTCCTGATGGATGGACATATTGATGATATCAACATAAGAACGTAACAATAACGGAAACGCTTTCGTTTGGTTTACCCGACTTACGTGGCTGTAGTCAGTGGTAATGTTATAATCATCACAGTGCCTCATTACATTATAAAACAGAATAAGGTAGAAAAAAATTACACCTGAACACCCAGCACCACATCAAGGGATTTTACGAACCCTCGTTGCGCATGAATTATTATTTTTTTTTTTTTGGATCAGATTGGAAAAATCTTGGCATCTGTTTATTATATTATATTATATTATATTATTTATGTTTTACCTTCGCTTCACTTCGCACACTTAAATTGCGTATTAGCACCTAAATGAAGTGGTTTTATTAAAGTTAAAAATATAAATTATTATTACTGCAATACATTACAACGAAAGTAAATTAAAGGGTCAGATCAGAACAACTGTGCGTTTTCACTTTTTACAATATTAGATCGCATGCCTTAATGGGTTAGATATACTTTTAAGATTTTTTTATTATGAAATATATGACGTTTACATATAGGCTAGCTATACATATTATGCATGCATATGATACTTTATTTATTTAATTTTTATGGTTAAATTTGTATTTTGAGTCTCATTAATATACTGAGGGAAGAAAATTTATATAAAGATGTAGCTATATATATTATCTTCCTTTCTATCACGTTGAGACTATTCATTTTACTAATTTACTTGTTTACTGGATATAATATAATTTTATATTTTAAGATGTTCAGACATTGTAAATTAAATTCATTATTTTATTCTATCTGTAAAAAACACATTTCCTTAGCAAAAAAGTGGGCTAAACATCTTATTGTCAAGACATTGCTTCTCCTGAAAGTTTAATGTGCTGTATAACTTGTTGCCAGTTTTCTGTTCACAGTGTTACCTGGAGTTTCATGTTGGTTATAATTTTCCTTTCCATGTACCAGTACAAATATGATTCATATTGTACCAATCCCTTCAGCTGTGCGGCAAATCGAACTCTTATAAAACTGTACATCTTTGTCCACTAATTGAATGCCATGCATTTACATTACATTCTCCCACCCTCCAAAATGTTTATGGTGCTTCAGTGTTTAAGCACCCAAGTTAAATTTTTAGTATTAAATAGAAGCAGAAAAAAACAGCCTACTGCCTTATAGTACCCAAACAAATGAGATACTGGTTGCGTGCCGATGCCAGTCCTAAAAAAAAAAGAAAAAACTTATAAGCCTATGTTTATGTGAAGGAAGAGCCTGTTTCCTGGACCTAACAAAACCCAGGCCTGAGCACCATGACAGTGAGGCGGTCAGCAGAGGGAGGGAGAGGGCAATAGATCATCTTCATCTGGACACTGACTGAGGTTAGATGTAGAGGTATCAGAAGTGGGTCAAGGGCCTGCGTCTTTTCGGACTCTCAACTGCTCATTGACATCACAGCATTCTGTGCAAACTCAAATTCAGCGAATGCTGTGAACATCAGGAGAGTGTTTAGGCTCACATCCAAAGTCTGCGAGAATAAAATGTGAATTCATGTTTATGAGTTCTGACTCGAGTGAGAATATGTGTTCGATGAATATCTGCTTTGTAAATATGAATATATCCAACCCGATCTCACGGCAATTTCGTACGAGTGAGGTCGTACGAATTCATACGAATTAGACACCTCGTAAAATACGTACGAATTGGTCGTGAGATAGCGTTGATATATCTCGCAGCGTTTAAAAATTCGTAACTATTTTACATTTGGGTGAATTGGCTAATTCGTATGAATTCATATGATCTCATTTTCGTACGATCTGCTTAAGCTGCGTTCACTCATGATTATGAACTGTAAAAAGCCTTCACGTGCTTGAAGAACTTGTAATTACAACGTGTAAATTCCTAATTTAAGTTACGACCTTGTACAACGTGGCCACGTGACCACTGCAGATTTAAGGTGTGTTCGACTTGAAGCGGCGCTGTGCAGACGGATCGGTGTATGACATCAAAGTACCGTGAGAGCGATTTGAAAGCATAGGAAGATTTATTTACGGTAATTATGACAGCATGAATGCAGCATTACACCCCAGTGATCGTATGTTTAGGGGTGGGGTTAGGGCGGACCTTCATGCTTACATTTTTTCTAATAATTGTATGTTTCACAACAAATACAGTAATAATAAGAATGCCACTGAATGTCATACACACAAATACAATACACCATCATGGTAACACATGACACTATAGGCTATATAATGCAATAAACATTAAACAACATAAGAACAAAAAACCCTAATGTAGCCTACATAACTGAAAAAAAAAGCTAAGTAGAGACAGTTATTTCAATGAAAAAATCAATGAAGTTTCCCATTTTGGCAATGCTAATGCACATTCTTTACACTTCCAAAATGGTAAATTGAGCAGTATTTTATGTTTTTATATGATGTATTTTATTTTAATTGTCCCCTTTTATTAAAGGTTTTCACTATACCGTTAACCAATTATCAGGTTTTTCTTTTACCATTATAATTATGATCATTTTTTGTAGAGTGTACCCAGGTAAAGATTCGTTCGCAGTGGCCAACAGGAGGAAATTTCCTCACACGGTTCTCAGCAGGCCCAGAAAACCTTCCATATATACACAACACGTATCTGAGGAGGTGCAGATCCTGTTAGGTCCCGGAAGGTGAGTCTTATCAGCTCCTGGTTTCAGGCCGTGTGCTGCGCCAGGCCTTGAGACCTCGCCGGGAACCATTGTGCATCTGACCCAGCCGTATGACTGATAGCCTTCCCCGTTTCTGCCTCAGACGGGGAGGAAAGGAGGGAGGCGAGGCACTGCAGCACCAGACATTCCCTGTCACACCACAGCTCTGAGTTAGGGAGGTCTGGTCTGGAAGCCTGCTGACGGAAGTCAGGCCAGGAGAAATCCACAGAGCCTGCTCCCCCCTCTTGGGACTAATAAATTAGACAGCTGTATTTTCCCTCATGGCCTTAACCCCGCAGGTGTGTGTTTGTATACATGTGCGCAAATTACCGAGCGTTTAGCCCGTAATGTGTGTGACCTATGCCGCGGGTAATGTGGTGAGAGAGGAAGGCCATAACCTAAATATTCGATTACAACAGACAGCGGTGATTAAGACGCAGCGAAGCCACCGTCTTCCAGTGGGATGTGAACGGCTAGATTTCCTCTTTTTTTGTCTAAACATTCCCTGGGCCGTGCCAGAGAGGCTAAAATAAAAGGAAAGGTTGCTTCGAGTTCATCTGACCGCTGGTATGCGCACAGTTTACAAAGATTGTCATTCAAACAATAATACAATTAATTTTATTCAGATTTATATGTTGTTCATTTGGGGATGCACACCACATGACCTTCCACTGGATAAACATGTTGCGAGCGGGGAGCCTGTGTTACTCAGAGCAGCCAGTGTGGCGTCTCCCATCAAACTGACAATTTGTTTCTATTCGAGCATGAGATCCCATTCATTCGCCGTCGCAGCTGTAAATAAAAACGAAGCTCGTTTCTGCTCCTACATTTTCCTTGGGTTTGGAACGGCTCGTTTCTGTTGGGAAATATACAGTTGTGACCAGCCCCTAAGATTGCAGTCCTGGGAATCGCTCGGTTTGTGCAAGCAGGCCTCCAACAGGGAACGTTCTAGCAAGGTTTTCTCAAAGTTAGGCCTATATGAAGAAAATAAATGTTCTTCCAATAATGTTAACAGAACGTTTTATCAAAGTTAACTGGTCTTTAATAATGTTTTCAAAAATTTTATACATCATTCATTGAACATTTTAAGAAGCATTTTTAGTTGGACATTAGTCTAATATTTTTGGTAGCACTTTATTTTACAGTCCTGTTCCCCGTACTTGTAAGTAATTACAATAACTGGGTAATAACTAGGTACTAACCCTGAACTTACCCCTAAACCTAACCTTAACCCATGTAGTTACCTTATATTACCCAGAACTTTCTTAGGTAAGTAAACTGTAAGTACACGTAAGTGCACGTCCTGTAAAATAAAGTGGAAACATGTTTTTTTTTTTTACTTTTTAAATGGTTCAGAGAACATTCAAAAGTGACGTATATTGCAAAATGATAATATAGAGAAAACATTCCCTTAATGTTTTCTTTAATGTTCACATAACCAATAAAAAACATTTTTAAAAAACATTTTAAAAACACTTTGAACATTCAGAAATTACGTTTTCATATCCTAAAGCAAAACATCTTTGAACATATTTTTGTTAGTTGGGCTTGAGCAATTGACAATTAATAATTATACTGGAATTCCTCAACATATTAAAGTTGAAAAGATGTGTTGAGATCAGATTTATTATCTTGAATGTCTATATTTGCTTGGCTTCTTTAATATGTTGAGACATTTACAATGTCTAACATATTAAAGTCAAAAAGACATGTTGAGATCAGATTTATTACTTTGAATGTCTATATTTGCTTGGCTTCTTTAATATGTTGAGACATTTACAATGTCTAACATATTAAAGTCGAAAAGACCTGTTGAGATCACATTTATTACCTTGAATGTCTATATTTGCTTGGCTTCTTAAAGAAATGGCATTATGACAGTGTGAAGGATGAAAAGAGAATATCTATTTATAGAAGGCATGAAGGAGGACGCCTCTTCTTAGTGTTCAGATTTGGTTGATTCTTCAATTAATGGTTATTTCTTCAAGGTTTATGTTTTTTAATCAGATTTCAACTTCTTTTTGTTTAATGAAGATCACATTTGCAATTACTCAACATATTAGAGTCGAAAAGAATATATCAGATTTATTACCTTGAACGTCTATATTTGCTTGGCTTCTTAAGAAAAAAAAAATGGCAGTATGACAGTGTGAAGGACGAAAAGAGAAGATCTCAGAAGTATTCATAGCAGACATGTAGGAACTTGCAGTCTTCCAAGTTGTCAGGCGCTGTGATTGCGATGGATTTCTTTCACTGCTGTAACTTTACTATTTATTGCTGAATAATCAGAAGTATTAGGGTGCTACATTTATAATCTCTGAGACTATAATAGATGTGGTTTCTTGTCAAATCTGCTTTGCAAATATTTGTGTAATTAAACATTTGTCAGAACTGCTAATTCAAACAAGCATAATTGTGTGATTTCACAACCTCTGAGAATCATGGCAAAAGGACACAGTTTGTTGTGTTTCCTATAGTTTTATGAGCGACAATCTTAAAAAGCTCTAAATCTGGTGGCTGAAGTAAATAAAGGCTAATTGTGGACAGCTGCATGTATCAGCTGGGTTTCTGCTGACATTATGACATGTTTGTGGTGAAGTATGAATTAAGACAATGTTTGTACGGTCCTTTCGTGTATGTTTATTTGTTCTTTTCAATAAGACGTAAACCAATTGGTGGCAGCAGACTTGTAGACATGAGGTTGCACTTCCTCCCATTGTTTAGAACGGTCAGATCGAAAAGTAGTCGAGGTCACAATTGGAAGAAAAGGAACATCTGTTCAGTGTGTAGACAAGCTTACACATATATGTTTTGCTACAATGAAAGTCATACAAGTAAATGGTTGGCCTTCAATAAATAGGGTGTGACTTGTTCTGTTTGTACAGAACTGTAATGGATTAGCCTTTCAATGAGTAATGACACTCTAATCGCACTTAACAGCACTTATGCATCATACTTTCATTCATATTGACATACAGGGCCGTAACCACCATAGACATTGAGGAGGACACCTCTTCTTAGTGTTCAGATTAGCTCTGATTTGGTTGATTCTTCAGTTGATGGTTATTTCTTCAATGTTATGTCCCGAGGGTTGATTTCTTAAAAACAGATTTGAACAGCTTCTTTTTGTTTACTGAAGATCACATTTACAATGTCTAGATAATGTCTTTTATCATTTACTTTTCAAGTGCCTTTTATGTGTAGTTTTTTTTTTTTTTTTTTGCTCTTGTCCCAAAACAGAGTTTTCATCTTAAGGGCCGTTTACACAACACAGTTTTCAACAACTTTTTATGCATTTTTGCCGTTCATTTACACGACAACGCCATTTTGGTGGTCTGACAATGCAAACTTTTGAAAACAGGATTCAAAGTTCACATTTTTGAAAACGATACCGTTATCGTCTCCATTTAAAATACAAAAACGCAAATTTATGAAAACGGTGACGTCATGCTCATGCGTATTACGTGTTCAGTCTATATGCACATAGTTTTTCTTTGCAAAGTGACATCACCAGCTATGCGTGGCATGCATAATACAACGTTTTTAGTTGTTTTCGTGAATGATTTTGACAACGTTGTCATTTGTATTTGTACCCCAAGATTTACTCACCCTCAAGCCATCCTAGGTGTATATGACTTTCTTCTTTCTGATGAACACAATCAGAATTATATTAATAAATGTCCTGATGCATCCAAGCTTTATAATGGCAGTGAACGGGACCAACGAGTTTGAAGCTCAAGAAAGTGCATCCATCCACATCCATCCATCATAAACATACTCCACACGGCTCCGGGGGGTTAATAAAGGCCTTCTGAAGCAAAGCGATGCATTTGTGTAAGAAAAATATCCATATTTAAAAAGTTATAAAGTAAAATATATAGCTTCTGCCAGACCGCCTTCCGTATTCAACTTACGAAGAAAGTGTAACGCCTCTCGCAGTTCAAAATGCTTACACTACGTCCTACGCCTTCCGTATTTAACTTACGAAAAAAGTTTTTCCGTAAGTTGAATACGGAAGCCAGTCTGGCAGAAGCTAGATATTTTACTTTTATGATGTATGTTTACGATGGATGGATGCACTTTCTTGAGTTTCATACTCATCAGTCCCGTTCACTGCCATTATAAAGCTCGGATGCGTCAGAATATTTTTTAATATAACTCAGATTGTGTTCATCAGAAAGAAGAAAGTCATATACACCTAAAATAGCTTAAGGGGGAGTAAATATTGGGGTAAATTTCATCTTAAAGTGAACTAATCCTTTAAACTAAAAACATTATAAAAGTATAATTCAATAACATGTAAAGCTATGATGGTCTAAACTAAGTAAAATAAACAAATAATTTTTAATATCATTTATACTTGTAGTGTCCACCACATACAACAAATTTGCCTCAATAACGTTTTTTCAAAAGTTAGTGTATACTTGGTTACCAAATAGAGTGAGCAAGAAATCTGAGAATATGAAACTAATGAAGGTAAATATCATTTTTTCAAATAACATTTCTGTTACTTAAATTTAAAAAAAAAAAAAATCAGCTAGCTAATAAAAACTATTAAAAATTACACATTTTATATATGTACAGTATGTATATGCTAAAACATTGCCCATGCAGAGTAACATCCTGTTTGATGTGGTTGAAATGTTTCAGATCAAACATAGTAAATTAAATACACGAACTAGAGTTAGAGAGTGTGGTTCAGGTAAACCCTACATTATGGGAACAAAATGTCCCCACAAAGATGGCAATATCTGAAATCTTTGCCCTTGTGGGGACATTTTTTTTTTGTCCAAATGAGGAAAACAGCTTATAAATCATACAGAATGATGTGTTTTTGAAAATGTAAAATTGCAGAAAGTTTTCTGTGATCGGTAAGTTTAGGGTTAGGGGATAGAATATACAGTTTGTACAGTATAAAAATCATTATGTCTATGGAAAGTCCACTTAAAACATGAAAACCCAATGTGTGTGCGTGCGCGCACACTAAAATGGCCATTTTTTTGAAGAAACATCCTATTACGGTTGTTGCCTCAATCTTGAATATGGGGTTACATTGAGAAACAATGAGTTTCGGTGCTGTCAGATGAAATATGTGTTGTTAGACATTTTAGCCCATTTCTCCAACTACACCGTATCTCTTACCAACATGTCCCTCATAACATGCCCACTCTGGATCTTTAAGAGGTGTCTCCTGCAACATTTTTTTTCTCCCCTCTTTCTTTCTTCTCTCTCTCTCTCTCTCTCTCTCTCTCTCTCTCTTTTTTTTAAAGAGTGACTCATGATATTTAACCTGGCCTACTTACTGAGCTCCACCTATAGCTGCTCTCTTTTGGTCTTGGTAATAGCAACGTCTCGGGTCCGCAAACTCAGAATGCAGTGAAGGAAAAACATGGTGGTCTTTCAGTCAAGTCCATCAAACAGAATTGATGAAACTGGCAACAGAAAACAAAATAACCGACACAGAGTCTAGAAAAGGCCCTCACTCAGCGAGGTGCGCTGAACCTTAGCAGGGAGGCTAATGTAACATGTGAACAACACGAGAAGGTCCTGCACTGGAATGTCGCTCTGTGTACATGTTTGGTATGAGTTGCTGACTTCCGTCATGGTCCATGCATGGTTTTGAAGTCAGGAAGACTTCTCAAATTCTACCTTTGAACGCTGTGTCGTGTATGTTTGGTGTTTTTTAGAGTCCATCAGAAGGAAGCTGATCATTATGCAATGTGTTATTTCAGCATTTCAGATGTTTGTTGAGGTTATTACAAACTTGTGTTACAATGTTTTCATATTGTTGGGGCGGGTCTCTAACGAATGTTCTTTGATATGGTATTAACTGACTGAAGCTGCAAACGATTCCCCAGGAGGCACTTGTGTCATTGCTTCCGTGCTCTCCGCTCTTCTCTCAGCCTGTCTCTCTCTCTCTCTGTGTCTTTCCCCAGGCCAACAAACCTTGTGCTGGAAGCTTCAAATCCCATAATTACAAAGCTGACAGTTAACACACAGGTAAGCTACGATTACTGACCGGCAAAGAATGCAAACATCTTCTGCATGGGGTTGAGAGAAACAGTGAGATGGAGGGCATGCTGCAGGTGTAGAAGTTACTCCTCCATATCTCCTAGGGGTTGTGGGGGCAATATAGATCTATGACAGGTTGGTTTACCCAACAGAAAACAGAGAGATATTGGTAGAATAATCTTATCCTAAATCATTATCTGTATTATCTTATATCTGTTTGCAGTGCTGTAAAATTACTTACAAGTTGTAGTGAGTTACTGATTCTAAATTACATGACAAAAATTGTAGTTAGTACCGTAATCCATTACATTACACATTTAAGGTAATATAATCAGACTACTTTTTGATTACTTTTAGATTACTTTTGACCTTGGTCAGAACTCAACAACATAAAGTGCATTAAATATTGCATTACATCAGGGTCTCCCAGTCTGTGGTTCATGATGGAACTGCAGGGGGTTTGTGAGTTTAATGAAAAGCTATTGAGTAATTAAATCATAAAAATTAAAATAAATAATTTAATTATAAAAACAATTTAAATAAAACACTAGGGAGAATCAAAGAATTATGAATAATTAACTGCCATAGTGAGAATAACATGTAATCATGTAATCAATAAAAAAGTAACTGTAGTCTTAGTATTTTAAAGTGTTATATAGGCCTAATCTAATTACAAGTAGGCTACATCATTTTTGGAATCTGATTATGTAATCCAGATGACATGTAATCAGTTACTAACACTTTTTATTTGCCATGAAAATTATGCATATTATATAGCCTAATGCAGAAGTCTCCTGGGGACCTATATGTCGCGTCCGAAATCAAATACTTCCCTTACTATGTAGTATGCAAAAAAAACAGTAAGCCAAAAAAGTAGTATTTCCGAATACATATTCGAAAAACATTAGGCGAAAAGTCCTAGATGACCTACTACTTCCGCTGAAATTCTGAAGTGTGCATTCGATGGACACTTTACTATCCAGTGAGGCCAGGAAAGGTTCCATAGATGTTAAAGATTCTTCATGGAACCATAGATGCCAATAAAGAACCTATCCTGTGAGGCCACAAGATGGGGATTTATGAATGGAGGTGAAGTGATGTAGTAGTACTTACTCAGACAGTATGCGATTTCGGACGCAGCGATAGTATTCGAAAAACAGTAGACGAAAAGTACCCGGATGACCTACCGCTTCCGGTGAGATTCTGAAGTGCACATTCGATGGACACTATCCCATGAGGCCACGGGAGGGGATTTATAAATGGAATTGAAGCGACGCAACTGATGCTGGTAGGTCACGCGACAGTAAAAGCATGCCGGATGTAGTACGTCCGAATTTCATTCATACTACCCACATTCATACTATGTAGTGCGTACTTTTTTAACGGTCGCAAATTAAATTGAAATGTAGCAACGTTACCTAGTACTCAGACATTAGCCTACGCAAATAGCTGTTCTGCAGAGGTTCCAACCCTAATCAAACACACTGGAACCACCTAATCAAGGTTTTCAAGATCGTTTGAAATTCACAGGAAATTGTGTTGAAGCAGGTTGGAAATTAATTGCAGGACAGTGATGCTGAATTCGAAACCACTCCTGCCATAGAACGATATGGTAAAAGCCTAGTACGAGTAGTATGCAGTTCCGAATTTATCTCGGGTCTCCGGGAGCAGGGTTGAAGACCTCTGACAATGTTTTAAATGGTAATTTCACTCCTAAAAATAAAGGTTCTTTATTGGCATCTATGGTTCCATGAAGAATCTTTAACATGGAACCTTTCCTGGAAAGGCACAAAAGGTTATTTTATAGGCTATACTCTTTTAAAAAATAAAGGTTCCAAAAAAAAAAGCTTTTTGCAGCGATGCCATTGAAAAATCATTTTTGGTTCCTCAAAGAACCTTTCAGTGAAAAGTTCTTAAAAGGACCGTTGTTTTTCTTAGTGTGAAGAACATTTTAATAATCTAAAGAATGTTTCCACTATAAAGAACCTTTTGGAAAGGTTTCATTGATGTTAAAGGTTCTTCATGGAACCTTTTTTTTTTTAAAGAATCATAGTGGAAAAAGATTCTTAAAACGTTCTTTACACTAAGAAAAAAAAAGGTTATTTCTGTTCTCAAGTTCTTTGGGGAACCAAAAATGGTTCTTCTGTGGTGTTGCTGTGAAAATCCCCTTTTGGAACCTTTTTTTTTTTTTTTTTTTAAGAATGTTTAGTAATGAAAAAAATCCACTTTCCATATTTACGTGAATGATTAATCAAATTCCTGAGATTTTGCACGGTATTTAAATAATTTGCTATTTCTCACACAAAACAAACTTGAAATACAGGTCTGGCTTGTGCAGGTGATTTGAGGTTGATAAGTTATCTGATGGTGCTGCCACTCTCTTTAAGAGGGAGATGGCAGTTTCATATCTTTTTAAGGTTCATATCTTTTGCTAATAGCAGGTCTGGAAAATAAAAGCATGATCTCTTAAGCTGACAAAAATGTACATTTTTAGGATATACAACAAGCTGCCTGGAGTGGCTTTCCAACATACTGACAATTGAAAAATAACATTTAAAACACATAATCAAAAACAAAAGATAAACCCTCTTTAACTTTTAAAAAGTTTAACTTTTTAACTTAAGTTTAACTTTTTAAGTTTAAATGTTAAATTAATGTTTACCTAAATGAAAAAAAAAAAAAAAAGAAGTATTATTATGACGGGCACTTAAGGAAAGAAATAATGAAAAAGTTGTAAGATAATGGACAAAACACTATATGTTGTCTGAACATATTTAGAGACCTTCATGATATAAATACCACTGGCAGAGCAGCTCATGTTTCCCTTTTCCCTCTTGGGCCTTGAATTATGATTCCATTAAAGACCAACAGCTCATATGTGTTTACTTAGGGAACAGTAGCAAAAGCTTAGACCACCACCTTGTGGTGTCTTAAAGACATGACAAAAAAAGTTTTTTCTTTCTTCTCAAAAATCTAACTTTTTTTTTTTAATTTGCACAAGTACAAAAAAATTTATATTTTAACATAAAAGAGGTTATAAAATAAAATAATAAGGCATTTTCATACATTTGGAAAGTTTCAAAGTTTAAGGTTTAGTTTTTGCATTTCTGGAAGAGTTTAAATGTAAATCTTTATTCAAAGTAAATAAATCTTGGGGTCAGTATTGCAAAATAGTGTATTTTTGCTGTTCTCATTTTTTGGATGCTTAATTTATGTATTTATATACAACACTAAAAATTAAAAGTTACTATACACACACACACACACAGTTTTGGGGTAACTCGAGTAACTTGAGTTATGCAATTAGAATGAATACTTTTAAATTTACAACAGAATATCTGAGTTACTTTTTCAAATGAGTAATGCAAGTTACTTTGTTTTCCCATTTATTTACCTCTCTACAGGAGTGAATTTGCATTTCCTTTATCCTGAGGCTTATTCATTTTACTTTTGGTGTGAAAGGGCCTTTACACAGGCCAAAAACAGAACTTTTCAAGAAAGCCCAGGTGAAAAAAAGTAAAGCAAAAGTAACTCATTTCTTTCCATAAAAAGTAGGCAAACTAATTAATGCAATTAGTTAGCTACTTTTTTAGAGAGTAATGCAATATTGTAACACATTACTTTTACATAACTTTACCCAACACTGTGTGTGTATATAGTAGCCTATTTACAGTATTTTTGGTGAAGTCTGACCAAAACAGATGCTCTAGTTCTTTGATTAAATTTACTATGAATGATCTTTTACCACATTAATATAAAGTTATGTTGTAATTTCATATATCAAACATTTTGATTGATGTCTAAGGCGGAAGACTTCAGAGCACTATAGACTACTATCATCATTGAACGAACTAAGTAGGAAGTTATGAAACTTTTGTTTTCATAAAAGCAGATAACAGTCATAAATTACACAATGTAAAATATAATGCAGATAACTGTAAATGGAACTCAGATAACTGTGGGTGTCAATGAAAAGAACGATGCCTATTGAATCAAACGTGTTCCGCCCTCTCTGTTTCACTATTGGTCAGAAGGCACGTCACTCATGCACGTGTGAGTTCTCATTGGTCCCCGCAGTGTTATCGAGCGCGTTCTTTGATGACGTCAAGGCTTGACCTTTCTGTACTAGAAGTTGATTGGGTAATCTTCGAGTCGAACACGAGCCTCTGATTTCAATTGGTTAGTTTAGACACGCCTGGCCTCCATTGCCCAAATCCCACATCTGAAGGTTAAAGTCAGTCTGTCTCCATCACACCGCACTTTAATCCAGCGGTATTCACGTATCACTCTCCTCCTTCTCGCTCTTAATTTACAGAAATATTAACACAATATCATGTCGATATTTGGTGAAGTCCCGCAGGCTGCTCCTGTCGCCGTGTTTAAACTGACAGCAGATTTCCGTGAAGATCAGTGTCCCAGCAAGGTGAATCTGGGAGTCGGAGGTGAGAGATGCTCTTTTTTAATAAACACACACTTAACTTACATATTAGAGTTTACATATATGAATGTCTGTGTGTGTCTGTTTATGCATACTTTGCCCATGCGCAAACAATTATCCTCTTTCTGTGACAACAATAGGCCTTATAAGAAAAATAAGACCTGAACTCATCTGTCTGCTCTGCATCAGTGAAGCTCTTTGTATGTAGATCTGTCTCGTTGTGAATTATTGACTGTATTTTTTTCTTTTTGAATGATTATGACAGTGGTAGACAGCACGTGATCACAGATCAGCTGTTTTCTGGAGGCATCAGTAACATGAGATTCTTCATGCATGATATGACATTAAACTATTATTTAACTACAAGTATATCACGTTAGAATATAGGCAAGTGATGCACACAGATCTGATATTGAATTATATTTGTTATGTAAATTTTTAGTTTTTATTTATTTTGTTATATTATAGCTATACATGCCACATGTCAAATGTTTGGACACTTATTTTGTGTTTCTCACAATCTTGATATTAAAGCTTAAATTCTTGAAATTGTTTTTTGTAGACTAGTATAAATGTAAAAATTAATTTGGTCTAAATGTAAAACATTCATGTGAACTCTTTAAATAATGTTTAAAAAGCATCCCAGGATGCACCTCGAAAAGTGTTTTTTTCCATTCCAACTTTACTATTATTTTAAAATATGGAAAAATGTCATAAAAAACATTAAACTAAGGCATATCATGTACAATGATCTGACATTAAACTAAAATCATTGCATGCAGGTCCAGAGGCATCTTGGGTTTCTAAATATATTAAGGGATAAAGTTACTCTTCCGGCATTGGTCGCTTCTATTGGAGATCGGTCACATGTGCAGTGCTGTTAGCTGGGGATGAATAGATTGTGTTATGTCAACAGTATTATTGTGTAGAAGCAGTCGTCTTGTGTCATCTGCTGTGTAGTTATTCCTGATCCCGGTTAGAGAGCTTGACCTCGGAGGATTCTGGGAGGATTATGTTTATCTTCTGCTTTTCCTGACACCCTGCCGGCACCACGACTCCTGAGGTTCTGAGACACATGCAAAGGATGAAAAGTCACCTCTCTAAAAATCCCTGAGTCATGATTGTGAGGACTGTTTTCGAACACCTCCCCCAAACTGTGGTCCTTCCTCAGACTCAGACTGAAATGATTATCACTCTTGAGCAACCCAGAACACTGATTTTCAGTGTGTGACTGCATCTTGTCATACGTCTGCAGACGGTGACAAAAAAAGTATTTCTCATTATTTTTTTTAAAGATTGATAGACTAAACCTTGATATGTTGCACAGATTGCTCGTTGATCTAATATTTGATACATTCAGACATGTAACTTGAGTGAAATTAATGCTCTGCTTCACAATCTTTTGATTCCAAAACTTCACCAGTTTATTTACAGTGCAGAATTTATTTGGATAAGTTTTGTTGTGTATTTGTGTAGGATTTTTAAATCAAATATTGCATCAGGACATGAGAAGAACACGTTTATGTCGAATAAGCTCATTTTGCTCTTGGGTAAAGGTTCACAGATCTTGATCAGACACCCCTGATAAAAAGGAACAATTACGCATGACAAATATTGATTAGAAAGCAATTCAGTGAAACTTAGGGTGCTGTAATGTACACTACTGTTCAATAATTTGGGGTAGGTAAGGTTTTAAAAACTTTTTTTTAAGTCCTTTTTCTCACCAAGGTTGCATTTAAAAAAAAAAAAAAAAAAAAAAAGTAAAAATATTAAAAGTAAAAATGTTGCGAAATAATAGAACAGTTTATTACAATTAATATTACAACTGTTCTATTTTAACATATTTTAAAATGTAAATGCATTTATGAATTTTCAGCAGCCATTACTAATTTTCAGTGTCACATGATCCTTCAGAAATCATTCTTATATGCTGATTTGCTGCTTAAGAAATAATTTTTTTATTATCATCAATGTTGAAAATATTTTTGTGGAAACCATACATTTTTCCACATTCTTTAATGACCCTAAAAGTTAATGAAAAACAACCGCATTTATTTGAAATGGAAATCTTTTGTAACATTAAGAATGTCTTTACTGTCACTTTTAATCAATTTACTGTATCCATGCTGAATAAAAATATTAATTTCTTTCAAAAAAAGAAAAAGAAAACTTGCTGACCCCTTTTGAACGGTTGTGTACAAATTATAAGTTTGCCTTTGTGTTTGGAAGCGGACTGTTTGAAATCTCATCTGCTTCTTCTTTAGCCTACAGGACAGATGAATGTCAGCCCTGGGTTCTCCCCGTGGTAAGGAAAGTGGAGAAGATGATCGCTGATGACCATAGCTTGAACCACGAGTACCTGCCCATCTTAGGCCTGCCAGAGTTTCGTTCCAGTGCATCTAAGATCGCTCTGGGTGAAGACAGTCCTGCCATCAAGGACAACCGGGTCAGATGACATGCTAAAAAACCTGTTTTGACCACCTGTATTAATAACCGTTTTCTGCTTTATTTTGTTTTTTAAAATGCAATTTGTGATGGCAAAGTGTCACATGATCCTTCAGAATTCATTGTAATATGCTGATTTGCTGCTCAAGAAACATTTCTTATTATTATCAATTTTGAAAACGGTTGTACTGCTTAATATTTTTGTGGAAACGGTGATGCATTTTTTTTTTCAGCATATATGGAATGTTTCAAAAGAACAGCATTTATTTGAAGTCGAAATCTTTTGTAATGTTATAAATTACTTTTCTGTAAATTTTGTGATCAATTTAATGCATCCTTGCTGAATAAAAGTATTAATTTATTAAAATAAAATCTTACTGACCCCAAACTTTGGAATGGTAGCGTACAGTAGTGGCCAAAAGTGATGTCCGGCCTAGGAAAATTGACATCTTCACCCTTTATTAAAATTATTAAAAATGTGTTAAAGATTTTGTAAGCATATTGAATAGTTGTACTTGGAGTCACTTGTTTATTTGTGATAATGCAATGAAACATGCCAAATTGTGCCGACATAATTTTTGCCCAGGCTGTCATACAAAGAAATTATTAACTTGCAAAAACAAGAGAACCAACGACATATTAATAACTAATTACGATGTAGTCAATGTATGCTATTTCCTGTGAGCATTTTGTTTTTCTAGGCATCTTTTTGCTTAGTAAAATAAAACATGTAGCTGTAATTTACCCCTTTTTTGCCATATAATTTTGTCAGATAAATACCTTAACTAAGTTTAGTGTTTTGTTCATCCCTCATATTCCTCATATTTTGATGGTTTAATCAAACTTGTTGGGTCATTAAAAACAAATCCCCAAAACAGTTCTCTCAGGACATCACTTTTGGCCACTACTGTATGTGGAAATTAAAAAAACAAAACAAAACAAACAAAAAAACTGTAAAGAAATATTCACCCACCATTTTCAAGTTTGGCAACAAGTTGATTTTAGACCTTGTTACACATTTCTTTTCTGGTTTGCACTAGGATCATTCTAATGTAGATATTTCTGTTGTTTTTGTATTTCAGGTAGGAGCTGTGCAATGTTTGGGTGGTACTGGTGCTCTAAAGATCGGAGCGGAGTTTCTTCGCCGTTGGTACAATGGAACTGACAACACAAAAACTCCAGTTTATGTGTCTGCACCCACATGGGGTGAGCACAAGACCTAATTACACATGGAAATTCTGATATTTAATTGGCTACAATATTTTACATATATTTTGCACAAATTTTGCCTCAAAAGAGAATAACTAATTTCATGCTGGCCTTGAATTCAATAATTATCTTTTATATTGTTCTCAAATGCTAAAAATGTTAAACAGTCTTCCATGTTTAGTTCAGTTTGTGGTCTTTTGTTCTAGAAAACCACAATGCCGTTTTCTCTAACGCTGGATTTGAGGACATCCGTCCATACAAATATTGGGATGCAGGGAAGCGTGGACTCGATTTGGCAGGTTTTCTGGGTGACCTGGAGGTGAGTAGTGATTTTGAAATCCCATTTTCTTTCACAAAACTAGCACTTTATAGTTACTTATTTATCAGTTATTGATAAGCTATCTAAAAAACCTTGGATTATGTGCAGAAAGAAGTGCCTTTTGTCATTTACCACTGCCATCTAAATTGTTGAGCGTTAAATTTTTTTATTTCCTGCTTGGCTCATATCAGGCCAGTAGTTCAGATTTTATATATATATATGTGTATAAGAAATTAATACTTTTATTCAGCAAGGACACATTAAATTGATCAAAAGTGACAGTAAAACTTTTACATTGTTACAAAAAAATCTGTTTGAAATCAATGTGGTATTTGGAATTTTCTATTCATCAAAGAATCCTTTATTAAAATATTTAGCAGCACAAAATGTTGTTTTCAACATTGATGATAATAGGAAATGTTTCTTGAGCAGCAAATCATCATATTAGAATGATTTCTGAAGGATCTTTTGACACTGAATACTGGACTAATGATGCTGAAAATTTAGCTTTGCCATCACAGGAATAAATTAGAATTTAAAATATATTAAAATAGAAAAGAGTTCTTTTTAAATTGTAATAATATGTCACAATATTACTGTATTTTTGATCAAATAAATGCAGCCTTGATGCAGAAGAGACTGAAAAAAACCTTACTGACCCCAAACTGTAGTGTATTTTTATGATTTCTTTTCAAGGAAAACAGTAATCAGTTTGAAAATAAAATATTTGCTATATAAAGTGTAATTGAAAGCATGTCTTTCCTGCCAGAACGCACCTGATCACTCCATCTTTGTGCTGCACGCCTGCGCTCACAACCCCACCGGTACAGACCCCACCCAGGACCAGTGGAAGCAGATCGCTGATGTCATGAAGGTGAGACCATCACAGTAACCCCACATCATCTGACTATGACATCAATGGCCAGTTGCATAAACTGCTTAGACTAGTCTTAAAGTTAGTCATCTAGTTTTTTCTTTAAGACTGGTCCAAACTTTTTAAAGTCAGTACATAAAAAGGTAGATCGGTCTAATTTGAATTGGAAAAGTAAGACTGATTACCTCTTAACTGCTAGTTGGACAAACTAGTTCTTAAAGTGATAGTTCACCCTAAAATGATAATTAAGTCATAAATTATTCACCCTGGTGTTGTTCTAATACAGTATGCCCTTCTTTCTTTTATGGACCACAAAAGGAGAATTTAAAAAAAAAAATGTCCTGCTCGCGGTTGTACACAGGAAGTACACAGTTGCCTTTTGGGATTTCTAGGCATTGTATTTCGTGTTGCGCGTTTATTAATCTTGATTTCTTACAACTTGTGTGTTTTTTCTGGGCGAGTTGGAGTGTACTGTGGTGCTAATAGAGTCTCACGTACGTTGACGCCGCGTAGCCATGCACTGAAGTCCAACGGACAAGGTCGGGATTTTTGCTAAAAGATATATTAAAATTAATATTGTATACCCCCAGAACACTTGGAATATGACACGTCACATGGGATCATTCTGTGATGCTTTGCATCTTTTTTAAAAATCTTGATGCTGTTCGCTATTCACTTCCAATTTTATGTGGACGAGCGAGAGTAGGACATTTTTTTTATTTATTTTTTTATTCTTCTTTTGTGATCCATAAAAGAAAGAAGGGCATACGGCATTAGAACAACACCAGGGTAAGTAATTTATGACTTAATTTACATTTTAGGGTAAATTAATTCACACATAAATGAAAATTTTGTCATTAATTACTCACCCTCATGTCTTTCCAATCCCACAAGACCTTTGTTCATCTTCAGAACACAAATTTCAGATTTTTAATAAAATCGGTAAGATTTCTGTCCCTCCATTGACAGTCTGCACAACTACCACTTTGACGCTTCAATAAGTTCATAAAGAGGTCATAAAACTAATCCATATGAGTAGAGTGGTTTAGTCTAAATTTTCTGAAGAGACACGATCACTTTATATGATAAACAGACTGAATGCAGACTTTTATTCACATATAAACATTCATCAGCGCACACATCAATTATGATAAACGGAAGCTCAAGCATGTTTGCTTGATGTGCGAGAACCAATGAGGTTCATTCTCGTGTGTTATGCAGCACGTTTGAGCTTCTGCAAGAATCAATGAGGTTTGTTCTCGCACGTCAAGCAGGTTCGGTTGAGCTTCCGTTTATGTTCACTAATCAATCTATATGTGAATAAAAGCCAAATTAAATCAAATAAAGCGATTGAGTCTCTTCAGAAAATTTGGTCTAAACCGCTCAGTTCATATGGATTAGTTTTATGATCTCTTTATGAACTTTTTGAAGCGTCAAAGTGTCAGTGGAGGGACAGAAAGCTCAGATTCCATCAAAAAAATATCTTAATTTGTGTTCTGAAGATGAATGAAGGTCTTACGGGTGTGGAACGACATGAGGGTGAGTAATTAATGACAGAATTTTCATTTTTGGATGAACTAACCCTTTAACATAGAGGCTAAGTTTATGCAACAGGTTTAGAACATTGAAGCACATGGTACAAAAATGGAACTTAATTGCATGCAATAAGCCATTTAGGCACAGCCTGTGATTACAACCTACTGTTTTCCAAATTTAAACTCTTGATAGTTTTATAAATACTGAGTTATCTATTGCATAATTACCTAAACCCAACGTATCATATGAAAATTGTAGAGTCAGGCAGGACACTTAACGTGAAAAGTTGCATCAATGGAGCTGTAATTCCCTTTTGTTTTCTAACTTTTTTTCTTCTCTCACCTCTCTCTTCAGCGAAAGAATCTGTTTGCCTTCTTTGATTCAGCCTATCAGGGTTTTGCCTCAGGAAATTTAGACAAAGATGCCTGGGCTGTCCGCTACTTTGTGTCACAGGGTTTTGAATTGTTCTGTGCCCAGTCGTTCTCAAAGAACTTCGGTCTGTACAGTAAGTGGTTCCAACAGGTTGTACATTCCTTGCTACAGATTACTTTTTAATGTCAGAACCATTTGATTTTAAAGAATAACCTGACTCCACAGATGAGAGAGTGGGGAACCTGACTGTTGTAGCTAAAGACCAAGACAATTTGAATCGTGTTCTGTCTCAAATGGAGAAGATCGTTCGAATAACCTGGTCCAACCCTCCGTCCCAGGGAGCTCGTCTGGTTGCCATCACACTCAACACCCCTGAGCTCTTTGCTGAATGGTAAATGCAATTAAAATGAATCTAGTTTTGTTATTTTAAATAATATATGCATGTAATACGTGTGCAATACCATTCAAAAGTTCAAAGATTTTATTGCTTTTGAAAGAAGTTTAAAAATGTATTCTGCAAGGATGCATTAAATTTATCAAAAGTGACCGTAAAGACATTTATATTTTTACAAACGATTTTTATTTCAAATAAATGTGGTTCTTTTGAACTTTCTATTCTTCAAAGAATCCTGATAAGGCATCCTCACAGTTCCACAAAAATATTAAGCAGAACAACTGTTTTCAACATTGATAAGAAATGTTTGATCACAGGAATAAATTACATTTTAAAATGTGTTAAAATAGAAAACAGTTATTTTAAATTGTAATAATATTTTACAATTTTACTGTATACTGTTTACTGTATTTTTGATCAAATAAATACAGCCTTGGTGATCATAGACTTTCAAAAACATACCAACTCTAAACTTTTTTTTTCCCCCCACGTCACATTTAACCCAAAAATCACAATAAAAAAAATAAATAAATATATAAATAAAAATCTAAATTACATTTTTGCATTAGGAAAATCAAGCATATTTAGGAGCAAGCCTCTTTTTTTTAAATTATTTGTAATATTTTTATTTACATTATGACATTTTTTTTATTTGGTGATTAAAAACAACATTATTAAAACTGTAAAGTCATAGTTATATTTGTTGTACTGCCATTACATTTTTGCTAATTTAAACCTAAAAATAAAAAATAAAATTTCCTTTGCTGTAATCCTACAGTAATACAGAAGTAAAGTCTTGAGGCACTAAAGTCATGAGAATTAGTGAGAGAAATGTGCTTAAATGCAAAATAAATAAAAATAAAAAATACAAATAAAAAACTTGTTCCTGGAATTAAAACTTTGTTTTGATTTTGGGATTAAATTCTGACCTACACGTTCATATATATTTGTTTGTCTGTGTGTAAAGACATACAGTTGTGGTCAGAATTATTGGCACCCTTGGTAAATATGATCAAAGATGACTGTAAAAATAAATCTGCATTGTTTATCCTTTTGATTATTAATTTATAAAATTAGCAAAAATCTAACCTTTCATTGAAGGAAAAGAATTGAAAGTGGGGGCAAAATCACATTATGAAATAAATGTTTTTTCTCCAAAACACAGTGGCCGCAATTATTGGCACCCTTTTATTCAATACTTTTTGCAACCTCCTTTTGCCAAGATAACAGCTCTGAGTCTTCACCTATAATGCCTGATGAGTTTGGAGAACACCTGATAAGAGATCAGTGACCATTCCTTCATGCAGAATCTCTCCAGATCCTTCAGATTCCCAGCTCCATGTTGGTGCTTCTTCTCTTCAGTTCACTCCACTCATTTTCTTTAGGGTTCAGGTCAGGGGACTGGGATGGCCATGGCAGAAGCTTCATTTTGTGCTCAGTGACACATTTTTGTGTTGGTTTTGATGTTTGTTTTGGATCATTGTCCTGATGGAAGATCCAACCACGGCCCGTTACTGGATTTCTAGCAGAAGCGGTCAGGTTTTGATTTTTTATCTGTTGGTATTTGATAGAATCCATGATACCATGTATCAGGATGTCCAGGACCTCCAGCAGAAAAATAGGCCCAAAGCATTAAAGATCCAGCAGTATAGATCCGTGTAAAGATCCGTGGGCATAGGGTACTTTTTATCCCTGTGTGCACCAAACCCATCTGGTGGGTTTGCTGCCAAAAAGCTCTTTTTTTTAGTTTCATCTGACCATAGAAGCCGGTCCCGTTTGAAGTTCCAGTCGTGTCTGACAACTGAATATGCTGGAGATTGTTTCTGGATGAGAGCAGAGGATTTTTCTTGAAACAACTTGTGGGGATGTAGGTGCTGTTTGATAATTTTTTTTAGGCTTTCTGAGACTCAAGACTCAACTAATCTCTGCAGTTCTCCAGCTGTGATCCTTAGAGAGTCTTTGGCCACTCAAACTTTCCTCCTCACCGCGCATTAGGACGATTTAGACACACATCCTCTTCCAGGCAGATTTGTAACATCTTTAGTTGATTGGAACTTCTTAATTATTCTCCATTATTCTTAATTATTCTTAATTATTGCCCTGATAGTGGAAATGGGGATTTTCAATGATTTAGCTATTTTCTTGCAGCCACTTTCTATTTTGTGAAGCTCAACAATCTTTTGCTGCACATCAGAACTATATTCTTTGGTTTTACTCATTGTGATGAATGATTAAGGGAATTTGGCCTTTGTGTTTCCTCATGTTAATACTCCTGTGGAACAGGAAGTCATGGCTGGACAATTCCATGTTCATGATCATCCTGGTGTGCTAAAAAAATGTAAATATGAATGGGAATATACTTCAGAGATATTGTACTCATAAAAAATTTCTAGAGGGTGCCAATAATTGTGGCCAACGTGTTTTGGAGAAAATCATTAATTTCATAATGTGATTTTTTTTTTTCCCCCCACTTTCAATTCTTTTCCTTCAATGAAAGGTTAGATTTTTGCTAATTTTATGAATTAAAGATCAAAAGGATAAACAATGCAGATTTATTTTTACAGTCATCTTTGATCATATTTACCAAGGGTGCCAATAATTCTGACCACAACTGTACATGGGAAATATATATATATATATATATATATATATATAATATGTGTGTGTGATTATTCTTTTGGCATTTTCTATCTTTCTCTACAGGAAGGACAATGTAAAGACTATGGCAGACCGGGTCCTGTTGATGCGTGCTCAGCTGAAAGAAAAACTGAAAGCGCTAGGAACTCCAGGAACCTGGGAGCACATCACTGAACAGATCGGCATGTTCAGTTTCACAGGACTCAACCGTAAGCACCTCCTTTATACAAGATTTATGTATTTGAATTGCATATAAAATTTCCATCCATTGGGATTACACAGTTTTAACATAAACTAATACATTTAGTGTGATGCAAGATTTATATAATAGTACTAATAATCTGAATGTGTTTTAAATACACAGTAACCAGGTTTATATATTTGTCATCAATAAATCCAATTTGTTTCAATCATTTTAACTAGTTGAATATTGCTTGTTCCACAGAGCAATATTTTAACCATTTCCATACTTTTTAACTAAATATACATTTCAATGAACATCAATCTGCATAAGCAATCTGAATAAATGCATTTTAATAATATGATGATTTAAATTAAACCAAATAAATGTAAGTAGTTAATAAACAGTGGTATGATTTTTTGTTTTGAGTGCAGAAATTTTACCTGTTTCTTACCCGTATTTGTGTAAGACTGACAAATATACATCACAATATTTATTAGTTTATTAAAACTGTGTAATCCCAATTGATGAAAATTCTATATGCAATTCAAATGCATACATTTTGAATTTAAATATTTTTTTGATTAAGACTGAGAATATAGTTAAAAGTCGCTACTGAGAAAAGGCATCATTTGTTTGCAGTTGCCACTTTATTTATTTTATTTATTTTTAATAGATATTTTAACATCTAATGCAATGTCACTAAACCATTTCAAAATGTTCTGTTCTGTTTTACAGCTAAGCAGGTGGAGTACATGATAAAAGAAAAGCACATTTATCTAATGGCGAGTGGTCGCATCAACATGTGTGGCCTCACCTCCAAGAACATCGACTATGTAGCCGAGTCCATTCATGAGGCCGTCACTACAGTCCAATAAGCACCTTTACCACACTTCCTGTTTGTGTGTGTGTGACCACACTCCACACTCTGATACACACCTTCACATACCAGCTTATGCTGGTCTAATTTACTCATCAGCCTTTCAACATCCTGTTTTATCTTGCATTGAAACGGTCCCAGAAGATATATATTCCCTTCTCCTAAATATTGTCTAGTGAATATTTCAAATAACCTTGTTTGTATGAATAAGCACTTTGTGGTAGGGTTTACAGTCAATCAGATGATTGTCTTTGGATTTCACTGACCTGAAGTTCCATCTTGACTGATTTCGTGATCTTTCACGATCCTTAAATTCACACAGCTTAGTGTTGCTGAATCAGAGTTATGTAAAGTTGGCAGGGTGGAAAGATATTAAGAACTAGCCCTATCTAAACTTGTCATTTTTTACATACATTTTACAGTACATTTCACTGTATCGAGTGCACAACTGAAGGACAATGTGCATGTTTCAAGGTTTATGTGTATGTATCCTTTGCTTAAAACATCCTTACAGAGACAACTTGAATGACTGGGGGCATTAGATTGTGTTTCACTGTTAATTCCAGTGTGATTTGTTTGTCATCTGATGATCTTACCTCAAATGAAACGGTTTGAAGCAACATTTTACCCTTAAATCAACTTTTTGTGATTCACTTTTAAACATATTGTGATTAAATGGAGAGAGAAACCTGGTATTGTGTTCTGTGTGAAGAAGTGCATTCTGGGATATTGGGTCTCTTGACAGCTGAGGGGGAGTGAATTAATACAGAAAAGTGATTTTGGGGTTGAATATTCCTTTAAGCTTTTCATCTTTGATGATGCTTGTTCTGGAAATTCTGGGTTGTGAAGACCCCAGGCATTGTTTTGCACTTTATTTTCTGATGTCTTTTTAATCTGTTGATTCTGATCCATCATTTTCACTGCTGTGTTCTTGTATTCAGGTTCATTCGTGCACTGCAACACCGTTTATTGAATGAATGTGTCATTAGTCCAAGTACGTTACTCTCCCAACCAGCTTAGTCTCGTAAGATCAAACCTCTAGGAGTATAAAAGCTCTTTGTGCACAAATATACTAATCAAAGTGCATTGAAATAAATGAAGTTAATGATGAATGAACATGTTGCCTTGCATGTTTTATTAGCACAAGTCACATTTTATATATATTGCAATTAATCGATTTGACAGCACTAATATATATAGGCCATTCTACAGAATTGGTGCAAACTGGTGTCCCACAACCAAAAAACACATTTAAAAAGCATTTAAGTATTCAAATTTTAGATGTTTACTAAGATCCTTCTATTATCTATTGAATCCCAAAATAATATTTAAAATATCAGTAAGCTTAATATATATAAAATCATCACTTATTGGGTACTTTCAATTGGGAGGTCCCAAACCTTAACCCCTAAATTTCAACTTAGGAAAATATTGAAATAATTTTTGCAATTTTTTCCATTGTTGTTTTTAAAAATATATTTTTGATTTTTTTTTTAAAAAGCGAAGTAAAAAATATTTATTTTATATTTTGTTTTTAAATCATGAAACTTTATGAAAAAAAATGTGTCCCGCATTTTCATGTCACTACCGAAACAGTGTATCTTTTAGTCCATTGGCTGAGACTGATTTCAACTACACTAGGCTTGAACTAGGCTCAAAAGTATCTAAAATTGTCACTACCGAAACAATCACGACCGAAACGGTGAAGTTTCGGTTGTGACATGATAGTTTTTTGAGTGTTATTCGATAAAATTTAGTTGTTGTTTTTTTCTGTGTACATCTGTTCAGAACTGTGCTAGCTAACCATGTGCTGATTAGCATCTTTGAGCTAGGCTCAAAAGTATCTAAAATTGTCACTACTGAAACAGTCATGAACGAAACATATCATCATTGTTTTGGTAGTGACAAAAGGGAACACATTATCTTTAATTTGGGGGAAATGAACAAAATTTTATTACAGTTATGCAAATCATTAGTATTTTAATATGTTTCAATAGTGTTTTAGAATTAAAATTCTGTAATGTGATGGCTACCAACACATTACTGTCGCTACCGAAAATGTGCAGTCACAACCAAAACATGGGATGTTTTGTTAAAAATAAAGTATATTGAATTATCAACTAAGATGTTATTATATTGTTTGGTTCAATGTATATTCAAACTAATGAAACCTTAACTTTGAAATCAGTATGATAAACTTTGACTTTTACAACAAAAGTCTCAAATTAAAAAATACAACAAATCTCAGAAATTACACTTGTTAAAATTGTAATTGTTATTGATTTACCTGTGAAAACTTAAAGAAAATAACAAAAATATATATATTTACAAGGTAAATGTATACAAAATCTTAATAGGTCAATGTAACCCTTCTTATTAAATTATTTATTATTGTGTTTCGGTAGTGACAAAGTCTTGCTAACACATTTGAATAAGACTAAGTTCTTCTTATAGACTTTTTTAGTATTTTAGTATATTTACACTTATTGGTCTTACGTAATTTTTTGTGATATTTGCTTGTTAAGGCTATTTTTGCACCTTGCTTTACAAACCCTGTAATGTTCATCCTTGTAAAGTTTTGAATATAACAGGGTTGGCACAAAACATGTTTTAAAAGGAAAGATTCATGGTATGTGATTTATTAACTGCACACAGACTGGCACTAGAATTTACTTGTATCTATTCAAATTATAAGCATGCCGATTTTAAACTTACTGTGACAGGATTGACTTAAAACTATAACTTTCTTTGCAAATCTAGAACCATATAAGTTTGGGGAGCAAAAGTTTAAGAATCTGCCATTTTATAGGCACAAATCTCACTTCTGAGAGTTGGGCCTTCAATGTAGTAGGTTCTGAGTGATCAAGTGGCTTTATCTGAGCACACTTCATGATAAGCATATTCAAAGAATGTGTTCTGCCTCAAAATAACCAGCAAAGGTTATCCTGATATAGCCCAGCAGTTGTTAGACCTCAACGAACTTTCTTTTCAATCATGTACAGTTTTGGGGCAAATGCATTACAATTAGCACAAGTTACGTAATCAGATTACTTTTTTCAAGTAACCAGTACAGTAACGCATTACATGGTAACACTTTACGATAAAGTTCATTAGTTAAACATTAGTTAATGTATTACATGAACTAACCATGAGCACGGTATTTGTTACTGTATTTACTAATCTTCGTTAACGTTAGTTAATGAAAATACAGTTGTTCATTGTTTGTTCATGTTAGTTCACAGTGCATTAACTAATGTTAACAAGATTTTAATAATGTATTAGTAAATGATAAAATTAACATTAACAAAGATTAATAAATGCTGTATAAGTGCAGTTCGTAATTCATGTTAACTAATGTAGTTAACTAATGTTAACTAATGAACTTTATTGTAATGTGTTACCCATTACATTTATATTTACATATCTACACTGCTCAAAAAAAAATTAAAGGAACACTTTTTAATCAGAGAATAGCATCAAGTCAGTTAAACTCCTGGGATATCGATCTGGTCAATTAAGTAACAGAGGGGGTTGTTAATCAGTTTCAGCTGCTTTGGTGTTAATGAAATTAACAACAGGTGCACTAGATGGGCAAAAATGAGATGACCCCCAAAACAGGAATGGTTTTACAGGTGGAGGCCACTGACATTTTTTTCCCTACTCATCTTTTCTGACTGTTTTTCACTAGTTTTGCATTTGGCTAGAGTCAGTGTCACTACTGGTAGCATGAGGCGATACCTGGACCCTACAGAGGTTGCACAGGCAGTCCAACTCCTCCAGGATGGCACATCAATACGTGCCATTGCCAGAAGGTTTGCTGTGTCTCCCAGCACAGTCTCAAGAGCATGGAGGAGATTCCAGGAGACAGGCAGTTACTCTAGGAGAGCTGGACAGGGCCGTAGAAGGTCCTTAACCCATCAGCAGGACCGGTATCTGCTCCTTTGTGCAAGGAGGAACAGGATGAGCACTGCCAGAGCCCTACAAAATGACCTCCAGCAGGCCACTGGTGTGAATGTCTCTGACCAAACAATTAGAAACAGACTTCATGAGGGTGGCCTGAGGGCCCGACGTCCTCTAGTGGGCCCTGTGCTCACTGCCCGGCACCGTGGAGCTCGATTGGCATTTGCCATTGAACACCAGAATTGGCAGGTCCGCCACTGGCACCCTGTGCTTTTCACAGATGAGAGCAGGTTCACCCTGAGCACATGTGAAAGGGTCTGGAGAAGCCATGGAGAATGTTATGCTGCCTGTAACATCATTCAGCATGACCGGTCAGTGATGGTCTGGGGAGGCATATCCATGGAGGGACGCACAGACCTCTACAGGCTAGACAATGGCTCCCTGACTGCCATTAGATATCGGGATGAAATCCTTGGACCCATTGTCAGACCCTACGCTGGTGCAGTGGGTCCTGGGTTCCTCCTGGTGCACGACAATGCCCGGCCTCATGTGGCGAGAGTATGCAGGCAGTTCCTGGGGGATGAAGGAATTGATACCATTGAATGGCCCCCACGCTCGCCTGACCTAAATCCAACAGAACACCTCTGGGACATTATGTTTCGGTCCATCCGACGCCACCAGGCTGCACCTCAGACTGTCCAGGAGCTCAGTGATGCCCTGGTCCAGATCTGGGAGGAAATACCCCAGGACAACGCATTTCTTTAACCTGGCATACACATAACGCATTACCAATTTATATTTTCAAATCCGTTAAAGGATTATTAGGCTGCATAAATTAGGTCAGCCGGAACCGGGAACACTTCCTATAACACCTGATGTACTCGTTACATCAGAAGAAGAATGGCATCTACGCTAATATTAGTCTTTCTGGTTATCCCGTGGTTCACCGTAGTCAACCGGATCCGGGCCGTATCCAGGTGAGACCAAGGACCTGCGCCTTGACACGACCACAATGCAGCCCTGAAGTATCAGCAGAGATTGAGTCAACTAGATCATCCACTGTGAGGGCCTCATCAACACGACAGCCACGACACAGTTCCTCAACAACCGTCCATACCGGCGTGATGAATACAATCCTCAATTGGATGGAACTGGAATAAATACTTTGAATGTTGCGATCCTATTGGACTTACGATGGCAACCTGAATCGTAACAAAGCACTGTTGGCCAGAGGAGAACTGGCCCCCCGACTAAGCCTGGTTTCTCCCAAGGTTTTTTTCTCCATTTAAACACCTATTTGCCACTTGTCTGCCACCTGATGTCACCTGATGGAGTTTGGGTTCCTTGCCGCTGTCGCCTTTGGCTTGCTTAGTTGGGGACACTTGACATTTGACTTGACATTTGATATTCAACAGTGCTTTGATCTGCCTGCATTGACACTATTCTTTAAGAGCTGCTGTGCAGCCAAATAATGTACCAGTTATCAATGTAAAGCTGCTTTGACACAATCTACATTGTAAAAAGCGCTATATAAATAAAGGTGACACCATCAATCATCTCATTAGGAGCATGCCCCGACGTTGTCAGGCATGCATACAAGCACGTGGGGGCCATACAAACTACTGAGTACCATTTTGAGTTGCTGCAATGAAATTTCAGCAAAATGGACTAGCCTGCTGCATCATTTTTTCCACTTTGATTTTCGGGGTGTCTTTGAATTCAGTCCTCTGTAGGTTGATCATTTTCATTTCCATCAAACGATGTGTCATCCTTTCGTTCTTAACACATTACCCAGTCCATATCAGTATAGATATCTAGCATGATATTTTTCTCCATTGAGATCTGATGTTTTCAAAGTGTTCCTTTAATTTTTTTGAGCAGTGTATATATCAATAACACATTAATTTCCATAAAAAGTAACACAATTAGTTACATTTTAGGGAGTAACACAATGTTATATAGTAACATATTACTTTTAAAAGTAACTTTCCCCAAGACTTCTCATGTAACTGAAGAGAAATTTGATTATTTTAATCTAAAATGTTCTCATTTAATGAAAGCTCAGGAAATGGATCTTCAGTGTATGAAAATACGTGCAGGAATACCATAAAACCTCTTTTGTGTTATTAGTATTGGTTAAATTCAGCATGAAAGGGAGGTTGTAATAGTCTTTTCTTCCCTATTGTGACATATCTGAGTGAAGCTGCCTCTCGAACAAGAAAAAATGTCGGGTGACTGTTTGCTATTGGTCGATCTCATGTGAGTGACAGCTTGTTCTGCCTTCACGCCGGTAAACACATCATCAGAGAAGAGAAGAGATGTTGTTACAAGAGGGAGGGGAAGTTATTTTGATTAAAGATTGTGAGGGTACGTGAATTAAAAAAAAAAAAAAAAAAAAAAAAAAAAATGATGTGCACGGATAAATCATTTATAATGAATACTGCAATGAAAACGTCCATTTTGATTTCATGGTGACTAACAGCATTCATTGTACAAAAATGATGATGATATTTTCCAAGACAAATATGATTCAAATCTTAATTTATTGGAGGCTAGTGGTACTTTTCATACTAAAATACCACGTCAAGATTTAATAGAACATTTGATATTCTCTTTATATATATATATATATAATGTCCTTTTTTTCATAAATTCATACACAATTCATCAGGCGCTTTCAAATAGAAGTCTTTGTAAACTCTGTAGAAACATATATCAATCCTTCGGCCAACCCACTGTACAGAGAGTGAGAGCTGACGAGGATTTTCTACACATCTTTAGCAAATGCCCACAGTTTAAGGCTTAAATATACATGTCATTTAATGTGTTATTTCAGTGGTTTTTGTGTATGTCTTGTCAATCAGTAGATGTGTTTGTTCGGAGGGGCTGATTCAGACGTCAGCATGCGTCACTCTGTCCACACTGCAATGCAGCACTGTGACGTAAAAAGGGCTGTTCCTCTTTCATCAGCATGTGCTCTCTGTACAGTGGGTTTAGCTCACAGTATTGCACAACACAAAGTGTCCATGTGGCCTGAAAGCAAGCAGGCACATTCAGTTCACTCCAGATCAACAAGATGCAAAGCAACTTTATAAAATGGGCTAGCCTGGTTATTGCTATTAAATGTTACTAGGAATAAATATCATGGGGAAAGAAACAGACATCCAGTGTTTTCCAGCCTGAGACTTTGTGCTTTCTGTGGCCGACTCCCTGGTGGTGCCATATAGGTCATTGTTAGCAAAGAGGCAAAAACAGTCTATATCACCAGTGTCTGCTGCATGCATGCAGGAGAAAGGTATTAACTTGACATACTCAGTAAAAAACAGCCTTTCATGCAAATCACATCCAAGCCCCTATAATCCTATGGCATAATGTAATCATGTGACCTGTTGTTGGCACGGATGAGCTGATGGTTAGTTTGTCATGATCATGGCATGCTCGGAAAGTCATGGCAGTGAACCGGTAATGGGTGCTCAGATATTTTTCTGATATTTGGGTGATTGTACACTACCGTTTTTTTTTTTTTATGTTTTTGAAAGAAGTCTGTTATGCATCATTTATTTGATCAAAAATACAGTAAAAACAGTAATATTGTGAAATATTATTACAATTTAAAAGAACTATTTTCTATGTTAATATATTTTAAAATGTAATTTATTCCTGCTATGGCAAAGCTGATTTTTCAGCATCATTACTCCAGTCTTCAGTGTCACATGATCCTTCAGAAATCATTGATTTGGATTATTATCAATGTTTAAAACAGTTGTGCTGCTTAATAATTTTGCGGAAACCATGATATATATATATATATATATATATATATATATATATATATATAATGGTTAGTTCCTCTCCTTGATTCTGATTGGTCATTAGCTGTGTTTTATTCACGATAAAACATGGCTATGACCGCTTCACCCAATGGTTCTGTGTATCACTACACAACACCCATAGCAACCACTCTTAGCAACGTAAACTGTTTGTTCTCAATTTATATTGTTCATTAAAGCTTACTGTATTATGTAGAACAGCGTTGTGAGAAAGAGATCGATTGGGCGAGTTTATTACCTGCATTCAGATTTAGCATTTTCCTTCAGGTCAGTCCTATGTTCATAATAAAAAATATGTTTAAATGTCCGCTGCAATATCTTGTCCTTTTAACAGTTAAGGGGTTTTCCCGTGACTGACAGCGCTAGTCAAAGCATTTGTCAGTTGCGTCTTGTTTCATGTTCACTACAATTCAGTCTTTTCAATATAAAAGTTTTCACTACTGACTGACACACTCATAAAGACAGTCTTTGCCGCCATCTAATGGCGTAATAATGTAACTTCTGTTGCTGTTCACGGTCAGAGACTATTTTTTCCGGCGGAAGGAAGTCTTTTAGTGAGAGTTTACTTCATGAAAGTTGCATTGATTCATTTTTTTGGGCTTTAATATTTGTATTGTGTGGTAACCGTTTTATAAAAGCAATAAGGTACTCGAGGCTAGTGCTGTATCGTGAATAAGTCACGGCTGAAGGGGTTCCGCTTCGCGTCGTGCCTAACAACGCCCTTCAGCCGTGACTTATTCATGATACAGCACAGCCTCTCGTACCTTATTGCTTACTTTATATATATATATATATATATATATATATATATATATATATATATATAATTATTTTTTAGGATTCTTTGAAAGTTTATTTTGAACAGCATTTATTTGAAATAGAAATGTTGTAATTTATCCTTACTGAATAAAAGTATTAATGTAAATGTAATTTCTTTCAAAACACAAAATCTTACTGACCCAAACTTTTGAACAGTAGTACAAATATGAATGCCATTTTAAAAAAGCTCTTGAAATGTACACGAAGTATGAAGTTTAGAGATGAAATTCACAGAAGCATGCTCATGAAATGAAACATGGGTGAGATGTTCTAAGTATTCTATCATTTTCAGATTTGAAAGGGCTCAAAAGCAAAATAATAGGCTTCTTGCATGTTTTCGATATTGCTTATGATTTATATATATATATATCTCTCTCTCTAAGGTGACATTTTGATATCAATGCTTCAAGTTTGTTCAAGTTATGGCTTGCGCATATCCTAACGATCTATATTTCATACAATAAACACAATGCTGATCTAATAATAATACTGCTGTTTGAGAAAAGCATGCCAATATAATAAATGCTAATTTTAGACAAATAAATCTATTGTCAAACACATGTGCTTGGACCATTAGCACTGGTATCTCAGACTATTTAAAAAAAAAAAACTATTTTTGGCCTAAAATAGCTAATAATAATAATAATAAAAGCCATATCACTTTGTACCCTGTGCTCTCAGCCGAACGGAAGTGCAGAAATAAAAGCAAAATAAGAAATCACAACATTAAATATTCATTCTTTTGAAAACAGAAAATAGAAACAAAAATTCTGACAGCACTTACCTAATATAGGTATTTTTTCCTCTGTCAACCATTCAGCTATTCAACAGAATATGAAATAAATGGGTCTGATCTGTCTCAAAGTGCTCTGATATTAATAAATTCATCTTAACTGATTTCCAGGCACAGCCTGATAAATACTTCTGACTTAATATGATATAAAATCACACAATAAACACTTTGTTTCAAGATAATTGTAGTGAAAGATGACCACATTTTGTGATGTACTAAAGGTCTGCCATTTCATTGGTCAGATGGTTGGCTTCAGGTCTCCAGGCTTGTGCTTGCTGGCTTTGCCCGGGTCAGAGGTCAAACTGTCATTACCACAGTGACTGGAGATGACATCACGATAAACCGCCATCAAAACTGTAGTATATAACGGTTATGTAGCATCTCGTCAATTAAAAAAGCATGTGTCTTGCTGCATGTTGAGAAAAATCAGGTTTGTCATAACAGGCATTGAGCGTCATCCAGTTTCAATGCTGAAGGCAAGGTTTTATGATGCTACATCCTGTTGTGGTGGTCTGTGTACACCGGGTTGTGCTTTCTCTCTCTCACTCAAGATCCAGAGGAAGGCTGGAGAAGATTTCATATTTGTCGGAGAAGCAGGAGAGAGCGAGAGTGAAGCAAACCCATAAAATGAATGCTAGGTCTTCACTTGTGAATGTTCAGGATTGTCTTCCAGAGGTTTATCGCCATCACGGGACTTCTTTCTTTTTTTGTTGCCTGGAGAGTAGAAAGTGAAAATGTAAAATGCCTAGTTTTGAACCGACATGAATATCTTAAATGAAAAACTGTCACTTGATGGATAATTGTGTCGTATACAACTGACTGATCGTGACCGTGATTTACCAAATAGGACATGATCTTGATAGGGTTATGCTCAATTCAAAATTGAATTAGGAATGCCTTTCAATTTGAATTAAATTTGAACTGAGAATTGCAATTTGAATTTGAATGTACAAACAACGTATAGATTTATATACTTATTAACATTTTGAAATAAATGTTTTTCTCCAATACACGTTGGCCACAATTATTAGCACCCCTACAAATTCTTATGAGTAAAATACCTCTTAAGTATATTCCCATTTATATTTGCAATTTTTAGCAGACCATGGTGACTACGAACATGAAATCATCCAGCCATATATTCCACAGGAGTCAGTATAAATATGAGGAAACACAAAGGCCAAATTCCCTTAATCATTCATCACAATGAGTAAAACCAAAGAATATATAGTTCTGATGTGCAGCAAAAGATTGTTGAGCTTCACAAAATAGAAAGTGGCTGTAAGAAAATAGCTAAAGCATTGAAAATCCCCATTTCCACCATCAGGACAATAATTAAGAAGTTTCAATCAACTAGAGATGTTACGAATCTGTCTGAAAAAGGAAGTTTGTCTATATTGTCTTTATGCACAGTGAGGAGGAGAGTTTGAGTGGCCAAAGACTCTTCATGAATCACAGCTGGAGAACTGCAGAGATTAGTTGAGTCTTGGGGTATATAGATATACCAAATAAGTTTATCTTGGTCTCATCAGACCACAGGACATGGTTCCAGTAATCCATGTCCTTAGTCTGCTTGTCTTCAGCAAACTGTTTGCGAGCTTTCTTGTGCATCATCTTTAGAAGAGGCCTCCTTCTGGGACGACAGCCATGCAGACCAATTTGGCGCAGTGTGCAGCGTATGGTCTGAGCACTGACAGGCTGACCCCCCACCCCTTCAACCTCTGCAGCAATGCTGGCAGCACTCATATGTCTATTTCCCAAACACAACCTCTGGATATGACGCTGAGCATGTGCACTCAACTTCTTTGGTCAACCACGGCGAGGCCTGTTCTGAGTGGAACCTGTCCTGTTAAACCGCTGTATGGTCTTGGCCACCGTGCTGCAGCTCAGTTTCAGGGTCTTGGCAATCTTCTTATAGCCTATGCCATCTTTATGTAGAGCAACAATTCTTTTTTTCAGATCCTCAGAGAGTTCTTTGCCATGAGGTACCATGTTGAACTTCCAGTGACCAGTATGAGAGAGTGAGAGCGATAACACCAAATTTAACACACCTGCTCCCCATTCACACCTGAGACCTTGTAATACTAATGAGTCACATGACACCAGGGAGAGAAAATGGCTAATTGGGCCCAATTTGGACATTTTTACTTAGGGGTGTACTCACTTTTGTGGCCAGCGGTTTAGACATTAATGGCTGTGTTGAGTTATTTTGAGGGGACAGCAAATTTACACTGTTATACAAGCTGTACACTCACTACTTTACATTGTAGCAAAGTGTAATTTCTTCAGTGTTGTCACATGAAAAGATATAATAAAATATTTACAAAAATGTGAGGGGTGTACTCACTTGTGTGAGATACTATATATATACTGTATATATATATATATACTGTATATATATATATATTATATATACACACACACGCACATACATCGATCAGGCATAACATTATGACCGCCTTCCTAATAATGTGTTGGTCCCCTTTTGCTGCCAAAACAGCCCTGACCCGTCGAGGCATGGACTCCACTAGACCCCTGAAGGTGTGCTGTGGTATCTGGCACCAAGATATTAGCAGCAGATCCTTTAAGTCCTGTAAGTTGCGAGGTGGGGCCTCCATGGATCGGACATGTTTGTTCAGCACATCCCACAAATGCTCGATTGGATTGAGATCTGGGGAATTTGGAGGCCAAGTCAACACTTCAAACTCGTTATTGTGCTCCTCAAACCATTCCTGAACCATTTTTGCTTTGTGGCAGGGCACATTATCCTGCTGAAAGAGGCCACAGCCACCAGGGAATACCGTTTCCATGAAAGGGTGTACATGGCCTGCAACAATGCTTAGGTATGTGGTACGTGTCAAAGTAACAACCACATGGATGGCAGGACCCAAGGTTTCCCAGCAGAACATTGCCCAAAGCATCACACTGCCTCCGCCGGCTTGCCTTCTTCCCATAATGCATCCTGGTGCCAGGTGTTCCCCAGGTAAGCGACGCACACACACTCTGCCATCCACGTGATGTAAAAGAAAACGTGATTCATCAGACCAGGCCACCTTCTTCCATTGCTCCGTGGTCCAGTTCTGATGCTCACGTGCCCACTGTTGGCGCTTTCAGTGGTGGACAGGGGTCAGCATGGGCACCCTGACTGTTCTGCGGCTATGCAGCCCCATACGCAACAAACTGCGATGACATTCTGACACCTTTCTATCAGAACCAGCATTAACTTCTTGAGCAATTTGAGCTTCAGTAGCTCATCTGTTGGATCGGACCACACGGGCCAGCCTTCGCTCCCCACATGCATCAATGAGCCTTGGCCCATGACCCTGTCGCCAGTTCACCACTGTTTCTTCCTTGGACCAATTTTGATAGATACTGACCACTGCAGACCGGGAACACCCCGCAAGAGCTGCAGTTTTGGAGATGCTCTGATCTCTAACCATCACAATTTCGCCCTTGTCAAACTCGCTCAAATCCTTATACTTGCCCATTTTTCCTGCTTCTAACACATCAGCTTTGAGGACAAAATGTTCACTTGCTGCCTAATATATCCCACCCACTAAGAGGTGCCGTGATGAAGAGATAATCAGTGTTATTCACTTCACCTGTCAGTGGTCATAATGTTATGCCTGATCGGTGTATATATCAAACAGCACCTACATGTTGTTTGTGAGGGTTTCAAGAAAAATCTGATCTCTGATCTCTTGCCAGATGTTCTTCAAGCTCATTAGGCATTATAGAAGAAGACTCAGAGCTAAATTGGCAAATAAATGTTGCAAAATGTATTCAACTAAAAGGGGCCAATAATTGTGGCCATTGTGTATTGGGAAAAAAAAAAAAACATTTATTTCATAAGGAGATTTCTCCCCCATTTCAATTCTTTTCCTTCAACGAAAGGTTAGATTTTTGTGAATTTTTGAATGAAAGATCAAAAGGATAAACAATGCAGATTTATTTTAACTGCCTTCTTTGCACATATTTACCAAGGGTGCCGATAATTCTGACCACAACTCTAAATATATATATTTTTTTCTTCTTCAATAAATTAAAAAAGTAGAGCATGGCTCCAGCAAAACCAAGGTTATAAGTTTGATTCCCAGGGAGGTATATACTTCAAATAAAATGTAAGTTGATTTGGATGAAAGTGTCTGCCAAATACATAAATTTAAGTCGGAAACATTACTGAAATTGATGATGAAAGTCTTGTCAGCTAGTCAACAGGTTTTGCCAGAGCACCAGCCTCCCACACAATTTTTTTAACAGCAAAGGTTTTCTGGCCCAGAAATATGCCCTACTTGCGTAAACCACATTGTTCTGAGTGACTTGTCTTTTTTTTATTAAGCAGATGTGTGGGCTGCAGTTTGCCTGGCTGGTTGCTAGGAAACAGATGGAGTTTGAAAATGCAGAGTAAAAGCAGGTGTGTGTGTGTGTGTGTGTGTGTGTGTGTGTAGCTGTAAACTCAGGTGTCGTGTCATTACAGAGCAGATTCCCAAATTTAGAAACATTTGCAGCAGTATAGGGACAGTTGTGTGTTTGATTCAGTCAGGTGTTTGGCAGCTGATACACACTCAGTTTCCGGAGCAGTTTTTTCCCCAGGTTCTCATCCGAGCCGCCCAGAGAGTAAGAGCTGATGAGCTGGGATGTCGACAGGTCTGTCTCCATGGGTACGGCCGTAGCATCTGAAATAGATCGGACACACTATGACAACGGGCCATGATCACCTGACAAACTGAGCTGGCAAGTGATTGGTTAGTCTCTTCTCTTCTCTTCTCTTCTCTTCTCTTCTCTTCTCTTCTCTTCTCTTCTCTTCTCTTCTCTTCTCTTCTCATCCAAACTGATTCATTGATTCTTGATTCAGTATTTCCTGCTAACCTCCAGTCATAACAAGCAGAGCTGAAATGGACAGTTCTAGCCTGATGTCAACATTCCTTTGCAGGTCATATAAACATAGACTAGAGCTTATGCATTTCCTCTCCCTGCAGTCTGTCAAACATCCCTCTCGCTGTCAAACAGCTACTCCAGTGTTTGAAAGTTTAGGTGCATTTACTCCGAGAGCAGACCACCACCCTTCTTAAAAGGATAGTTCACCCAAAAATGAATATTCTGTCATTTACATACCCTCTCAAGTCATTTTCTAACCTGTATGCTGTTATTTTTTTCTGTTAAACACAAGCGCACAGATATTTTGAAGAATACTGAAAAATCTTTTACTGCATAAATTCTAAAAGTAGTCCATTCAACTGTACATTAATAAAAACTATAGTCTGAATTTGTCCGAAGTCATATGATAGCATTGTTTGTGAAACAGTAGTTGTGAGGAAAAAAAAAACAACCCTGAATATTCTTCATAAAATCATTTTGTATAGACAGCACATCATAAAGGTTTGGAAAATAAATAAATATATTTAAATACATTTAATAAATAAATTTGGGGTGAACTATTCATTTAGTATTTCAAAATTATTTATGAAATAATGACAATGATTTATGTTCACCTAATGCCCAGTTTGTTCCAAATATAACTTTTTGATTTTATTTTTAGCAGCTTTTATATTCATTTTTGGACTTAATGAGGTAATCACTGTATACTGTCATGGTTTTGCTTCAGAACTCATCCTTCAATTCACCCACCAGTTTCTTCTTTTTTCTCCACTCGATTGTCTCTTATATATGGGATGTCATCCATACGGAGGAACACAGAGTCACTGGGGCTCTTCTGTCCATCTGACTTACTTCCTACAGGGGGAGCCAGAGAGCCACAGTCAGCTGATTACACAGGAAATAAACAAGTTATGAGTTTGTAGCACTATGTAGGAGTGTCTGAGTAAAAAACTATGAACAATCAAAGCCATTTAAAGCTTTGAAGTCAGTTCTAGGAATTAAATCCAAGTCTTTTGACATGAAAATGAAACGGTTTGGCAAAAATAATTTTCTGTCCTGTGTTGACACTGGAATAGCTTACTACTTTTACTAATTCTGCCATATAAAGCTTGTATGCAATTCTGAGTTAAGTCACATTTCCTATTGAAACAGGAAGTTGGGGTGAGATGTTTTGAAGGCTTTGGCCCTTTTTAAAACAGCCATTAGCCTTTTGTTTTTATCACAACCACAGGGATTATCCACATTAGCAGTTTGTACTGAGGATGAAAGCCTTGAAGACACTTTACAATCAACTGTGGAGGATTTCTCATCACTACCTGGGTGATGAAGAACAAAATGATCCTGCATTTCTCTTGGATTTTATCCATTTGGCTATAACTATTTAAGTCAAGATCTGAGGGAGACTATTGAATTATTTGCTGATTTTGTATGATGTATGATTACTGTTGTATCATTCAATGGCATGTGGTATTTATAATTCTGGAGATATTTTCATTATAAAAAGCATTTATTGGACAAATATATGTAAATTTTAAATGCATATAGGCTTATATCCATATATTTTGTCTAGTTTGTTTTGGTAGTTTTTATGAATACACTTGACCTCAAGCTAGCAAACTTGGATGAAAAGCCAAACAATTTTGATTCCATTAGGATTTTAAGTAAAACTCTGCAATGAATTTCAACTGTGATTGTGAAACTACTATGTCGTGGAGTTTGCTATCAGTACTACATGCACAGTACATTAAATATTTACAGTAGCATTTGATATAAATGCAAACATTGATCTTGTTTAACACTGTAATTTGATTAACCTGCATTTGATCCTGTGTACACTTTAGGACAGACTTAATTTATTAGTGGAAACTGAACTTTGTTGTGTCTCTGTTTTGACATCATAAGTGATTTCTAGCTTAAGAATCAGAGTTAAACCTTTTCACACAAAGTCTGATTAGTTTTATTGCTAAGAGGATTAGAGTTCGGCCATCTGTCTTATCTTGCACTTGGAAGCTGAAAGAAATGTTTTAATTCCATCACATGTATCATCAACATGCATTATCTGCATCCTCAGTTTCCACAGAGATTAAAGAGACACTATTATGATTTTCGAATATTACCTTTCATGTAGTGTGTAATACAGCTATTTGTGAATGTAAAAGGTCTGCAAAGTTTTAAAGATCAAAGTGCACAACAAAAGTTATTTTCTCCTAAAAGAAAGAATCGATTCGGCCCATAAGGAAATGTAATATGTGTACATATTTGTCCCTATATATCCCGAGTAGTGTTGTCATATATGTATATTATAAGGCAATATATAATTATCACATATATACACTATATTGCCAAAAGTTTTGGGACGCCTGCCTTTACGTGCACATGAACTTTAATGACATCCCATTTTTAATCTGTAGGGTTTAATATGGAGTTGGCCCACCCTTTGCAGCTATAACAGCTTCAACTCTTCTGGGAAGGCTTTCCACAAGGTTTAGGAGTGTGTTTATGGGAATTTTTGACCATTCTTCTAGAAGCGCATTTGTAAGGTCAGTCAGTGATGTTGGTGAGAAGGCCTGGCTCGCAGTCTCCGCTCTAATTCATCCCAAATGTGTTCTGTCGGGTTGAGGTCAGGACTCTGTGCAGGCCAGTCAAGTTCCTTCACACCAAACTCGCTCATCCATGTCTTTATGGACCTTGCTTTGTGCACTGGTGCGCAGTCATGTTGGAACAGGAAGGGGCCATCCCCAAACTGTTCCCACAAAGTCGGGAGCATGAAATTGTCCAAAATGTCTTGGTATGCTGAAGCATTAAGAGTTCCTTTCACTGGAACTAAGGGGCCAAGTCCAACCCCTGAAAAACAACCCCACACCATAATCCCCCTCCACCAAACGTTACACTTGGCACAATGCAGTCAGGCAAGTACCGTTCTCATGGCAACCGCCAAAACCCAGACTCGTCCATCGGATTGCCAGACAGAGAAGCGTGATTCGTTACTACAGAGAACACGTCTCCACTGCTCTAGAGTCCAGTGGCGGCGTGCTTTACACCACTGCATCCGACGCTTTGCATTGCACTTGGTGATGTAAGGCTTGGATGCAGCTGCTCGGCCATGGAAACCCATTCCATGAAGCTCTCTACGCACTGTTCTTGAGCTAATCTAAGGGCCACACGAAGTTTGGAGGTCTGTAGCTATTGACTCTGCAGAAAGTTGGTGACTTCTGCGCACTGTGCGCCTCAGCATGCGCTGACCCCGCTCTGTGATTTTATTTGGCCTACCACTTCGTGGCTGAGTTGCTGTTGTTTCCAATTGCTTCCACTTTGTTATGATACCACTAACAGTTGACCGTGGAATATTTAGTAGTGAGGAAATTTCACGAATGGACTTATTGCACAGGTGGCAACCTATCACAGTACCACGCTTGAATTCACTGAGCTCCTGAGAGTGACCCATTCTTTCACAAATGTTTGTAGAAGCAGTCTGCATGCCTAGGTGCTTGATTTTATACACCTGTGGCCATGGAAGTGATTGGAACACCTGAATTCAATGATTTGGAGGGGTGTCCCAATACTTTTGGCAATATAGTGTACATCCTCAGGATATATTAATATATAAGTTTATACCATGTATGAAATACCCATAGTAGAATTATTATATATACATATTAAAAATATTTATATGATGACTTTTTATATGGAACTTTATGTTAAGACCATATGTCTTCTTTATATATACAAGTTTATTTACAGAACATACATGCAAACATAATATGCTTATATAGGATTTTATATAGGTTTATACCACATATAAAATACCCATAGTAAAATTAGTATAAATACATATTTTTTTATATAATGTAATGTATGTTAATGCCATTAATGTGAACAATATATGTTCAATATATGTATATAGGCTTATACCATATATAAAATACCTATAGTAATATTAGTATATATACATATATTAAAAATATTTATATGATGAATTTTTATATGGTACTGAATGTGAAGGCCATATATGTTAACAATATGTGTCTAATTTATATAGAATAAGTTTATTTAAACAGCATATATGCAATGTATGCTTATAGGGTTTTCTTTTTAATTCTCTTATTAATTTTGAGCAACTTGAATTTTGAAGTCCACATTTCATAACTTATATCCGATTTCAAAACTATCACAATTTTCTGTAAAGATTTTAGATTTTGTTTTTCATTTTGTTTTCAATTGGATCACATGGGTAACTGCAAAAGACAAATACTCCAAACATGTGACGAAACAGTGCTACCCTAACCGTGCATCCGCCAGCCGAAGCGTGAAAACAGATCAGTGCTGATGAATGTGTGCTGCGCTTCTGCTGCTCTATCAAATGATAAACAGTACAAGTTGCCTGATCCATTCAGATTTGACTCAGGATTTTGTGTTATACAGTCAAGTGATATGGGAACATTAAAGGTTCTGTGGTGAATCCAGCTTAAAACAGTTGAAATCGCGGAGGCCCCCGAAAAGCCGGGAGCCCCTAGAATCATCACCACCTTTCGCCACTTCAGCGACGGCCCTACCGTGATCTTACTAATAGGCCTACTACAGTTAAACTCTGGATTCTGTGCAAAAACTATGGTAAATTTCATTAGAACAATTACAATGGATAATTTAACAAAACAGCTTTAAAGCCTGGATCTCATGAATTAAGGATGAAGCTTTTTTCTCTTTAAATATATTTTATGAACTTTGTAATAGCTATAATGAATTGTAATTGAAGTAAAATAAATTAAATGAGAGCCTGATGAAAGATGAATATCAGTGTCTTACATGAATTAGGTGTTAACTCTTCACAAATGTTATTGTTGCACTGTAAACCCGAATAAGTTGGCAAAACTCATCAGTTGCCTTAAAAGTTTAAGTAAGCAGAACTGGTAAATTTGTATTTTGTACTCATACAGTTTAATTGTTTTTAACTTGAAATGTTTGAGCACACTCATTCATTTAACTTAAAATTATCACGTAACCCCAATGTAAACATTTTTATTAGCGTAAAATTAGCTAGCTATATCAAGCTAATTCAGAAAATGCTAACTTGCTAATTTTGCTAACATGTTAACAACAGCATGGTATAGCACTTGCTGAATGAGTACAGCAATATAAAGCATTTAACCTACTTGCTCAAACCAAGCCGCATGCTCCACTAGTCACCATGATGGTAACGCTCTAAAAACCCACATTAACAGAAACTCTTCTAAATTAGCATAACAAATCACTACTGAATCTGTCACTTAACATTAATCTAAATGAAAAGAAATGTTCATAAAACTCAAAACAATTAAACTGTTCAGTTTACTTAAAATATATCAGTTCTATGAACTTGAAAGAAAAAGAAAGTTCTAAATACTCATAAAAGCTCATTTGACTGAACTAATTTGTTTAATTTAAGTTTGCCCCACTCAAACCAATTAATTATTATGAGCGTTAGGGTTTACAGTGTGTTAAAGGTCACCCCCAAAACAGCATTTACTATATGCATTATTATCCTATATCATTCCACACCTGTATGAAGATCATTCAAGATATGTCTGTTCTTTTTTTCTTTTTTTTTCTTCATATAGAAGTCAAGGGTAACCAAAATGGTTCAAAATACATTCATCAAAATAACATCTATTATATTTTTCTGTCCTAATTTATTAATTTATTTATTCCCATTTAAGGCCCTAACCCCAGCAAAACATCCACAGGTGAACTCATGGGCCACATGGGCTGGATTTTAGCCCCAGTCTAGGCCTGTGATGTGCACTGCAACACTGTAGGTACATGTCCATAACTTGTATTAAAAGATATGTAACAAATATATGAAACCATGTTTAATATATCTGTATAATTTTGCAATTCATATACATAATTTAAAATAATTTGTGAGTTGTTACCCTCCTCATTTCCTTCCCTATTTATTCTCCTTGTGTTCTCAGTCCTGTGTCAGTTGGTTGTGGTTGTTTCCTGTTGTAAATGGTTTCCCGGTAGGTGTTGTTGTGTACTGTTCTGTACTGTGCCATACTGTGTTGCTACACTGTGATTGTGGTGTTGTTGTTTTTCCTTGGGGGTAGTTTTTTTTATTTTGTGTTTTATTTTTTTCCTATATGTTTCATATATTTTCATATATAGCTAAACATATATGTGCATTTATGTTTTTACTCTATATGAGCATAATAGAATATTTCATATATGATACATTATGTCAAAATATGTATTATACATAAATATATTTATATGGGATATATTTATATGTCAATATATGGAATTGTTCTAATTTCTAATAGGTTTCATATATGTTTTTACTTTATATGAGCTTATATTCCATATATTGATATTTCATATATATATATATATTACATTTCCGTATGGGTGAACTGTTAAAACTAGTCATCAGCAATTCTTCCTGTCTTACTTCCTGTTACATACCTACATAACAATGTAACATAATTCCAGCCTATGGTCTTCATTGGCTGCCTGCAAACAACTTTGACCCGCCCTCAAACTCTGTAGTTGTAGCTTAGACTGGAAGAGTTTGGCTCGTGTTGTCAACATGTCGCAAAGACACTGTTTTCAGCGATGCAAATCCACTTTGCATTCACTTCAAAAGAATGAGGACGCACGCTGGAATTGACAGAAAAACCGACGCCATCTTTCTTGTTCATATCACTGTGTAAAGAAGTGCTGAGGAAACCTCCGGAGCTGAAATTCAGATATGGTAATAGGCTTTTTGCTTCAGATACCTGCTATAAACGGTAGACCAATCACAACAGACTGGGCCGTCTGACCAATCAGAGCAGAGTAGGCTCACGGAAAGGAGGGGTTTAGAGAAACTGAATCTTCGAACGAAACGTTTTCAAACTCGCTAAAAAAAATAGGTGAATGAAGTGGGTTTTTTTTTTTTTTTTTTACCTTGGATGCATGTAAACATTGCAGGAGACCAAAACAAAATTAGGAACCTTTAAAATAGCACAATAGGGCACTTTAAGATGACTGACATTGATAGTTATGGTTAAATTTGGCTAACTGTATAAAACAACTTTCTTAGAGTACCTCAAACAGTGGTTATGCTGCCTGACACCATGGTTATGCAATCGCTGCCAACTTCAGAAAAGATCAGAGCCTTTAAAGATGAGCTCAAATGTTTTGTCATATAAAGCTTTTGCTGACTTATTTAGCTCTAGAGTAAAAATATATTTCAGTGTCAAATTGTTTTAATATTTATTTGCTGCCTGACAAAGAAGACTGTAATGAAAAGCAAATGCACTCACGGACGATGCGGTTTCTCTCATTAAGGGTGGTGGTGCTGTCTGGCTGTCTGTAGAGGTGGCTGTGCTGGTGGAATCGGGTCAGACAGGGCCGCGGTTCAGTCAGCGGAAGGGCGATGCTGTTAGAACGCGTCTCTGGGATTGTCATTCTCTCCCCAGGAGCTTGACTCTCTGCATCGGGTGTTTGCGGAGAGCTGTCCATGCGTGTAGCTGTCAGGGCGTTCTGATAATGGTTACGAGTGATCTGGAAAGAATGACATAACATACTGAGACAATTTTACAATACATATCTCATAATACTATAGGATTTCTATCATATAGTATGAATAATTACATGAGCATTATTTATTGATATTAAAAAGTATTTGCTTTAGCACTTTTAGAGCAAAAACAGAGAACACTGGAAATAAAAGCTTGATGAAAGTCCTTGGTTCATTCTCACAAAAAAGGTCTTTGAAGGGTTAGTTCACCCAAAAATGAAAATTCTGTCATTAATTTCTCACCCTCATGTCGTTTCACACCCGTAAGACCTTCGTTCATCTTCGGAACACAAATTAAGATATTTTTGATAAAATCCGATGGCTCAAGGAGGCCTGCATTGACAGCAAGACAATTAACACTTTCATTGCCCAGAAAGCTACTAAAGACTTATTTAAAACAGTTCATGTGAGTACAGTGGTTCAACCTTAATGTTATGAAGCGACGAGAATACTTTTTGTGTGCCAAAAAAACAAAATAATGACTTTAATCGAAGCTTCATGAAGCAGTGTTTTGAAATCACCCATCACTAGATATTGTTGAATAAAGTCGTTATTTTGTTTTTTTGGAGCACAAAAAGTATTCTCGTCGCTTTATAACATTAAAGTTGAACCACTGTACTCACATGAACTGTTTTAAATACGTCTTTAGTAGATTTCTGGGCATTGAAAGTGTTAATTGTCTTGCTGGCAATGCAGGCCTCACTGAGCCATCGGATTTTATGAAAAATATCTTAATTTGTGTTTCGAAGATGAACGAAGGTCTTACGGGTTTGGAACGACATGAAGGTGAGTAATTAATGACAGAATTTTCATTTTTGGATGAACTAACCCTTTAACATAAAATAATAATATCTTTTGATATTGGGGAATGTGAACCATAATATGACCTAAAATTTTCTTTGTGTATTTCCCCCTCATCCAGCAGCCTGAAAAACTGTGAATTTCTCTCAGCAGAGTCAAATTTACCTTAATGATCTGTAGGTTTGTGAGCTGACGAACTGAATAGTCTGGTAAATACAGTGCTCCGCTGATGCTCAGTTGACCCATGCTGCCTCCATGGATTGTAGTATCCGAATGATTGAGACCGCTGCTCAGTGATGGTGACCTGTTGACTGGATCACAGTGATTCAGTTGATTATTGCTTAAATTACTGCCACAGATATTTAGACATTCCTTTCCCTTGAGAGTCTATAATCACAGTCTAGAATTTAGACAGTAAAGTATATATGTATTGCATCTTTTTGTACACTTAGCTGTGGCGGAATCTTTTTAGAAGTAATATTTTCACTTATTGATACTATTATAGACATTATTTTAGATGTATTTTTCAAAGGTAATATTAGATTTTAGAGTTGTTGTTTTTTTAATAAAGAAACACATACAGGTTTTTTAATAAGGAAACACATACCTAAGTGTGGTCTTACACACTTTTGAGTGAAATAGCCAACATATATATTCAAATTCAAAACATATATAATATTTAATTTGTTTGTGCATAAAACAATTGAAAAATTATGAGAGAGATGCCGAGAAAAACCTCGCCAGATTTGACAATGACACTTAGCTAAGATAACTTAGATTTAACGCACATTTGTTCTGAATTAATCTCTTCAACAAGGCTAAAGGCTCCATCCTTGAAGTTATTTTTGCATTTTTGTGATGCTAAGCTTATGAGATTTTCATCCTTATATAATAACGTGCCAATTTGCCTGAGTGGGCAGACAAGAGTTTCTCTCCCGCTGTAATTACCCAAGTCTACTCTCCAAAGATTTACATAGCCGCTCTGTTTAGATTTTCTGCCTTAATTATCTCTGGAGAGCATTGCTAGAGGGGTCACGTATGCTCAGCGCGCTCAACGCCTCTCAGAGTTTTTAATTGCTCATTAATGTTTTTACTGCAGGAAAACCTTGTTCGAGATATTCTGGAAACTCAAGTTGATTTATCTAATGAGGCTCTGTTCAGCTCCAGTGTTGAATTCTGACAATATTAAAGTGCCCCTATTATGCTTTTTTAGACATTACCTTTCATGTAGTGTGTAATTTAGCTGTTTGTGAATGTAAAAGGGCTGCAAAGTTTCAAAGTGCACGATAAATGGAGTTATTGTCTCCTAAAAGAAAGAACGATTCTGAACTGCCTGAAATGAGTCATCAGTAATTCCAGCATTAATTCCTGCTCAACCCTACATACGTTTGTAACAAATTTTCATAATGCCAGCCTAAGGTCTTCACTGGCTGCCCACGAACAACGACGGCATGGTTACTGTTCGTATCACTGTGTATCTAGTGCTGAGGAAGCCTCCGGAGCTGAAATTCAGATATGGTAATGGCCATTTTGTTTCTGACACACACTGTAAGCGGTAGACCAATCACAACAGACTGGACCATCTGACCAATCAGAGCAGAGTAGGCTTTTGGAAAGGAGGGGTTTATAGAGACCAATACTTTATCAAACTGTTTCAAACACTGTGAGAAAAAAGGTGATGCTGCAATGTATATTATGAGAAAATTCAAGTGTTTTTTGACCTTGGGCATCTGGTATTAAGATGCGTTTTGGTTGATCGGATCACAAGTGGACGAGGGACACAATTACCCGTTTACACCTGGTGTCTCTTTTGTCTACTTTCAACCACTTCTGTCCTGATTTCATCGTGGGGAGGATCTATGGGCGGGTAAATGTATGGGCTTTTTCAGATCTTTCAATCTAATGGACGAAATAAGCTTGCGCAATTTACTTATGAACGTGAATGGATATGATGGTAAAACATATAGAGAGCAGCAGCTTTCGTTTCTGATCTGATAGCCACAAGACTGGCTGAACGCGATGAGTGTGTGTTAGAAATCAGGAATGGCGAGAGAACATTGTGCTTGGTACGTGTTTCGTCTTCAAACCAAACTTGGGTCTTCAGCTGACAAAGTTTAAATCCCTTGTGGCTAGCACGCTTCCCTTAATTTTTACACATAAAGTCAGTAGGCGGAGAGTAGGCAGTCTTTTGTGGCTGTTTGAACACATTCGACCACATGAGCGTTTACACTACGAAAGCAATCCGGTCAAATGCGTTTTCGACTACCTCTGGAAGTAGTCGAAAGTGGACAAGCTCAAAACATTTTACACCCCATTTACACCTGTATTTAGCGTCGTCCACTTGTGATCCGATCGACCAAAACGCTTCTTAATACCAGGTGTAAACAGGGTCTCGGATGCATGTAGGCTCTTATGGGAGACCTTCAAAACAAAATTAGGAACCTTTAAAATAGCATAATTGGGGCACTTTAAATGAGTAAACAAACCTGTGGGTAGGATGGTCATGATAGCAGGTAAGCCGTAGTATGTGAACGGCCCATTTTCAAACTTTAGTCCCTCTTTACCAATCTCTACCTCGACTCGACCCTGCAGCCAGAGAGAGATGAATCACACATTTATATGCCAAAACCTTCTGAAATCAAAGTTTGCATTAATGAAAACTGAGCAAAGTAGCATTTTTACTCCACCTACAGTGGGGTCCAATAGTGAATATGTTTTTATTTTGCATATGTCTTTCAATACACCGATCAGGCATAACATTATGACCACTGACAGGTGAAGTGAATAACACTGATTATCTCTTCATCACGGCACCTGTTAGTGGGTGGGATATATTAGGCAGCAAGTGAACAAGCAGGAAAAATACAGGCAAATATAGGCATCTCCAAAACTGCAGCTCTTGTGGGGTGTTCCCGGTCTACAGTGGTCAGTATCTATCAAAAGTGGTTCAAGGAAGGAACAGTGGTGAACCGGCGACAGGGTCATGGATAGCCAAGGCTCATTGATGCACGTGGGGAGCGAAGGCTGGCCCGTGTGGTCCGATCCAACAGACGAGCTACTGTAGTTCAAACTGCTCAAGAAGTTAATGTTGGTTCTGATAGAAAGGTGTCAGAATACACAGTGCATCGCAGTTTGTTGCGTATGGGGCTGCATAGCCACAGAACAGTCAGGGTGCCCATGCTGACCCCCGTCCACCGCCGAAAGCACCAACAGTGGGCACGTGAGCATCAGAACTGGACCACGGAGCAATGGAAGAAGGTGGCCTGGTCTGATGAATCACGTTTTCTTTTACATCACGTGGATGGCCGGGTGTGCGTGTGCATCGCTTACCTGGGGAACACATGGCACCAGGATGCACTATGGGAAGAAGGCAAGCTGGCGGAGGCAGTGTGATGCTTTGGGCAATGTTCTGCTGGGAAACCTTGGGTCCTGCCATCCATGTGGATGTTACTTTGACACGTACCACCTACCTAAGCATTGTTGCAGACCATGTACACCCTTTCATGGAAACGGTATTCCCTGGTGGCTGTGGCCTCTTTCAGCAGGATAATGCACCCTGCCACAAAGCAAAAAATGGTTCAGGAATGGTTTGGGGAGCACAACAATGAGTTTGAGGTGTTGACTTGGGCTCCAGATTCCCCAGATCTCAATCCAATCGAGCATCTGTGGGATGTGCTGAACAAACATGTCCGATCCATGGAGGCCCCACCTCGCAACTTACAGGACTTAAAGGATCTGCTGCTAACATCTTGGTGCCAGATACCACAGCACACCTTCAGGGGTCTAGTGGAGTCCATGCCTCAACGGGTCAGGGTAAAAGGGGGACCAACAGAATATTAGGAAGGTGGTCATAATGTTATGCCTGATCAGTGTATATATAAGACATTTAGGAATGTTTTTGTAGTGCTCTACCTGCAATATGAGGATGAAATAATCCACAGGCTTGTTACGCTGGAAGAGGTAGTGCTTTGGTGATCGCTTGTTTTTCTCATCAAACTTGAGTTCCTGCACAACGCTCGGGTGCTTGATCAATCGCAGAAGGATCTTTTCTGAGAGATGCGTTGGCTTAAAAGGCTCTACTTCTACCGACAGGAAGGGAACAGAGAGAATCACTGACAGTGAAACACAGCATGATCCTTCACCATTTATTAATGATTTTCAATTCTGCGCCAAATGAGTAGATATTGTCAAATGATTGTGGATACATACTTTTGACCCTGTATTGTGCTTTAAACTTAAAACAACTTTCAATTTCATAAAACTTCAAATTCTATTAGATTGAAACTGTCTGAACTGATCATTAACAGGTTCCCACAACTGTGAATTGAGATTACCTGTGGCCAGAAAGCGATGTGTCGCGAGCAGAAGCTGTGGTGAAACTTTGACCTTCATTTCACTCTCTGACAGTTTAAATATGGAGAAATCTTGCTGTTTCCTCTCATGGTGAGACACTCTCCTCTTCGTACGGTTATCAGCTGCCAAGACACAACCGCAGTGTATTATGTAGGCTTTACCTCAAACCAATAAGCAGTGAAAGAGGGCATAGAGAATAAGTTTAAGATGTATAGACAATAAAGGGTTAAAAAAGAAAACTGTTAAATTGATCTCCAGGCAATTTATACAATATTTAACTCCATATAGTTTAATTAAATATAATGGAAACATATTTTCAGGCCATTTTTGTATTGGGCCTTGATTTTTGTTTTTCAGCACAAAATGAGTCAAGTGAAATGATTAGCCATATGTTGTAAATTTAATAAATAAATAAAAATAACAGTAAATGTTGTACCAAAAAGACTCAGATACTTGATTTGAATTAACATGCTCAACAATTTTGTTAGGGTTAAGGTTTTATTTATTTAGTTATTTATTTAGTGATTTATTTTTATAGTGATAACCATAACTTATTTCCTGAATGGTAACTGTGAAAATGTTCAAAAGCTTTATTTGTAGTCAAGATTACAAGTAACGCAAGTTACGTTATCAGATTACTTTTTTTCAAGTAACTAGTAACACATCACTATTTACAACAAAATATTTGAGTTACTTTTTCAAATAAGTAACTAAGTTACTTTGTTTTCCCTTTTATTGACTGACACCTCTCCTATCCCCATGAGTTGTGCTGGATCATCGAAGAAATCATTTCATTTTTGGTGTGAAAGGGACTTTACATTTGCCAAAACTATAACTTTATTTATTTATTTCAGAAAAAGTAACAGAGAAGTAATGTATCGCATTACTTTCCATCAAAAGTAACTAAGTAATGCAATTAGTTACTTTTTTTAGGGAGTAACGCAATATTGTAACGCATTACTTTTAAAAGTAACTTTCCCCAACACTGGTGACAACTAACCCCAGTCTCCCCCTATATGTTAGCACTGTTAATATAATTAAAAGCAATTTGCTGATTGTAGAGAACAGGCTTTGCCAGAAGACAAATAACACAGAGTTCTAGTCTCCAATTAATGTGGTAATTATTACAACAGGGTCACAGTATTATTGACTATGCATGAGGAAGCAGCAGAGATCAGGGCAGGGTTTCACTCAGTCAAACGCTCTGTAATGGCTGTTTAGAGGAAACATTCTTCATATAATACATCATTAGGCTGCTTTTTGTAACTTTTAGATATATTTGAATGTTCATCTGAAGATTTAATGATGATGGAAAGATGTGGCTAAGGATTTGCATGAGTGCGCCAGAGAAAATTTAAAGAACTGAAATATTAAACACCTACTATATAGGTCTGTTTCATCCACAATCTCAGATTTGATGATTTCCTCGATGACATCTTCCAGAGTGATGATGCCCATGACTTCGTAGAAAGGATCTCCATCTCCTTCATTATTGACCCTCTGCACGATAGCCAAATGAGATTTCCCTTTACAGTGCCAGAGAAAGACATAGGAGCGTCAGGATATGCAGTTTAATTTTATGCTCATAATTCTCATCCTCATTTAACATACTAAAGCTAATTTCACAAAATTGCAGTGCTATTAAATCAATCCATGAATCAATAAAGTTATTAGGCAAAGTGTGCTAAATCAATAGTAACATAATTTTAGTAAATGAAGCCCTGTTTTACCCTTTGGATGCTTGTACGTATGTGCGGTTTAGATGCAGAGAGTCTTTTGCATTGTTGCAGGAGTTGAACTTTGTCACATGCCATAAAGAGTGCTTGAAATGAAGGCTCATGAAGAGATTAACTATGACAGTTCTGAGGATCCAGACCTGACCTTATGTAAACAGTGCTGAGGGATTATGCAATGGGGTTTGGGAATCCCTGCGGCTCTGATGATAAAGCTGACCAAGCTAAAAACCTGGAATCTGTTGGAATTTGCTATTTTTGAGTCAACAAGCTGCTCAGGCATTAATGGACTTTTCTGACATTAGTTCATGTTGCCCATTTTCATTAAATAAGTATGAGGCCTAACTATGTTTCATATTATGAAGAAACACATTTGCTCTGTTTATATACATTACCATTCAAATATTTGGCGTCAGTAAGATTTTTTAACACTTTTATTCAGCAAGAATCCATTCAATTGATCAAAAGTCACATTAAAGACATTTATATTGTTACAAAAGATTTTTATTTTTAAATAAATGCTGTTCCTTTGAACTTTCTGTTAGTAATAATGTATCATGGATTCCACAAAGATATCAAGCAGCATGACTGTTTTCTATGGAAGCCCGTTTCCGCCACAGTTGAGTAAAAAAATATAATTCTGTAAGTCATAATAATGAGAAAGTTTCTCATAATTATGACTTAGTATCTCATTATATTGAGAAAGTTTCTCATAATAATGACTTAGTATGTCATAATAATGAGAAACTTTCTCGTAATTATGACTTATTTTCTCGTAATAATGACTTAGTTTCTCATAATAATGAGAAACTTTCTCGTAATAATGACTTAGTTTCTAATAATAATGAGAAACTTTCTCGTAATGAGAAAGTTTCTCGTAATAATGACTTAACATCTCATAATAACGAGAAAGTTTCTTGTAATAATGACTTAGTATGTCATAATAATGAGAAACTTTCTCGTAATAATGACTTATTTTCTCGTAATAATGATTTAGTATCTCATAATAATGAGAAACTTCTACGCATGCGCAGAGCAGCGGAGCAGTGACACGCTAGCGACATCCGCTGGTCAAATGCGAGAACTCCGCAACCATGACACGTTCTGCAAAAGTGTAATCTATAATATCATTAAATAAATAACAATATTAATAAATTATCAGTATATGAGACGGGATATAGTCTTTTATTCATTTGTATTTTTGTGTATGAACAAGCAGAAACACAGAGTGGTGATCCATGGATTTCAAACAGATAGAGGAATAAGACAGCACACACCTACATATCCAAGTCTGTTAAAAAACGCTTAATCTGGAAAGCTGTCTTTTGCATACATTCTGACCCATCTTAAAAGGTGTTTTATGTATGTCTAGGCAAACCTGCACATCAACTAGCCTAGACTCGTCCGCGAAATACGTGTTAACGTTAACACATAAACCCACACATTTTATGAAGACGTTGCACTTAAACTTAACGAATAAATGTCATATTCCTTCGTTAATCTGATAGTTTTGTAAGCCGTCGCGTTCATGCAACAGTTTCCACCGATGAGCACAAGCAGGCGTCGTTCGTTACCACGGAAACCACTTTGCGTTCCACCTTCTCGTGCGCGTGGAAAAGTATTAAAGATATACTGATCATTTATAATTTATGTTATTTAATGATACTATAGACTACACTTTGTAGATTACACTGACTTTAACGAAAACAACTGTTTTGCAGAACGTGCCATGTTTGCTGTGTTCTCGCATTTATGAGACTTTGACCAGCGGATTTCGCTAGCGTGCCACGCCCTTCTGCTCCGCTGCTCTGCGCATGCGTAGAAGTTTCTCATTATTACGAGAAAGTTTCTCGTTATTATGAGAAACTAAGTCATTATTACGAGAAAGTTGCTCATTATTATGAGATACTAAGTCATAATTACGAGAAAGTTTCTCATTATTACGAGGAAGTTTCTCATTATTACGAGAAAGTTTCTCATTATTATGAGATACTAAGTCATAATTACGAGAAAGTTTCTCATTATTATGACATAGTAAGTCATTATTATGAGAAAGTTTCTCAATATAATGAGATATTAAGTCATAATTATGAGAAAGTTTCTCAATATTATGACTTAAAGAATCATATTTTTTACTTTATTGTGGCGGAAACGGGCTTCCATAGTTTTCAACATTGATAATAATCAGAAATGTGACATGTGACACTGAAGACTGGAGTAATGATGCTGAAAATTCATCATAGGAATAAATTACATTTTAAAATATACTGAAATAGAAAACTTTTTTTTTTTTTTTTTAAATCACAATATTACTATTTTTAACTGTATTTTTGATCAAATAAAAGCAGTCTTGGTGAGCTTAAGAGACTTCTTTTAAAAATATTTAACAGAACTGACTTGTTCTATACTTCCACAACATTTGTGACATCCAACAGATGATTTGTCCAACATTTGAATGCATTTATATGTTAATAATGGCAATTCAATGTTTAGCAGAACCGAGGAGTCCCAACACTAGAAACTAGAAAGTCAGATTGATTTATCAATATCAATATCAATATCTCTCGTAATGTAATGCATCTTTGCAAAGAGTCTGTTATTGAAATTTGGTACTGTTAAATCTACATTGGCACCAACAGCAAACCAGCAGCTTGTTTCTGCAGCAAAGAGCAGTATTTCATTTCACATGCAAAGTGGGCATTTACATTAGAATCTTAAAGGAACAGCAGCAAAAAAAGGTCACAAAAGCTCATGATCAGTGCTTACTGCTTATACAATATTGTTCACTGAATTCCCAGACAGAAGCAATAAAACAAACAAAACATTCCAGCTTGCATTTCTGTTAATCATTAGATTTGAAATATCATTTCAGGCGGAGAGGATTAAATGATATAATCCTCAACCTTTTGATAGAGAGAACCTAAAGCCTCTCTCTCTGTGGTCTCCATGGTAGCGGCGCACACTGAGTGAAAGTGAAGAATTCTGCAGGAGTCAGGTGGAGAGCAAGGGCAATGCAGCACTCGGCACGATACTCCTCAAAGCTGATGTGCAGGGAACCGCATTACATCACTACGCTATTATATAACACAAGCACACACGCGGAGCCGGGGGGTCTGAGCCCACACGGATGTCCCTGCGATTCCCTCAGCTGCTGTGCCAGCAAATGAACTCGTTAAAGCTGGCAATATACTCGACTCATGTGATGCATGGCAGAGCAGTATGGTGAGAAATGCTAAATAAAGCACAGCGTGTAGCTGAAAATGGAAAGAAAAACACAGGAGAACTGATGAATGAAATGCCTGACTGTTTTCTAAGTTTGTTCAAAAGAATTTGTAAAACTGTATGCACGTAAAGGCATGATTTATGTTAAGTGATATGGAGATGTGTGTATGTTTATGTACAGTATGTGTGCGCATGTATGTGATTTTTTTATTTTATTTTGATGCTTGTATGCATGTTGCATTTGATCTTGAGCTGAATTATACTTTGTTTTATGTTTTAGTAAATGTAAGGTCTGATTATTCATTCAGAATACAGTTAGAAATAAGAATTACATAGCTATCCATCCAGTAATTCGACACATGAATGATTTTTAGGGGCCAAGCACTAAAGATATGTAGGGACCTATTGTATTTGTTCGTTTTCTTATTATTTTATGTTTTCTGCAATGGAGTCGACCCCTATAATTCTCTAGCACCACCAATAGTTCGGAATTTCACATATTTTCTGAACTTGTGAATGAAATCTTTTATTTCATTCCTTGGGCTTGGAGTGGTTTCAGTTTCTGCACAACTAGATTTTTCGCCACTTTGATTTTTTTTTTCTTTTCCCTTTTCCTAAATAGTTTGCCCAGTTTGTTTTACCTAACCAGATCCTTTTCAGACAAAGCCTCACCAACCTGAGCAGTACGATTTTTGGTTTTCAGCACCATTCTCTGCATAAATCCCAATGGAATTGTTAGCAAATGTCAAACAGAAGTGGTGTTGTAGCTTATGGTGCTTTTGCATACTGGCAGAAAAATTTGAATTGAATTGAATGGTTGTCACAATGCCTTTATAGAAAACCACCTCAATTTGGTGTCAGTGCCACCTACTTTTCGAACATTGTTATAATTATATTTTAGATAATTTATATGTTAAGTTTTATCCTAACATGGCTCAACCCTTACAATGTGCATGCCATTGATGCTCTTGGTCCTTTTAAAATACAAAGCTCTGTCATGAAACTCTAGATGGCGCAGGCTGATAGGTTCTTAAAGCCCTGGGTATACTTCGCTTTTTTTACAAGTACGCACAGTCGAACGCACAGCCTTGCAAAGTATACTTCACTTGACTCGTGCGCGTACACAGGTGTTCAATGCATGCGCAGTTTTGAGCAATCTCTCACCATGAGTTACAACCAATGTAAATATATTTGCATTCTTTCATGCTAGAGTCATACAAATGAGGGTACTTTCTAACCTCTTCGCACAATCTCTCGTCTGTGTAGGCCTCCATTGTCGCTGTAGCTTGAATGCGTTTGGTCTGTTCTGTGTGAGCAGGTTTTCTTCAACTACCTTGTGAATCGACGCCCCCAGGGCATGGTTGCCACCTTGTGGATAAACTAATTACTGCAAAAAAAGGAAAAAGAAATGCGCATATGCGACCTGCGCTTACAAAGTATGCTAAGTTACAAAAATACAGCGGTGCACGTACAGTACGCATACTTCTAATGATGAAATTTGCATCATGCACACTGTACGCTGACCTTTGTGTACGCGTAAAAAGTGAAGTATACTTTGGGCTTAACTCAATCTGCTTGTAATCACATCATTCTCTATAGGGCACAGCTGACTGGTTCCTGGTTTATCAGTAGCTATTGAACTCATTGCTCAACTTTCAAATACTTGGTAAGCATTTGCTGTAGCAGTTTGCAGCGCGCTTTCAGAAACCCTCCACCTTCCCCAGCTCCACCTTTATAGATCTGCTACGGGTAATTCATGTATGCTATTGTACAGCAGCAGCATATCTTACTTGCTCACAGCAGCGTGTCATGCATATAATTGGCAGTAGCAAGTCTCATACCTGCTCTGCAGCAGAAGCAGATATAATCAACAGCAGCGTAGAAGATCTATTCCGCCAAGACCAAATATATAAACTTTGTTGTATCCATCACCATGCTAAATTGAGCTGTCATGACAGAAATGTGTTTTATGGGTGTTTTGTCTTTATAGACCAGACCAGCAGAGTTAGAACAGGAAATGATAGAGAAAGGATAGTGGAGGCTGACAAATGATGATCAATATGTGATTTCTTGTTTCTAAATTAATCAATGTTTGAGCGGTTTTGATATGTTTGATGGAGACAAAAACAACTTAAAAAAAATGTTCTTTTTTGTTCCAGAGAAGAAATAAAGGTTTAGAACAACATTCACAAGGTGAATAAATGATGACAGAATTTTCCTTTTTTTCTGTAAGAATTTTTTATATAGCAAATTACCAGTGTATGTTTTAAATTTAGCATTTTGCTGAAAAGAATCATGGCTTTTAATTTTTAAGGAACTGCTACATTTTGACAGTTTTACCACTTCAGTAACTTAGTCTTCAGAAAAAGGTGATTTTATTCAAGTTCACCTTTACCTGCTGTTCAGCATCTGCCTTATTTCACTGACTGGAGAGGGAAAGGTTGAGCCTGCATATTTCATTATCCCTGCTGTAATATGTTCACTGGAGGCAGAGGCTTCAAAGAGAGACAGGCTGGTTGCTCACAGTGTGAGGAAGCAGATCCTCTTCTCTCTCGCTCTGCTCTTTTTGTCCATATGGTCCCAAGCTGAGACACTGATTGGACCAAAAGGTCACTGCTGCAGCTAATCTGCCCTGATGTTTCTGTACAGACAAGCACTCAGAGGAACTTTCATTTAAAGGGAAAGTTCATCCAAAAATGACACTACCTGATTTACTCGTCCTTACGTCATTCCAATCCAGTATGACCTAATGTCTTTACACAGCTAAAGCCAAAATGGTGTTGCGTTGGCTGTTTTTTGGTCATTTTTGGAGCTTAGCCACAGTGAACTATCATACGTAAAAGAGCTCTATAAAGATTTCCATGAAAAAAAAAAAACATACTGTAACAACATACATGTACTGTGTGTATTTGAAATTACATGGGGTGAGTAAATTATAATTTTTTTTGTTAATTTCCTTGTTGGCAGAGGCTATTTACATTAACTCCGCCCACCATTGTCTGATTGAGCCAGACAAAATTACAAAAGAAATCCTATTCATAACCGGATCAGTTGTGTGGAGATCAGTAGCGTTAGCTTTTGACGCGACCAACCTGTGATTGAATTTACCTACCGGGTATTTAAACCTACCGGGTATTTAATAGTGGAAATAAAGTGTTTATCAGTGAGTCAGGAGTAGGTATAGGTAAGGGCTTTAGGGATGGGGACAAGTAATGTCCCAGTAAGCCAGCATCCATTTATGATTTTAATAAATATAATCATATACATTGAATATGTTATTGCTGCATACTGTTTTATAATATACTAGAATACACTGAGGTGCAAAATAGTATCTGCCACTATTTGCACTAAGTATAAATAGATATATCTAACAACTATTAAACTGTGCAAAGAAAAACTGCTATTTTCTCGTATAGTGTAAATAGCATCTATCACTATTTGCACTTAGTGCAAATAGCTGTTGCCTTTTTTAGGGTGAATTATTCCTTTAAGGCCTAATGTTTTTATAACTAATGTGTTATATCATTTACCAAACTCTTACAGAAAAGCAAAGAACACAGGCAATTCATTCTGCCATAATGTTTGCAGTATATTTGCTATGTTAGAACTTCTAAAACAAAAGTTTGCATGTCTGAATGTTTGCAGCAGGGATTAATGGTAATTAATTAATTATTGATTTGTTACATTTAGGGTTAAACAGCTTGTCACTGGGACAGAAGCCTTAAATGGATAGTTTAAAAAATGAAAATTCTGTCATCATTTACTCACCTCAAGTTGTTCCAAACCTGTCTGGTTACCAACATTCTTCAAAATATCTTCTTTTGTGTTCAGCAGCAGAAAGACATTTATACAGGTTTGGAACAACTTGAGGTGAGTAAATGATGACAATTTTCATTTTTGGGTGAACCATCCCTTTAAAGGGATATCATTGTATTTACCTGTAAAAGTTCATAGTAGTACCTTAAGGGTAAATATTGCTACTCAAAGGTATTAAAATGCACCTTTTAGTGGTAGATAAGGTACAAAGTTCTGCCATTTTTAAAAGTTTCTCTGATTAACTTTGAACTACACTATTATTTAGACATCAAGAATCAGCGTATGAATCTCAACAATGGTGGCCATCAAAAAGCACATCAAAACTCTTCCATGGCTTCCAGCATGCATTGTGGCATGAATAAATTATGAGCTGAATTGTCTCAGTAATTTCTTTTATTCTTACTATTTTCTTTTATTTTTGCTGTTTTTATATGAGTTTTTAGTAGCTTGTTTTGTGATTTTTAGAGTTGATCTATTTATCTGAATATGTTGTTTGTTAAAAAAAAAAAAAAAAGTATTTCAAACTATTTTTTGTGCAGAAACTCATATGCAGTAACATCACAGGGCTGCTGTAATCAATAATGTAAAATTAACACATCACCCATATAATCAGAGATTGTTCTTAGAATGATATCATGTCTGTACATGGTGATTATGTCACTATCAAAACAAAATCAAAACCTGAAGACATTTTCTCTGTTCTTTCTTTGCAATAACAAATGTGTTTTTAAACAAACAGTTAAAGCAGAAAGAGAAAAAATAATTTTTATAAAGTCAAGGGCCCAAATACAGCAAACACTGATCACCATAATGGTGACATAAAACTTGTGACTCTTTCCTTCAGTGATTCTGCTTGTTATCATCAGATGTCTTCACTAATGGTCAATCATCACTCAATTAATCACTTAATTATCTCATTAACTTTAACATTGGTTCAGAATTAATTTAATACTCTTGAGTGTGAACGCAAACTCTGAGGAGAGTTAATTTAACACTGTGGTTTTTGCTACTGCCCCAGGGACAAGCTGCTGTACCCCTTTTTTCTGACAGTGAACAACATCAACAACACTGACACTCCATGTCATTTGCAATTCCTAGGAATGTTTATTTGAATGGAGCGATTACTGAAAATGGGAGCACTAGGCGTACTTTGACCTCTGCACTAAGTTTAATGAATTCTCTCAGACAGTCATGCTCTGTGGTAGAAAATAAATTGAAGTCTTGCACAAAGATTAAACTCAATCCAGGGTTAAAGTGCAGTGCAGTGTCAGTCTGTGCTGAAAATCCTATTTTTGGTCTGAGACTTTGCTTAAACTGCCCTGGTTTCCTACAGCTGTTATGGAACTGATACTGTTGATGATCCCTTTACTACTTTATGATGTTTTATTAAAGTTTGGAAGGAACACGTTCAAATGATCTATGCAATAAACATGTAATCAGCAATTAACACGTCTATCCTATCAGCATGAGAGGAAGCCTATATATATATATATATATATATATACACACACAGTCGACTCACTTACATTCCTCAACCATTTTTAGCATCCTTCCACCACTCTGATTCCTCACTCTTGGCTGGTTCCTACCACAGCCAAGAGTACGGGGGGAGTACTCTGGGTTTGGGCCAAATACCGAGCCTGGAGCCCTCTCCTCGGACAGCACGCCAAATATGCCTATTTACTCTATCTGACTAATTTGTGAGTGTGAACTCGTGAAACTACTTGTGAACACTTGACTTGTGCGCTGCGGGGATGGTAAATCTGGTGAATCTTATACCCATCGAGAGTGGTAAATCTGACAGGTTACTGCATTACGCTGAATTATGGCATTCTGCACCCTGCTGCTGCTCTGTAGCTTTGACTCTGTGCCTTCGTAGAAAACACCATCAATTTCAATAAGACATAATTACGTAATTGCCACTGTGATGCAGTAAAGGCCAAAATATGATTTCATACCAGGCGTCAGAATGCATCACATCACTGTCTAGGATTTGTGCAAGGCAGGATCAAGAGAAAACTGTATTCATCCCTGAATTCCGCACATCAGTGCTTGACATTAGTAATTTATGCTGTTTCAGGAAAAAAAAGTGTGTCAAAATATGTTGTCTGCATGCAAACAATCCTTGCTGCCGTGGCGAACTGTAAGTAATGATGACAGAATGAAAGTGGTTGCCATAGGAACAAATTCAAATTATTCAAGTCTAGGCTCTAGCCACTCTGCAGACATCAGCTGAAGTTATAAAGATGAGGCCGATGCTAAATACTTAATTTGCAATGCTTGTCAAATAAAACCTCAAAAAGTCCAAAGTATTTTAAAGCAATAAAGTAAAATATTAAATATATACACATGATTATATTTATATAGATCACATAACCAGAGGCCAATGCACCACTTTTAACAAGCAGATTTTCATCTATAATTTCATGAAGTACAGTATGTTCTTCATACACTGCCACTGAAATATATTCTTAAAGGGACAGCTCATCATATGCTCATCTACTCATGCTTTTGCAACTCTGTATGCATATCTTTTTTCTGTGTGGAAAACAAAATAAGATACTTTCAAAATGTGTGTGTGTGTGTGTGTGTGTGTGTGTGTTAAAATATAATTTGATCATTTGAAGAAAGAAATACATAAAGGTTTGAAATGAAATGAAGGAAAGTAAATAATGACAGTTTTCATTTTTGTGTGAACTATCCCTTTAAGAAATCATATTGATTTTAAACGTTTTACTTCTTCTTCTTCTTCTCAGTCTGTATCACTTGTTAGAACTTCACATAGCCTAACTAGAGTACAACAGACATCTTACCTTTCTTGAACTGTTCCAGCATTGCATCCAGTTTGGTGTCATTAAAGACACAGTGCAGCGGATGCTTGTAGAACTGAGTGATGGTTTTTAATGGGGTGCAGTCATCTGGATCAACAAATGCCAGATCTTTGACAAACAGAATATCAACAATATTAGACCTTTCGTTCTCAAACACAGGAATGCGAGTGTATCCACTCTGCATCACGTCTGACATGGTGTAGAAGTCCAGGATGGCATCCGAGGCCAGCATGAAGCAGTCATTTAGAGGGGTCAGCACATCTTCCACCGTTTTGCTCCTGAGTTCCAGAGCTCCCTGGATGATGTTCAGCTCCTCTTTCACCAGGTCATGATACGGGTCAGTAACTCTCAGCATAGCCAGTAACTTCTCGCGGGTGTAGAAGTTGCTGATTTCCTGGTGCAGCATATTGTCTAGGAGTTTGCTGATGGGATATGTGATGGGGAAAGTCAGCAGCATCAGCGTCTTGGTCAGCCACACGGTCTTGGACGCGATAGCCAACCCGTGCCTGGACGCAACGGAGTGCGGAAAGATCTCTCCGATGAAAAAGATGAGAAAAGTGCACGCTGCAGTGCAGACGGACGTCACCCCGAGGATCTGGCACATCCAAACCACCAGGAAAGTGTTGGTGAGCACGTTGCACAGCACCAAGGTGCACAGGACGTAGTTGCCGTGTTTGCGCACCGACTCGATCTTGTGCGCGTACTTTTGCTCCTTGTCCGTGCCGCTGTTCTGCAGCACTCTGAGCTCCACCGGGTCCAGCGCGAGCATGCTGATCACCAGCCCGCTGAAGAGCGCGGACAGCGCCAGCAGCAGCACCGACAGACTCGCTTGCAGCCACCCGTCCGCATGCGGCGGCCGCTCCACCACCGCCAGCCAGAAGTCGCGCGTCCGGTAGTGCTCCCACTTGATCCCGTCAAAGGCGCACATGGAGTAATACTTGATTTTCTCTCCTCTCCGGAGGTCTTTGGCGAGCAGCTCCACCAGAATGGAGTTTTGACTGGAGGCTGACTTGAAAGAGCCGAGGAGCTCTATATCCGAGCTCCTGGCGCTTTCCTCCACGCACAAGTTGCGTTTGGGATGCACCTGCCCCTCTCTGCCCGGCTCCGGTTCCTCTATGAAGGCGATCCATGGCGCGGCTGTGCCGCCGGAGCTGCTGATAGTCCGGTTGAGCCTCTGCGGGGATGCTGCATAGTACACGCGTAACATGAACCGCGTCCCTTCGGTGGCCTTCAGCAGCCCGTCCTGCACGGACAGATCTCCTCCCGTGTCCTCCGGTCGGAAGCCCAGCAGCCCGTGGCTCAGTGTGGGGAGAGCGGAGGCGATCAGGAGGAGCAGAGGCAGGAGGCATGGTCCGGGGATGCGGTGCTGGAGGAGAGCATCCGCAGCATCCGCAGCCATGATGCTGAGTGGGTTGTAGAAGGACATTGGCGAGCTGGATCACGTGGCGATGACACACACCCACGGACACACATATCTACTGTTTGCCGAGTCAGTGTAACAGCTGGAGTCTCGTGTAAATAAAAATGACACCGCAGTGACGTCATGACGCGTCGCAGGGCCGCGATACTGGAAATGTAGATTACAGTCTAAAAGAACTGCACTGAAAAAAATAGTAACATTTAAATGAGATGGGGTGAAATCAGGCAGAAATATCTCTTTAACGTAACAATTGCAGGTTACTACTTTTTACAGTATGGGCAAAACACCAGAGATGGTGTGATACGATGTCTGTTTATTTTACCAGTGTAAACCCAGAAGGTCGGTGGACAGATATACAGATAACATTTAAAACTTAAAAGTGCATTTGAAGTATTTGAATGAACATTTAACTAATTGTCTGTTATACAATGTAATATTGTTTCATAATAAAAGTTATCAAAGTATCACTGAGAAAATCTCACTCTTGTTTGTATTAGATGACTCTAGAAGTCAAGGTGAGTTCTGGGCTTTTAGATTGAAAATTAGGCTCAGATTGTTTTATTAGTAAACCAGGAATACAAGATCCAAGATGCTTTATTGTATTGTATATTATTACAATATATTGCACTGTATTGCATGTCCTGTTTTGTAGCTGATTTGGACAGTGGCTTCAAAAAGTATTTAATAAAACAACATAAAATGCATGAATTTCACTGTATCACAAATATTGCATTTCTAAAATAATAATAATAAAATAAATAATAAATAATTCAATAAATATATTCTTAGTGAATGTAATGCTATATTCCTCCTGAGGATTTAACATAACGTTCGGTAGACATTGGGGTGAATACAGGTAAAGTAGTACTCAAGCTTAATTAACTTCTATTCTTCATTTAATCAGCTTTAAATTAATCCTAGAATTAAATTACATTAATGTATTATATTTTACACCATATGTTTTACACCCACCATACCTGTATTCACTCTATTTTTATGTCTAACATTGAAATTATTAAAATTATTTTCCAAAAAAGGCATTAGTAGAAAATTGTATTCTATTCTATTTTAAACTCAATGCAAAAACCTCAATTTTTATGTGGAATATAACGAGTCTTCACCACGAGGTGGCACTCTATTACAATTCGCCTCGACTTCCATAACTGAATGCAACTGAATGATGGAAACTTCTAGACAAGTGATATTGTTCTATTTGATTAATGGAATAGAATGAACAATTGTATTTTCGCAACAACTTTACAAATAGTGACATAAGAACAACATAGATATATAAAAAAATATTTTATAAAATTATTATTATTTTTTTTAAATAAAATGGCTCTAAATATATTCAAACATGCATACAAAACACATAGACCTCTCTCTCTCTCTCTGTGTGTGTGTGTGTGTGTGTGTGTGTGTGTGTGTGTGTGTGTGTGTGTGTGTGTTTGAGTTGCTATTAATCACGTTTGTAAATCTAAGACTGAACTAATTTGTTATAGTTCAATCACATTTTATAACACAATCTTCATTAATTTGCATTCCGTTTTTCGTTCCCAAAAGCAAGAAATTCGTTCTGAGGGATGTTTGTTATATTATTTCTAAATGTCAAAAAACTCCCTTCGCCGATAGCAGGGTGAAACAATACGTTGTGGTCTCATAAACACTTATTTTATTCCCTGGGTGTTTGGAGCCGCAGGCCTAAAGCAGACAGCCAGTGAAACACCATTCCGAACAGTTTACGAGTAAGATAAAACTATAAGAAAAAGAAGAAAATGGAGATGTTTGGCTGTGTGTGCTAACCACTTTCGTCTGCTCAGCATCACTCGCTTCCACCTCGTAAATCAGAGACAAATATGTGGAGGGTTTTTCTTTTTTTTCTCTCTCTCTCTCGTATTGCCCATGACTCGTCAATATCCAGCGGGACCCGTTTGTAAAGCCTTGACCTTGTCGGGGGTTTGTACGGAGGGCTCACAGGACAGTTAGCAGGCTCAGGAAACTTCTAACTAATAAGATATTGATGGTCCATTTAGCTGAAATGTTGCACGTCCTTCAGGAGCCTGTTTGGAAACAGTGGGAGTGCCGTGCTCGGATGGTTTCACTATACAAGACTATATTTTCTGTTGTTGTAAGAGAAGAGGGAAAATCACGGCACAAATATAAAAAGGCTATACAATATAGGCTAAAAAGAATATCAAAAATGGAAAACAATGCAATATTTTGTGCATATTTAGTTGTTTAACCCAATGCATTTTAAGATTACTATTAGGACCAAGATCGTTGCTTTCATATAACTCTGTTTTATTTCTGCTGCAAATAAAAATTATATTTCATATTTCGGCAGGACATTAATAATGTTCATGAACTTTAAACAAGGTGAGTGGACAATTGCCTATTATTATATTAATAACTGAAAATGTCGACGTGTTATTTTTTATTTATTTCGCCTATATGAACTTTCACAAATTACCCGACCAAAATAGTAGGCTACAAACATATTTGTAATGGTAACCTATTTTACAGCTATAACGCAGCATCACTAATAACCTTCTGCTCTTTAGTTTTTAATCTTTCTATTCGCATCTTATCAGCACACTCTTGTCATTTTGATAATTAATAATGTGCGTAAATATTATATAAACTAGGAACAGAAATTACATTTAAGTGAAGTTGAAAAGTTTTTGTCTTAAAGGCATTCAAGGCATTGTAGCAAGAACTAAACAATTGAATTCATTATTTAGGATATTCTAAAAACGTGGAAGCATATACAATTTTATTCATGTTTTTTTTACTGACTTTTTCGAAAGGATTTTTTGAAAAGTTTTAACCTCGCACTGTTTTTTTTTTCTTTTCTTTTTTTCTCTTTTTTTCAGAAGGGGAGCAACATATGCACAATTATCTGGACTCCTTTAATAGCCTATACTGTTTTGTTTTACATAAATCTATAAAGACGACGGTATATTCCTGACTGTTAAACCTACTTGATATATCATGCACCCAATAGTCTCTAAAACGGTGAGTTCCAGTTTTAGAAAGCTACAAATGCACTTCAAAAGATTTCTCATATAAAACTTGATAAATCTTGTCATAAATCTATAAGGTTAAAGAGAGGCGCCCTGTCTGGCTGTCTGCCAAGAAATATACTGTAAAAACAGCACAGAGTCTTGTTTTCTTTCTGTTTTGTTTTATTCTCTGCAGAAAGCGGATGAGTAAGTGAACTGTCGCTGGACGCCCGGAATCTTAGGCCAAAATCTCAGTCATAAAAAAGAAAATCACACGGTTCCCGTTATTAGACAACTGCGTCATGAGTCAGGTGACAGAGCGTTATTATTGTCTATATTGATCTGTGCACGTCTCAGGTTTAATAAGAGCATGACACATGTCAATCACCATTTGAGATGATCGCATGCCGTTGGTGTGTTATGGCAAAAAAAAGCACCCTACTCATAAAATCGAAATTTTTATAGGCTAAACCATATGTTAAGGATTTTAAATTCAAATAATTTTAAATTCGGTGCATAGGAAAGCGTTGTGAATGGACATCTATTAATAGTTTACTGTAGCTTATGCCTTTACAATTACTTTATCGAAAATATGGAAAACTAGTTCAAGTTGGTGTCTTTTGTAAACGAATATTTCAAAAAGATAAAGCAAGCTAATTTTTCAGACACATGGAGCCGTTAGAATAACACGAGGTGAATTATAGCTCAATGTAGGTATGGTTCATGAAATTATTGTTTCTTTTTGTTTCGTATTTTTTTAAATGCTAAACTGTTTGCTTCCTTCGAGACCATCAGTCTCGATATGTATAGTAACAAAACACACACACAAAAGATCAACGGGTTATTCATTTTTTCATTTTTCTCTCTCTCCCGGAGAAAATATGTTTTCCCCCTGTAAATATGTAACGGTTATTATAATTATATATTGTATTTTATTCTTTAACTTATTTTATTATTTCCCCCCAATAAGTGATTTTTATAAGAAAAATATATATTTGCGAGTGAGTGATACATATCAATTTGCCTTATTTTATTATTTTCCCCAATAAGTGATTTTTATAAGACAAAATATATATTGTGAGTGATACTTATCAATTTGCCTTTTTCCTTTTGAAGAAACCCTCATATTTACACATTGAATAACTGTTTGTAAATGCGCATCAACATATATCAACTTGTGAATTGGTCAGCGAAGACGAAAAAACACAAAACAAGTTGTTTTATATTACTTAAATTGCAAGTCTGCGCGATGTTCATCTTACGCAACTTTTAGGCTAATTCTTTTTGCGTAAACTTATTAAAAAGAAAACAAGTGGCAGTCATTCACTATTTGCAATCACTCAAGTTCAACAATAATATTCCATCGTTCTAAGACATCGCAAACAACAGGACTGAATTTTAAAATAAGGTGAACAGTTGATTAGGCTACATGTGGTCATTTTGACAGTCACACTTTTTTTAGACGATTAAAGGAAAATTACATATTGATTTAGTAATTGAAATTTAATTTTTAGTAAATAGAAATAGCAGAAAACAAGACTACAATCTTAAAAAATAAATGTTCCAATTAGAACCAGAAAGGGCTTTTTAGCTTGATTCCATAGGAGAACCTTTTTACTTATTAATAGTTCTTTAGAAAACAGCCATATGCTGGTGTTTAAAATAAAAACAGCATGTGAAGAACCTATAAACGTAACATCAGTAACTTTTTAACTCCAAAGACCCATACAACCATAGTTGTGGATATAAAAAGAAGATTCTTTGCTGAATCAAAGAACCCCTGAAGAACCATATAGCTTTTCTGTTTGCTTCTATTTATGTTATTTTGTTATTTTTATCTTTTTTCGTGCAGACAGAGAAATTCTGCTTCAGACACCCCCACCAGAAGACGCTTCTGTTAAATAAGAGTCATCTTACCTTTAAGAGCCGTTGCGTTACTACAGAGGGCGGTGCAGGGGCAGCAGTGTGATGGAGGCTGGCCCTGGGGCGTCAGTTTACTCCAGCTAACTCCAAAACAGCTGAAGACAGGGGGGCTGAAAGAGACATCAGCGATCCTCGCTCAAGGAGGGGCATAAAAACACTTCAGGTGCTTTTTTGATCGGGTTTTATAAGGAGATCTCTGCTGGATCTCCCTCACTGCGCTCCGCCCGGTGCTTGAGGACAGAAGATGCCCAGGCAGTTCCTCTGCCCAGTGTTCGGCTCGTCACTGTGGTTGGCACTGATACTCCAGTCTCTCATTTCCTCCGCCGCTACCTACAGGAGACCAGTGTCCGGAGGGAAGAGACAGAGCTTTCTGGAGAGAACCTTGATTTTACTGGACGTGAATACTCGAAGCCCGGTGAAAGTTTTGAATGACAACTTCCTCTCGCTGCAGTTGGACCCATCTATCATAAAGGATGGCTGGCTGGACTTCTTAAGGTAATGCAGTTTTGCAATCGCATCCCCCGCCTGGTGATGCTTTGGTGATGCTGATGTGTTTGTGTTGATTTAGGAAGACCAGAATTGCCTGTTGGAGAAGCCAGATGTGTTTTGGAACACGGTAGCTGGTTTAAAACTAGTAGACAATGTCGGACTAGCAACATACAATCTTAAAGTGGTCAAGCTTGACCAGATAATGACCAGCTAGAAACCATCTTCCATGTTCCAATCACAGCTACCCGGCTTAAACTGGATTTTCCAAAAGGAACACAACTAGACATTATCAATAAATCTTTCCAATAACATACTAACTTCTCAAACACCTAATAGGCTACTGATATCTAATAGCATACTACTTTTTAATCCATCAACCGCTCTCTTAGTAGGCTACACAACCCAGTATTTTTCTAAAAGTAGGTTACCAACCCCTTTTGCTCTTGTTAGATGTTTAAACTTACATATTTGGTCGCGCTCTTTGGAAATTAGCTTTTCTGTACATCTTATATTGTTATCATGTAAAATACCACGCGTTTTCGCACTTATGGACATTAATTTTACACGTAAAGTAGAATTTATCATGTTTACTCGCGAGGCTTAAAACAACATCTGTTTAATCCCAATGAAACAGTGTTGTGGGATGATGTTAGTCCATGATATCTCTCTTAAGGGATCTACTCGACGTGCGAATAAGAATTGTAGCGTGAACCCTGAATATACATACGCGCAGATTTGAATGGTTGTGATAATTTGCACACCAGGGCTTGACCTGGAAGTGAATATGAGTGTCCCAGCCCCCAGAGGAGAAAAGACACAAAAACATACGGAGAACCGAAATGTAAGTGTCTTTTATAGACCCTAACAGGTTTGAGTATCGATATAGCCTAGTGTTTACTCCCGATATGTAATCGAATAATTAATATTATAGTCAGGATGAGGTGTTGGAATAAATATAATCAAAGGAATTTTAGAAGTGGCCCACATAAATCTGAACCCCAATCTGCTGTCGTGGCATTATTGTTCGTTTTCTGTCGTGTACAGTGCACGTTACAGCAGATTTATGTGGTAGGCTATAGCATTTGGGTTTTACATTTTGCGTAGCCTACTTAGTTTCATTATATGTATGGAATAAAACCAGGACCAAATAAAAGCGTAATTTGACTTTACTATAGGACACTTACCCACAACTTTAAGATTTATATTATTTTTTCCCCATCTTATTTGGTTTGAAAACAACCTCGCAACAGATTTGAATAGTGGTAGCCTATTTGTAGCCTAATGTTTAGCTCATGATATGCACATGCACACGTTCAAAATAAGGTTTTCATAATGTTAATGCTATAGGTGACAATAATACCCATAATGTTATGTATTTATATCTAAATGTATTGCAGTTATTGTCGCCATTATTCTGCCGTACGTTGCTCTTATATTATTTTTCTTTTAAACTGTTAAATTGTAGTCCCAAAATAACATTATTCACGCTTCATGCTCGGTCTGATTAAAAGTATTAATTCACATTATTGGACGTGACAGCAGATGAGCGAAATGTGAGTGTTTATGCCGCTACTTGCTCGTTTTCTGTCTGTCTCCAAAATGTATTTTCTAAAAATCAGTTTCGGCCCACCGACCACAACACAGGCTTCACCGATTATTTGTGACAATTTAGCTTGTTTTCTGTTTTACAAAAGAATATAAAACAATTCACATAATTGGCCTGTATTTTATTTTATTTCACTACTATTTTATTTTATTATTCTTTTATTTTATCTGTTGTTGTTTAAGTTCTGGGCTCTCATAAGCGGAATATTTGCGCAATTTATAGGCCTTCTTTTATGTGCACCTTTTACAGCTTCTCTTTTTACGACTGGTACCGTATTATGTCTCATTATTTAGGAAAGCACTAAGAGAAGCTTGTATTTATTTATTTAGAAAGAAACGAGCGTGTAGCACCACAGACTACAGCTCTGTGTGAAATAATCAGCACTGCGGCCTGAAACACAATCATAGACTAAATCTCATGAATTTCAGTCCTGCTGTGAGTTTCCGTAAGAAAATTAAAGCACCAATCTAATGGCGACAACCAGGTCACTGCAGACAAATAAATATCATATCAAATAAATAGTATAAAAAGAACTTTATAATTAATTATGAGCTTTGAGATATTATTGCTGTAAAAATGATCCTTTTTTCTCGTGCCGGCATTACAGACTTTATATCGTCAAATGAAATAAGACACAGTGTAGCACATAACGTACAGGCTATATATATAGTGTGTGTGTTATATAATGTTTTTGTGTCTTTATATAATTTAAAAGGGTTAAAGATCTATATTAACTATAGCCTTAAAGAAGAAATTAATGAATTTATTCACTTTATTGTACATGTTCCCTCTAATGTTCTAATATCATGAAGTAAATCTTCATGATTTTATGCACTATTCAATATGTTGAATCAGGTAACCTAAATAACTTGCTTCATATGGTGACTACTATATTTACTATGACTGAATCAGAAAGACTACTTTAGGCTGCACACATGAAAGTCATTTTTAAGGGTCCTGTAATGCAGAAATAACTCCTTAACGTAAGCACTGCTCATTTTTAAGTTTTACAGTGTAGTTGTGTTCACAGTGATTCTGTAGTAGCCCTACGGGTTTCTCTGAGAATAGCTGGATCTGTGATCTACATCTTTCTGTATCCACAGCTCCAAGCGGTTAGTCACTCTGGCACGGGGACTCTCTCCAGCTTATTTGAGGTTTGGGGGCAAACGGACTGACTTTCTTCAGTTTCATAACCTGAAGAATCTTGCAAAGTTTAGAGGGCCTGGACCGGACTATTACCTCAAAAACTATGAAGATGGTGAGGTCTAATTTGGTCATTTTCAGTTAGGCAGGTATTTTGCATATATTATTGAGATGAAGAAACAATTTTTTACCTCAGAAAACTTGATGAAGAAAAAACACTAAACTATGGAAAGCTTAACTATATTCCATGATAGGTATAGTTCACCCAAAAATGAAAATTCTGTCATCATTAAGACTTTTGTTCATCTTCAGAACACAAATTAAGATATTTTTAATGAAATATGACTGATTTTTGTCCCTCCATTGACAGCTACGCAACTACCACTTTGATGCTTCAAAAAGTTCATAAAGAGATCGTAAAACTAATCCATATTAATTGAGCAGTTTAGTTCAAATTTTCTGAAGAGACTAAATTGCTTTATACAGTATGATGAACAGATGAATTTAGGTTTTTATTTACATATAAACATTGATCAGCGAACATAAACAGAAGCTCAACCGAACCTGCTTGAAGCGCGAGAACAAACCACTTGCAGAAGCTCAAGCGTGCTGCGTAACACACGAGAATGAACCTCATTGGTTCTCGCACGTCAAGCAAACCTGCTTGAGCTTGTTTACCACAACTGACGTGTGAGTTGATGAATGTTTATATGTGAATAAAAGCCTAAATTCAATCTGTTAATCATATAAAGTGATCGAGTCTCTTCAATTTGGACTAAACCGCTCAATTCATATGGATTAGTTTTACGATCTCTTTATGAACTTTTTGAAGCATCAAAGTGGTAGTTGTGTAGATGTCAATGGACAGAAATCTCTCAGATTTCATTAAAATATCTTCATTTGTGTTCTGAAGATGAACGTATGTCTTACGGGTTTGGAACGACATGAGGGTGAGTAATTAATGACAGAATTTTCATTTTTGGGTGAACCAACCCTTTAAAGCTGCATGTGCCATTCCATACTATGTGGACAAATGTGCATGCATAAACTTAACATATATTTTGAATAAATATTGATCCATTTCATTTATTCAGTACACGCCTCTAGAAAAGAAATGGCTTTTTAATTATGAAGACTTTTTATCAATAAACACAGAATAGAAAGAAATATATTTTGAGTATCTGGTAAACATGTGCACAATGCAAACCACATTCATACATTGCACTTTTAGTGGTTAGTTTGTCCTCTTGATGGCCAGATATACACACAAAAAATAACTCCAAAACATTCTCGCGGTTTCCATGCAGACATAGTGCGCAGTGACTTCGCCCTGGACAAACAAAAGGGTTGCAAGCTGGCCAGCCACCCAGACATGATGCTGGAACTGCAGCGGGAGAAAGCGACTCAGATGCAACAGGTCTTGTTGAAAGAACAGCTCTCCAACATCTACAGCGACGTTACATTAACAGGTAGGAGATTACAGCAACATGCAGATACTGAGCTAATACAGTGTATATTGGGTTAGACTCAAAGTTTCACAAAATATTTCGTTTTTTAACAAATGTATTGAATGGTGCATAATGTTAGTGTTGATCAGTAGGAATCTTTAGTCCTGTAGATGGTTTGATGTAGCTAATATCTCAGGTGCTTTCTGTGTTTATGTTGTTTGAGCTTGTCTGAACTATGTTGTTGTTTTGTCTCATTGACGTCCATTGGTACAGTGATGTAATGGTTGCTGCTTGTTCCAGAAACGCATAGGTTTAAAATGATGAGACGGTCCAGCGCACAATCAGCCAAGCATATGGTTTTATTGATCACTTTCAACAGCTGTGCTTTGCCTGTTTGTAAATCCAGTGTCCAATTTCAGATTTCATAGTCACACACACAGACACTGTCCCAAATGTTCAGATCATTTTAGGGCGAATAATTGTTTGAAAGGCAGAAATCTCAGAGGACCTGTCAGAGACCTTTGTAGTACCGAAAATGTCAGATCAAGGATAGAATGAAGCTGAATGATGACATATACAAAAGGCCAGTGGAAACAACAGCTGACAATGATTTCAGAAAATGACACTTTGTAAAAGCACCCACTGTAGTTCTGGGAGGAAGAACAGTTTTTGCATGCAATTTGAATCCGGTCAGTAGTATCTTTTGTGTGCATATTTATGAGGGTGATTCGCTAAAGAATATGTTGTAAAAGATGTTTTGGTTGGATCAGGTGTGATATTTTGTTCTGGGTCATACAGTGATGGACTGCATTAGAACTTTGCAGTGATTTCTGTTGCAGAGACACTGTTGTTGATAATTGAATTCTGATCCAACACTTCATGAATGGAATTAAAGGATTAGTTCACTTCAGAATTAAAATTTCCTGATAATTTACTCACCCTCATGTCATCCAAGATGTTCATGTCTTTCTTTCTTCAGTCAAAAAAAAAATTAAGGTTTTTGAGGAAAACACTCCAGGATTTTTCTCCATATAGTGGACTTCAATGGGGACCAATGAGTTGAAGGTCCAAATTGCAGTTTCACTGCAGCTTCAAAGGGCGCCGCATGATCCCAAGTGAGGAATAAGGGTGTTATCTAGTGAAACGACCGGTCATTTTCTAAAAAAATAAAAATGTATATACCTTTTAATCACAAATGCTCGTCTTGCACTAGCTCTGCGATGCCCGTCCACAACTTCACACATTACGTAATCACGTTGGAAAGGTCACGTGTGACGAAAAAAGGTAAAACAACGATGTTGGACGATTTTTAAGTTGGAGGAGAAAATGAGATGGAGTTTTTCACCCTACCCTACCTTTTAAACACTGGGTCGGTACTTTCGCCTACATCATGCGTGATCTTTCCAACGTGATTATGTAATGCGTGAAGTCATGGACGTGCATCACAGAGCTAGTGCAAGATGAGTATTTGTGGTTAAAAAGTATATACTTTTTTTTTTTTTTTTTTTAAGAAAATGACAGATCGTTTCACTAGATAAGACCCTTATTCCTCGGCTGGGATCGGGTAGAGCCATTTGAAGCTGCATTAAAACTGCAATTTGGATCTTCAATGCGTTGGTCCCCATTAAAGTCCACTATATGAAGAAAAAATCCTGGAATTTTTTCCTAAAAAACCTTAATTTCTTTTCGACTGAAGAAAGAAAGACATTAACATCTTGGATGACATAGGGGTGAGTAAATTATTAGGACATTTTCCCCCAGTTTCACAGACAAAGCTTAAGCTAGTCCTAAACTAAAATGCAAGTTTGAGCTGTTTTAACTAAAAGTAACTTACACTGACATATCTTAAAATAAGTTATTGCCATTGCTTTGTCTCAAGATGCACACCAGTAATGTTTTTTTTTTCTAGGGTACGATTATAAAAGCTAATTAAATGCCCTAATTGAACTAAGGCCTAATCCTGGCTTAGTCTAAGCCCTGTCTGTGAAACCGGGCCTTTAATTCTGGAGTGAACTAATCCTTTAAGGGACATTTTTTTTGTGGGGTTTTCCTTGACAGACTCGCTTTTTTCATTGTTTTATTATTATAATCGTTGCAGTAATCTCAATGTAAACTCAAATCACTATCAGGTACAGTCAACCGGAGCGAGATTATTTGTTTAAAGCAGATTTACTGTGGAAAGATTGTACTAAATTTTATGTCAGGCACTGTGCGAGTTCCAATGCAGGTCACGTTGCATGTTTTCTTATTAATATTGATATACAAGTTCAGATGAGAATTTCTGAACTGCTCTTGGCGTCAAATAGACCCGAATGTTGTTCATTCATATCTAAATCGTTATTGTCTTCATGCCAGATACAGCAAAAAGCACTCTTCAAACTTTCACCCGTATTTTCCAAACATCTTTTTACGCACATCTGCGTTTGACAGGGCGGCTGTAAGAGGAATTAGGACTAAACACACTTAGCAAAGGAATCTCTCTCTCCGTGGATCTCAGCATGTGTGCTGTAGCAAAAAGCCCGTCGTGTGCATGACTGATTGGTGAGAATGAAGACACCTGGGTGTATGGCACAGACGGGTCTGTTAGCAATCAGGACGCCCCCTGCGCAGTCACTGGCAGGTGGCAGGGGAATTGCAGTGAGATGTCCTGCCCCATCCATTTCCACTCGGTACAGGTCGGCTTTTCTGACCCTTTCTCATTACAGCTATCAGTAATAGGCGCGAAAGCCCCCTGCCAGTTAAAACAAACCGTGGTGAGACAAGCCCAAGGTCAAACTAGCTTTCACCTCTACACTCGCTACAGTTTAGTCCAGTTTAGTTAAAGCATACCATCTGAGACAAGTCGAGGTCAGGGTGCTCGAAACTCTCAAGTTGCTACAGTTCCACGCTGCTTTTACGTTCCATGATGCTGCCTGTTGTTTGAGCTCCTCTTTCACTGCTTTCTCCAAAATTCAGTCATTGTTAGTTTCTTACAATTGAATGTAGCATTATAAAAGATTTGCATTTCCTGTATTTATGCTTGTAAGGAAAAGAACAGTGTTAAAGGTGAACACAGTCATTTTAAATAAGAAATTAATAATAATAATTAAAAAAAAACAGTTTCTGGGAAAGTGAGTGTTGTTGTTTTTTTTTGTTTTGTTTTTTTATTTACACCAAAACTTCTGAAAAACCTGTTGTACACAATCTACTACAAGCCTTTTGTCATCTGTTTGATAGTTCATACTTTTTTAGCAAGTAAAATGCCATTAAGTATAAACGCGCCCAATTTCAGTTCGTGGTACACTTTTTTTTTTTTTTTTTTTTTGTCTGTGAAATCTTTACTTATTTTTATGATTATTATATTTTGTATAATTATATTTTGGTAGTTATGTTTTAAGATAAACACTTTTTTTTCAGGCTTTTGAGGAATGTATATTTGTACATCTCTCAATCATCATTTTATTGTATTACATTATGTTTTGCCCTCCACAATGAAAACTACAGAGCTTTGATCATGAAACTAAGTATTTATATATCATCTTACTAAGACATATAATTGGGAGATATATACTGACAACTGGTGTATGCATTTTATGTAAGTAGTCTGCTATACTATTATAAAGATTTCACTGATTTACATTGCAAGCCATCAGAATTTTATCTTCCTTTTTGGCCAGATTGCATATTTTTGCTCAGTTTGGGCCTCTTAATGATATTGAAGTGTTTTTTCCTCTTTGAGTGTGAGTTCCATATCATAATAATGTGTCAAATATGTTACTCAACAAAAAACCCATATGCATTTTCTTTAGATTTTATCTAAAAGTTCAATAAACTGTTCCATTTAAAAAAAAAAAAAAAAATTCTGGCTGTTATTTCATATGTCAGGCTTTACAGGGTTAAGTGACGAGCTGCCATGTTGAGATCATTTGAACAGCAAAATACTATTTGCTTTGTCATGACTGACTGCAAATAACACATTTTTACAGTGCCATTGGTACACTAAAAAATGCTGGGTTAAAACAACATAAGTTGGGTTAAAAATGGACAAACTCAGCGATTGGGTTGTTTTAACCTAGCGGTTGGGTTAAATGTTTGCTCAACGTGCTGGGTAATTTTTTTTTAACCCAACTATTGTTTAAAAATGATTATATGGCTGGCTTAAAATGAACCCAAAGTAGGTTGGAAATTAAAAATCAGACATAAAATAACTAGACGCAACAATAATAATCAAAAGGTGAACATTTATTAATAAGCAATTTCATAAATGTTTATTGTGTAATTAATATTCATTAAACTTATTAATAAATGTTCATTTATTAAACATATTAATAAATGTTCATTTATTAAACATATTAATAAATGTTCATTTATTAAACATATTAATAAATGTTCATTTCCAACATACTTTGGGTTCATTTTAAGCAAGCAGTACAGTAATTTTTAAACAATAGTTGAGTTAAATAAAACTACCCAGTAGGTTGGGTAAACATTTAACCCAGCCGCTTGGTTAAAACAACCCAATTGCTGGGTTTGTCCATTTTCAACCCAACTTGGGTTGTTTTTAACCCAGCATTTTTAGAGTGTAACAATGTCTTCCAATTACCGAGGGCACCTTTAAAGTTTAATGCTTTGGTTGTGGCTAAACAGAATGCTCCATCATAGGTGTTTTATTGATGTAAGCATGTGTTTCATTTTCTATAGACTTTGCATGAGTATCTACACACGACACAATTTGGCAATATGGTAGATGCAGGAAAGAAAAGATGAATCGGAATTTAGTCTGCAAATAGACAAAGTTAACCAAAAAAAAAAAAAAAATAGAACTCAAAATAAATAAATAATTTTATTTATTTAGAAGAAATCTATAAATTTAGTGAATATTAACAGACTTTCATTTACCAGATATTAGGACAATGTCACTATGATGGTTGCATTTGGATGATGTTGTCATTTTTGGTTACATTTTAAATGGTGAACCTTGTCCAGGTCATTTCAGGCTTAGGTGTGCAATTCAATTTAGTTGTTTGCTAAATGTTTTTTAACATCAAAACCTCTGATTATGTAGATTACAATATAATGAGAGGTTTTAATGTTAATAAAAACATTTAGCAAACAGCAAACCTGAATTGCACACCCAAGGCTGAAATGACAACACAAGGTTGGAATAGTCTATATGTAAGGGCTGAATTGTTTGCAGAAATTGAATACTTAGAGTTGGGGATTCAAAACAAACCCAGACCAGAATGTTTGTGAAAAATCAATCAAGTGCATTACTGAATTGACTAGTAATGTCCAGTGTAACATTCACCTTCAAAGACTTTGGATTTGTTGGACATTGTAACTGTACATTTCATCAGTGTGTTAGTTTGAAGTACTGATAGAGTAGTGGATTCATGAATATGCTTGCATTCATAACCCCACTACAGATGTGCATATCATTCAGTACAAGCAGACATATTAAATATGATAAATATCCACAGTACACCTCTCTAAATGACTTATGCGTCCTTTGTTCGTAACCCGTTCCTGGAAACTTCTCTCTTCCACATGCATTGAGTGAAGTGTCAACTGATATGTAGCTAAATGTGGTGAAGGTAAATTCCATCATGTGCTCAGAGCTCGGCTGTAGAGGGCTTTATAGTTGTCATCGTGTGATTCTCAGCGTGTCTGAGGTCACGGTGCACTTTAGATCAGTGTGCAGCCCTACAGCCGGTTTCCCAGACTCTCAGGAGAGCGGCATTCATCATGAATAACTGTCTCTTTAAATCACACGAATTTGCTTGCATTCGCTCTCTTGCGTTCTTCAGCTCAAAACTGTTCTCCTACGTCCACTTAAAGACACGAGGGAGTCTCTCTGTGTGATGCTAGCATGTTAAAATGCTATATTCAAAGCTATTTCCTGCCTGTTTGCACTAAGACAAATGACAGGAAGTTGTCCAGTGAGGGTAGTTTGGGTATTAGCTAGTTGATGGTTAGCCTTTAGCCTCTCATTTTCGTTGACGGCAGTAACTGCTTGAGTTTTTGGTCCTCAAATAGTCATTAAAAAGTAAGGAAATGTTATGAAAATGGGCTAGAGGTGAGGAAACCTCCTGCATAAAATAAACGCTTAAATCTGAGAAAATGAGGAGTGGTTTTGACCAGATGCTGTCTGGAGTGAGATCGTGCCATTTCACAACACTGCGTCATTTGTTTTCCTTCTACAAGTGTGGGTAACATGCCCATGTTGTGCAGTATTGTTTTTTGGCTTGTGGAGCCCAGATTTTTGTCCAGTTGAAAACGTTTGCTCCAGAGTTGGGCGGTTATTTCATTGAAATGATTGCTGGAGTATTTTGATGAATACCGCATGGCAGAATTTGATTTGCCAGTCATCGAACAGTCTTCCTGTCCTCTTCTCTCTTCTTGTCTGACTGTGCTCAATGTGACACAAAGAGTTTGGAGTCTTTTTCCTCCTCCCCCAGCAGCAGTGAAAACACACATGTGTGCACTCAACACAAACACAGTGAGTGCACGTAGAATAGTGTGCTAATGATAGATCTGAGGCTCTGACAGATGTTTCTGCCTGTGAAAGAAAACATGATTTTTTTCTATATCTGAGACATTAAGCAGATACACACACATGCATAATATTCTCCAGAAGAGTTAAAGGGATAGTTCACCCAAAAATTAAAGAAAAATTCTTTCATCATTTACTCACTCTCATGTCGTTCCAAACCCATAAGACTTTTGTTCATCTTTTAGTGAAATGTGAGAGATTTCTGTCCCTCCATTGAAAGCCTATTCACCCAAAACTCTGATGCTTAAATGTTCATAAAGAGATGAATCCAAGTCTTCTGAAGAGACACAATCACTTTATAGGATGAACAGATTTAATTTAAGCTACTATTCACATATAAACACTGATCAGCAAACATATAGCACTCAAATATTGTAAAGAGATGCTCAGCCATACTTGTGTGACATGTGAGAATAAACCTCATTGGTTCTCCCACGCCAATCAAGTGCGGTTTATCATATTTGAGTGCTATATAAACGTTCACTGATCAATGTTTATATGTTAATAAAAGCCTAAATTAAAGGGATAGTTCACCCAGAAATTAAAATTGTCATCATGTACTCACCCTCAAGTTGTTCCAAACCTGTATGAGTTTTTTTTTTCTGCTGAACACAAAAGAAGATATTTTGAAGAATGTTGGTAACCAGACAGTTAACGGTAGCCAATGACTTCCATAGTATTTTTTTATCCTACTATGGAAGTCAATGGCTACCGTCAACAGAAGAAAGAAACTCATACGGATTTGGAACAACTTGAGGGTGAGTAAATGATGACAAAGTTTTCATTTCTGGGTGAACTATCCCTTTAAATCTGTTTATCATATAAAGCAACACTGTCTCTTCAGAAGACCTGGATTAAACAATTCTTTTGGATTTATTTTATGGTCTCTTAATGAAGAGTTTTAGGTGAATAGAGGGACAGAAATCACTCAGATTTCATTAAAATATCTTAATTTGTCTTTTGAAGATTAATGAAAGTCTTATGGGTTTGGAATGACATGAGGGTGAGTAAATAAAAACTATCTCTATTTGAGTCAACTAAAGCTGAACATCTGTAGGTCATACAAATAGTACTTGTGAAGTGCACAAATGAATTTTTCTTTTGCATGTTGCAAAGCTAATGAACAATATTCTGATAAGCATAAAAATATATAGCATACAGCAAAATTGTCTGTTTAATTTCTATAAAATAAAAGGTTGTCACTATAATACAAATAAAACAAAATATTTTTCACTTATTATTATCATTTTTTTACAACTATAAAGAGAGAGTTGGAGAGAGAGAGATGTTGGCAAACATGACGTGAACATTTACAATCTCAGTGTGTGGCATGAGTGAACAGAACTGTAAATAAATGAGACACTAATACGTATAACAGACTCTTCAGAATGTTTCCACGTTGCCCATTACTCAAGGCCTTGCTCTTCTAAACGACCATAAAACAACAACTGAACTGGAAAAATAAAATGTGCCACAACAGAAGGTTATGAAGACAGAGTGGACTCTAGACATCTCGTAAATGTAACAAGGAGCTGTCAGACTCAGACTGCGCTATATATCGCTGTTCAATTTGCCAAATGAAGTGATAAACTAGCCTTCAAATGAATTTGCAAGTAGAAACAGATAATAGCAGCATATTTACAGTTTTCAAAATAATGAAAATAAACTGTGACCAAATGTTAAGAGAAAACAGATGTTTACAATGCTAGGAAGGAGCCGAAATTCCCTGCTGGGTACACAAACGCAATCTAATAATGATGTTAGCGTCAAAATTATCTGATGTGTTTAAAATGGAGTTTCAGATCTTAAATGCCTTGAAAATGAATTACACTTTTTGAAAATATTGTATGGTCCAGTGTGAATAATATAATTGTTATTGAAATGAATGAAGATGGTTTTTGTAGGTTTTACAAAGTAGACTCGCAGAAGCAATGCTAATGATTCTGTTATTGTTTGTCAATCTGTTGTAATTCAGAAGATCTTTTTAATACTGTGGAGATGAATTTCTTAGTTGCTGGTGATCAAAGTATGAAACAGTTACTTTTTGGAAGCATGATCACCAACATATATCATTTTATTCAAAGTCTGTTTTCTGAAATATGAGGTGGGCCAGGAGATTTTGTTTCATTTTTGTTTTGGAGGTAATATTTCTACAAATTCTGAGCCAGGAGTTTGTGGGATTTGGAAGGGCCAAATTTTTACACTTTTGCATCAGTTCTCTTTAGCATCAAAATCTAGGAAATGAAAGATGACATGATACATTAATCTACATCTCTTTAGTGGTTTTACCAAGTCACACATATTGGAGTTATTTGCTTGGCCTTACCAAGCAACACAAAATACCAAATATTAATCCAAGATAATCCAAGCAAAGGAGTTCCCTTTCTTGTGATTGTTATAAAGCCCAAAGCGTTCAGTCTTTGAAGTTTCCTTTTCATTTGATTCATTCATTTGATAGTGGTTTTTAAATGAGTCATTGTGCATGAGAACTGCACTGGAGCAGCTGCAGGTAGTTTAATACCACCCCTTCATAAACAAATATTAAACAGCTACGATTCCCAAAGACATCTGTGTTCTTACCACATACGTTTCAAGTGCTGACATGACTAAAACCTTTATTAAAAATCAATAAAGAATGTAATTGCATGAAATGCTGTAACGAAATCACCGTAGCAATCGCAAAATCTCAAAGGGGCTTCATTCAGGAAATGCGAGCAGAGCAAATTTCTGTGCAAATCGTCTGCAAAAACCATTGCAATGCAAATTACCGCATTTAATTCAATTGGATTTATGAATGTTTTACAAAGAGATTCATTCTGCTTGTGTTTTATGACTGAGGCCCAAAGGATTTCCCATTACACACTAAAATGCACTTATTTTTGTTCTTACTCAGAGATTTATACATTTTTTGATTATGTCAAGTTCCAAATTGCCATATAAGTACACACCTTGCAAATTATACACATCTGGGACTTATAATTTGGAACTTGAGCTAATATAATTAAATAATAAATAAATCTCTGTGTAAGAAGTGTGCTCTGTGAAATGCGCACTTTAACTTTAATGAAGGACGTATGTTTTGAACATGGAATTGAAGACAAACGAAAGCAAACCAATCTTGTGCTTGCCCACAGTTGTCTTCAGTTCGTCATCCAAAACATACATCTTTCATTAATCACACGTCCTTCACAAACACAAGATAACAACCAATCTTGTGTTTGCCTTCGTTGGTCTTCAATTCCTTGTTCAGAACATACGTCCTTCATTACTTACAGACTATAGCATTTCCCTAATTAAGCTGTCAGTCGATATTCACAGGCTTGCCGAAGTGCACAATTATATTCACTGTTTTTTAAGAAATTAGCACTGTTGGACATTTTGTTAACAGCCGACATCACAAAGACTGAAGGAAGTGATTGTTGTGGCAGCTTGGCGTTATGCGAGATGAAGTCTGGTTATATATTGCTGTAGTGATTTCACCTGGCAGCTTCAGTACTCTCAGCCTGGTTGGACATTGATTTAACTAGTTTTAATGTTCCAAGGACCATCTGGCTTCACCACAAGTTCACCCTAAATGTTGAACTTTCTCTAGGAGAATTACATATGCATTGAAGTCAGTGTTGTGTGCCATTTTGAAGAATGTGCCATTGAGAATTAAGACATTAAGAGTGCTACTTCAGTTTCTGAATTTGAACTGAGAGAGAAAACAGGATGAAGGATTGTAATATGAATTCAAGAAAAAAATAATTATGCTTTAAACATGTTAAGATATACACAACGTATTGGGTACTTTCATATTTCATTCTACACTTTTTCATCTGGCCAAACATCCACTAAATATTTAATATAACAATAATAATTAATATTAATAATATTACAGTATGTATTTGTATTTGTGAGCTATTTTATTGGCAAACAAAAACTATACAAGGTTATAAATGGGCGATTCTACAGAATTGGTACAAAGTCAGAGTTGGAAACGTCTTTTTCCACAAATTTTGTATGTATGCAAATTGTATAATATCCAAGGTACACATTTCTAGTAATTGTGCAGGTAATTCTCATATTGTATTTCATAAAGTTTTGGAATATTTTTTCTCTCCCCAAATTTGTCACTACCGGAACACATTAATAAATAATTTAATAAGAAGGGTTACATTGACCTATTAAGATTTTGTTTACATCTGCCTTGTAATTATATTTAAAAAAAAGTTTTCACAGGTAAATCAATAACAATTACAATTTTAACAATATTTCAAGTGTAATTTATGAGATTTGTTGTATTTTGAATCCAATTTTATCATAAAGTTTATCAAGGATTCATTAGTTTGAATATACATCGAACCAAACACTATAATAACATCGTAGTTGATAATTCAATATACTTTATTTTTGACAAAACATCCCATTTCGGTCATGACAGTAATGTTTTGGTCGCGACCGCATTATATTACAGAATTTTACCTCACTAAAACGTATTTTATTGTATTCCTTTAATTTTGATATTGCATTTCAGAGTAGAATAAGATGGTGTGGATTGTATTCTGCTTGGAGATTGATCCAATATAGGTCATAGTTCAGGAAAGTAAGTATATGTCAGTCTGCTATTTTCATATTCTGGCTGATCACAGGCTGCTGGCTCTATCCTCCACGCCGTCATGCACGGTTCTGTGATGTTTCAGAAACAGGAGAGATTTGTGGCTCATGAACGTCTCATCTGATTTGTGCTCTCACTCCAACATGTATCAGGTTTCTCTTTTCTTCTGGAGTATTTTTTTAATAGCACAGCTGCTGAACTCTTCTCTGGACTATTCAGACTGAACAGAGACCCCAAGCTCAGTGGGTCTGCTGCAGAAATTTATTAAAACTGCCTAAAGATATGCGAATTATGTGAAGAGCTGGCTAGACCTAGATGTTACCACCTGTGAAGAGGGTATTATTCATTTTTATTTTCTTTGTCAGTAGTTGTTTTGCTCCTGCAACACCTGTCAGGGATCATTAATCATTCAGATGCTTCCCACTGAGGTCATTTTTGATTATAATCCTCATGTGTGATCTTTTGTCCCAAGATCAATACTGAGGCCAGAACCGCAACCGTGTTTTGGCAGCCGGGACATCACACATGAGAAAAAACAATATAAACTGGACGCAAGAGCAAATACTTATTAGTGTAATCGCATTTGTACTGAACCAGACAGCTTCTCTTAAGTTTTCCACATATATGAATGATAATTAGCTTGAGTAATGCCCATAAAACCTTAAACGCATTTGCATAGTGATCCGAATTGTTGGCTCAGTGACAAGATGTTAGCATTTAAAGCAATACTGTATGTAATTGAATGAAAACTAACTCAAATTGACATTAAATTGACATCACTTTTAAATGAAAATTACCCCAAGCTTTACTCACCCTCAAGCCATCCTAGGTGTATATGACTTTCTTCTTTCTCATGAACACAATCGGAGAAATATTAATAAATATCCTGACGCATCCGAGCTTTATAATGGCAGTAAGCGTTACCAAACAACTATGAGCTGAAGAAAGGGTCTCCATCCACATCCATACATCATAAACATATTCAACACGGCTCTGGGGGTTAATAAAGGCCTTCTGAAGCGAAACAATGCGTTTGTGTAAAAAAAATCCATATTTAATAAGTTATGAAGTAAAATATCTAGCTTCCGCCAGACCGCCTTCCATATTCAAGTTACGAAGAAAGTGTAAACTGGCGTCGCGTCAGTTAAGCTTTTTTCCGTAAGTTGAATAGGGAAGGCGTAGGACGTAGCGTAAGCTTTTTGAACTGTTACATTTTCTTCGTAAGTAGAATACGGAAGACGGTCTGGCGGAAGCTAGATATTTTACTTCATAACTTGTTAAATATGGATTTTTTTTTTACACAAACGCATCGCTTCACTTCAGAAGGCCTTTATTAACCCCCCTGGAGCCATGTGGAGTACGTTTATGATGGATGGAAGACACTTTCTTCAGCTCATACTCGTTTGGTAACGCTTACTGCCATTATAAAGCTCGGATGCATCAGGATACTTAATATTTGTCTGATTGTGTTCATCAGAAAGAAGAAAGTCATATACACCTAGGATGTCTTGAGGGTGAGTAAAGCTTGGGGTAATTTTCATTTGAAAGTGAACTAATCCTTTAATTGTTAGTTCTGTCATGGCAACTCTAGGAGTGTTTGGCATGATAATGGATATGACAATGTTGGTATGTTTGGTCTTGGTGGAATAGATCTGCTACGCTGATGCTGCTGTTATTGCTGCTGCTGTTGGTTATTGCTGCTGCAGAGCAAGTACGGGACTTGCTACTGCCAATACATACACACGCTGATGTGAGATTTGATGTCTCCAACTTGGAAACGTTTGCAAAACTAGTGATTAATTCTGCCTCTAAGTAAAGCTTTATTTATATAGTACCTTTTAAAAGTAGTGTTTACAATTTACAAAATGTTTTACAGAAAAAGTGCAAAATGTCTTTGTGTGGCTTCTGAAAGTTGTGTAAAGTCAGCCAAGCTCTTGCCATATATTTTTTGTTTGCAGTATGGATTATTGAGTGGACTGTGGGTGTGGCGTCAGAGACTGAGAACATGCTTAAACACTAGTGTGCCAAGGCCAAATGATGTCATTGCGCAATTCCTAGATATAACCATTGATAAGAACGACAGGAAGGTGTCCCTCCAAAAAACATTTCCAAAGTTTTGCTCTTTGACACTGTTTATAGTTTCTCAGAGAGTGTGATGCCAAGCGTATGTTTGGAAATCTAGGATCTACTGTGAGGAACAGCCAAAAATGCTTTCATTTCTATTGTTTTTCCATGAAAAGTCTCATTTGTTAGATGACAAATAATGTTGTATACATTTTATGCAGCATTAGAAAAGTGGATTCTATTTTTAGTTGAAAGAACAAGAAATTAAATTCATTTGCTGTTTCCAATTTTTCCCATTCCTGCCCAGCTATTTGTTTATTTGTAAATCTAGAGGATTTGCCAGAAGCCTGAATATTGACATGTGGAATGCAGAACTATTGCTGCTCAAACTAACCATACAAACAGAACTTTGCGCCTTTGTGTGTGGGTATGTGTGTGTTAAGGAGAGAGTGTTTGTTGGGGGAGAGGGTGTTCCCAAAATCACTAAAGATTTGGAATAAAAGTTGTTCCTGAACAGTATGTACAATATGTTTGTGTCAGGTTATGACTGAAGCATAAATTAAAATTATTGCAAAAACAACAGCTTTTCCCCAGTATAGTGCAGTGAAGTTGTTTTTGTAAGGGAATAGCTTTTGAAAAAGGAAAAAAAAAGAACTTTTTATATGAAAAGCATTAAGGTAAAAGAATAGTTGCTTGAAAATGAAAATTCTGTCATAATTTACTCACCTTTATGTTGATCCAAAGCTTTTTTTGACTTACTTACTCTTTTCCCATACTGTGAAAGTGAACAGTCCAAGTTGTGGTCACCATTTACTTTCATTGTATGGAAAAAAGCAGCTTGTAAATTCTTCTGAATGTCTCCTTTTGTGCTCCACAGAATAAAGAAAAGGCATGTAGTGTTGGAAAGACACAAAGGTGAGCAAGTTGCAAAACAGAATTTTCACTTTTGGGTGACCCATCACTTGAATATTGGAGGCCATGAAGCCCCTTCCACTAACCTTTGGGTTAGCAGCCCAGATCTTTCACCACATTTGTGATGGTTGATCTGTTTCCTCTCAGGGAGCACTATTAGAAAGCTGAAATCTATCAGGCTTTGAATTGAACTGAACTGAACTGGGTGAAATAAAAATATGTGGATGAATGTCAACACTGCAGCAACGGTGCTAAGACCTTCCTGCACCTCAGATTCAGTAAGTTTTGAAAACCGCGTGTGAAGAAAGCTGTATTCTGCAAGGAATTTTATAAGTCCATAAACATGTAATGAAATTTGCTCTGGTCTAGGGAACATGGGCAGGAAAAGTGAAATTGAGTTTTCTGTGGCAGACTGGAGTGCTTTAAAACAGGTCCGTTAGGAGGGGCTAACCAAAACCCCTTTATTTTGTTCGCTTTAAACTTGAGTGACAAGACCTGACGGCTCTAAGCAAAGGCAGATGGTGACTGCCGTTGACTGGGCACGGTAAGGCTAATACAGAACTGTGCTAGTGTCCCATTATGCTAATGTTATTAGCACAATTGGCAGCTGCTTATAGTGCTAAACATTTTAATAATAGTAACATCAGTGTCACCAATGTGACCTAATTGCTGTTAGGAGGTATTCGTACAAAATGTAAAAAATACTTGGATAGACACTGTTACATGCAATACTAACACTTCTAAAATGGAAACGCTTTTGCATATGTTGAACTTTGTTGATAAATCATTTCAGGTTTGTAGATTATTGAATGCACAGGAACATTTTATTGTATTTATAATAAATTTTAGAGAATCCCATTTATTTGTTGTGTATTATCGCATAGCACATTCTTGCACAAACATTATACTTGGTCCAGCGCATTCTCATGGCAATTCACGAATTCTTCTGAATTTGTGCAATCTCATGTGTACAGTTTCGTATAATCTGCTTATGCCCTACTAATGGTTAGGTTTAGAGATAAGGTTAGGGGTGGACCCTCATGCATGCTTTTTTCTAAAAATCACACTTTTTGTATAAATCACATTGTGCAAATTCATACAGAATTGTCACCTTGCAAAACGGTTATTTTTTCCTCATAAGATCGGTTTGGGGGTGGACCCTTATGAATACTTTTTTTTTTTTTTTTTCATTTTCTAAAACTCGTATGTTTAGGTAAGAATCATCACCTCGTAAAATAGTTACTTTTGTCATGAGATTGGGTTACCTAAAACAGTCTACTTTGTGTTTTAGATACTGTCAAAATGCAGATATTGCACATTTCAGTATGTCTAAATGTGCAAAAATGTATGCGTACACTGTGAATATGTATACCTACAAATATGAATACCTTGATATTGCAGATTAGATATATAGAGGTAGATGAATAGAGTTGTTGAGTTGTTGTGAAACTGCTTCTAGGTTGTTTTTGAAGGTTCAACAGACGTTTTAACAGACTCAGGCGTGCTGATGTCTGTTTCAGGAGGCTGACATGTTTGACTAGGTAAGCGTGATCTGTCTACTTGAGAATTTACAATGGGAACCCAAGACTAATGTTTTGATGGCTTGTATCTTTGAAAAGAACAGAGCATTTTTCCCAAGCATTTTACCTCAATAAATACCTTCCAGAGAGCATCTGGTGGAAACATGCAATGCAGTACTGAAGTCTATTACAGCACTGTCAGACACGGTTACTACAGAGACCTAACTCTTCTTTACGTCTGCACCTCTGATGTGGAGCTGAGGCTAGCGACTGAACTATGTACTGAGGGGCCTTATCTCATGAGATGAGTCATTATGGTAACTCATCCTTTTAATGTCCACGTATATGGAGGAATAATTCCGGGAAACAAGTTTCACCAATAACTGGTGCAGGTGGTTTGTCTGTTTTGGTCAGTGGTGAATTTGGTGTTTTGACTTTTGATACACTGTGTGTCTTGTCTTGTCTAGTTTTAGTCATAGTTTTTATTGTCTGTTTTGCCTAATTTCTAGTTCATTTATTAGTTGCCATAGTCCCTGATTAGTGTCACACCTGTTCCCTGTTCTGTTGATTATCTTCTCTCTGTGTGGTTAAGCCCTCAGTTCTCTTCTGTTCATTGTCTTGTGTTAAGGTTTCTAGATTGTGTTTGTGTTTGCAGATCTCTCTCTGTGTGTTTATTAAAGTCTTGTTTTATTGTTCATTCTGCATCAAGCATCATCTTTTGGATTACACTACAGCCAACCCATGAAAGAACACAAGACCACAGAAAGAATTATTTTTGGCAAACATTTGAAAATGGATATACCAGCAGTCCAAATGCTCAGTTTGGAGCAGGAGCATCGATCCCTCCACACAAGTAACTTTTTAGATCTAGCGCTTGATGCATTTTCCCAATCATTCCCTGTGTATGTTTTTTTTTTTTTTTCTTTTTTTTTCTGGGCAGCCTGAACAAGTGATGGTCCTTGAGACGCATTCACTGAGTTTGTGGAGTGGGTGCTGGTACAAAACTCTCCCTGTACGGTTTTCATCACGAATGAGGACATTGCCAGCCCAACTCCAATCCCAGAGCCCAGCCGCCATCAGCCATGCACGCTGTGGGAATGCCAGAGCCCACCACTGATTCTGAGCCTGAGCTTTGCCAACAGAGCTGGAGCGAGGCAAATTTCATCACGGAGCCGAGACCAACACGGAGTCTACCGGGGTGTGTGAGCCGGCAACATCATACGTCGTCAAGGGCATATTGGTGGAGTTCGTTGGACTGAATTGGATCCACACTCCCACCACTGAGGATAGTGCAGTAAGTTGGGTTGCTGAGCATTTATTATATTATGAGCTGGATGAGGAAGTTATCGCTGGTCTTCAGTCACCGCTTGTCTCATCCATTTCCAAGTCCTCAAAGTCATCCCTGGATAAGCCTATTTCCAAGTCGTCCAAGGCGTCGCTGGTTAAGCGCAGCTCCATGTTGTCACTGGTTAAGCCCAGTACCAAGTACCCTTCATCATGGATGGTCCTGCCCAGCCTCCCTCTCCCTCCTCCACTGCCAAAACCATTCAGTTCTGCGGCCTTGTCTCCGCTGTCTCCCTTCAGCCCCTCAGTTCCTTAAATTGTTCCACTTTGCTGCACGATCCACCAGGGGCTTTTCAGTCATCAGCTACACCTTGGCTCATGGATCCCACAGCTCCATCTCAACCCTCCAAGCCTCAGACTCCACCTCAGCCCTCTGACCCACTGGCTCCACCTTGGATCAACGCTTCCTCGGCTCCACCCTGGACTGTCATCCCTCATGTTCCCTCATCCCTTTGGCTCCACCTTGGGCCTCGGACTTCCGAGTCAGCTGCTGCACCTCCTTCCATCCATCCCTCTGGCTCCGGTGGGCTCCTCCTTCCCTCTGGTTCCTCCATGGTCTTCACTCCCACCGTCTTTGCCCTGGTCTGCCAAGCCCATGCCTCCACCTCAGTCACACCCTCCTGCAGCTCCACTTTGCCATCACCCTGGCTCTTCGCTCCACCTTGGTCTCCACCTTTACCGTCTCTACGGTAAAGGCTCAGTCAGTCTCAGTCAGTCGTCTCCCTGGTTCTGTCTGGTACCTCTACCAAGGCTCCACCATGGCTTCTTCCCAGTGGTGTATTGTAATGAAGTAATAATACTTTGTTACAGTACTTGAGTATTTTTGGGAGAATCTGTACTTTACTTGAGTTTTTATATTTCTGTCAACTTTTACTTTTACTCCACTACATTTCCTAAATAAAATGTATACTTTTACTCCGATAGATTTTCCCAAAGCATTTTCGTTACTTACTTCAAAATAAAGACTGCAAGCAAGCATGTGCAAACAAGTGCTCGCACAACCGCGGTTGATTTCATTTTCCGGGTTGCGTCTGTTGCTGGAGCGGCTGAGAAGAGTGCGCTGTCATTATACAGTACAAGAGCGGCTTCTAGAGGCGAAATAAAAACTATCACTGATGCCTCGTAGAGTTTGTTTTGACATGTGACGTGAGGCTGCACGCTGCACAGAGTGGGACACTTAAAACATAAGACAACAAAACGGTATGTTATACAGTGTACACTACAGTACATGTTTTCATATCATTATAAAGTAATTAGTTTGTTGACTAGATGCTGCATTAGTGGAGAACAGTAATGTTAGTATGTTTGCAGTCGAGGCTGAGGATGCTAACATTAGTAGTACCTCAAGCGGTTAAAACAATGTGACAAAAACACCAACTGTTTAATGTCACGATTGTTACCATTCATTTGTATTAGTTTATATCCATTTGTTCGCTGTTATGCATTCGTTATCCAGCGACGTTGCATATTTAAACTGTATTCTCATCATGCAGCGACAGAAACATAAATCAGAAATGTATTCGATTTCAGTTCTTTTTTTTGTCGGCACTGTAACACGTATTTTGATTAGATAATCATCAAGTTTTCTAAAATAGAGCCAAATAATGTGTGAAAATATACATATAATAGACCTATGCTATGACTTTGTGTGTAAAGGTGGAAATTTTTAAGCATGACTGTTTGGATTTATATGAAATGGTAACACTTTACAATAAGAGTCTTGTAACATTAAATAAGGTTAATAAAAGTATTGTTCATTGTTAATTTCAACATTTACATTTTAAAGTTGTCTCTTACATTAGTTATAATGCACTATGAATTAACATGAATGATCGGTGTATAATTAATATAGGCTATTAGTATTTTTTTATATTTAAAACTTACAATAAACATTTTGCCATTTTTTTTAATACAAAGAAAACAAAATGTAAGAAAGAGTTAAAACTGAACACAGTCTTGCTGCTCAAACTGTGTATAGACCAATTTTTAATAATATTTTTTTGCTCCTTTTGTATTTTACATTTACTTGTACTTTTACTTTCAATACTTAAGTACGTTTAATATCAAAAAAATACTTTTCATACTTAAGTACAAAAAATATCACATACTTTAAAACTTTTACTCAAGTAATATTCTAAACAGTGACTTTAACTTCTACCAAAGTCATTTTCTGGTAAGATATCTATACTTTTACTCAAGTATGGCTTTCGAGTACTTTATCCACCACTGCTTCTTCCTCCATCGGCTCTACCGTGGAACTTCATGACATGGCTCTGGGCCATCCTCCTGCTCCTCCTGTTATGTCACAGTCATGTTTAGTTCTTGTCTTTAGTTTTAGTAATAGTCTTCATTGTCTGTTTTGAGTTTTAGTTCATTCATTAGTTGCCATAGTCCCTGATTAGTCTCACACCTGTTCCCTGTTCTGTTGATTATCTTCCCCTGTGTATTTAAGCCCTCAGTCTTGTGTTAACATTTCTGGATTGTGTTTGTAAATCTCTCTTTCTGTGTTTATTAGTCATTTTATTGTTCATTCTGAGTCACACATCGTTTTTTGGTTTATTCTACAGCCAACCCGTGACAAAACTGCAATCAGTAGGGGTGTAAATATTTGCATGGACAATAGTTTTAATTATGATTCTTTAGAAATTATGTGAAACATAAAGAAATTTGTTCATGATTAGTGTTATAAAATATCTTGATATTTTTAAGCTTTTTGATGATATTCTACATACACTACTGCTCAAAATTTTGGAATCATTAAGTTTTTTTATTTTGAAAAAAAAAAAAAAAAAAAATCTATTATTCTCACCAAGGCTGCATTTATTTGATCAAAAATACAGTAAGACAAGAAATATTGCGAAATATAGGTACAATGTAAAAGAAGTTTTTATTTTAAAAAATCAAGTGTTTATTTCAAAGAAGTTTGTTTTTAAAGTTTGTTTAAAAGATAAATAAACAGAAAAATAACAATCAATGATGTGAAACAAATTAAAATTCTGCTGTAAAACAGCTCTACAGAAGACAGCAGTGTCATTATTCAGCCCAAGTCAGTTCAGTGCTGATTAAATCTAGTTAAATAACTGTGTAAAGTTAATCAATTATTAAATGAGTTCAATTCCGCTAAAAGCAGCCCTACAGAAGACAACAGTATTGTTATTCAGCTCGATTCAGTTCAGTTCAATAACAGTGTCAATGTTGCAAAATGAATCAATTATGAAGCAAAGTCAATTCAGCTATAAAGCAGCTCTCAGTGCAATCACATTAATATTGCAGTATTACTGAATATTAAGTGTCTTTTAAACCCCAACTAAGCAAGCAAAAGGTGACAGTGGCAAGGAACCATGAGGTGACAGAAATGGAGAAATTATATCAAAGCTGAATTTTCAGCATCATTACTCCAGTCTTCAGTGTCATGATCCTTCAAAAATCATTCTAATATGCTGATTTGCTTCTCAAGAAACATTTCTCATTATAATCACAGTTGATAATACTTGTGCTGCTTTAATATTTACAGTATAGTGGTTGTGCTGCTTAATACAAGTTCAAAAGAACAGCATTTATTTGAATTCAATTTTTTTACTGTCAGTTTGATCAATTTAATGTATCCTTGCTGAATAAACTTTTTCATTTATTTAAAGAAAAATAGTTTGAACTGTAGTGCATCTCAGTATTTATTTGCTCTGAAATGTAATAAAATATAAAATATAAAATTTTCAATTAGAAAAAAAAGCCATGTAACCAAGAATGTTTACTGCAAGAATACAGTAAAACAAGTAAACAAGTAATATTAATATATTGTATTTAAATGCATTAGTTATATTGCATAACAATAGTTATATAGTTATAACAATCAGTTATATGCATTAACAATAAAAAGTTTTATTTAACATATATTACCACTGAAACATTTTTTAAATGCCTCAAATTCTGAATAATGGCAAGTTTTGAACCGATTCACTTGATATGGATTGTTTGGTAATTCACCGAAAAGAATCAAACTCACTCTAGAGCTGCACGATTCTGGATAAATTGAGAATCACATTTTTTTTATTATTAATATTAAAATAGAGATCACGATTCTCTCATGATTCTGACAACTAAACAAAATAACATGTAACATTCTCAAGGTTTTTTCACATTTTCCGGCATGGTTTGATTGAAATTTCTTTAACGGTGCCATATTAATTACAAAGAACATTTGTTCTGAGACCAGAGTGCTGTTTGAATTATTTCTTGCCATCTAGGGAATTTTGCATAGTACGTTGTATGCTTCACGCTTCATATCTCGGGTCAGCTCCGTCTGCCCATCTTCTTTCAGCTTCAGATGGTTTTATTTGGAAAGGACCAGTCAGGCTAACTGGACAGATGTTTTTTTACCCCCCTCAAATCTATAAACTTCACATTATTACAAGCACTTACGTTCCCAGACGATGATTTACTGCCAAAAGACGATTCATGAAACATCCTGTCACTTAGAGCTGAAAAACACAAACAAACATGTCACAGGAGTTCCTTTTGTGTGAGAGTGGCTTGCGTGTAAATGGAACCGTTCCTATAGCTCCGACAGAGCTGAAAGACGAAAGCTGGTGTGTATTTTGCGATCTGTATGTTTTCCGTGAAGGATGGGCTAATTCTGTTGTCTGAGGAAGGAAATCCTTTGAAGAGGTGCTGTAAAACAGCTCAAGGGCTTTTCAGTGCCTCACCCTTCTTATCTGTGCTGTCTCTTTAAAGAGATCATGGTGCAATTATGGCATTAGTAGGTAATTAGGATCATTTTGGCAGGTATGTGAAAGGAGCTGCTCAGTCCTCTAATGAAATGAGAGTGGCCAGTGGAAATGTTTTCGCACACGGTAGGCCAGATAAATATATTGTGCTGCTCCTGTGAACTGGATTAATGAACTCATTTTTTCCCTTTTGGTGATGGTGATGGATTCATTTTTCTTTTAGTTCCCTGGGAATCAAACCCATGACTTTGGTGTTATTTCTAGTGCCATTCTGTACTTTTTAAGATGCATGAACGCTATATTCATGCTTGCCGCAGCCATAAACATTCTGCAGGTAGGCTATTGAACTATATTACTTGGAGGAAGGATTGTTCATTATAATTATTATAATTATTTTAATGAAATGGGTATTGAATATTGGAGTTTTTAATCATTCTGTTATTCCTATCATTTCATAAAAGCAGTAAGCCACTCAAGACCATGCATTAGTAATTCTACCATGGTTAAAAATGTGAGATATGAAAAAATGTACAAAGCAAAGGATTAGACTTAATTGTTTCCTTTAAAGGGGTCATGACATGAATTTTTTTTTATTATTTGAATATGTTCCTTGAGGTTCATTTATAATGTAAATAAAGCTTTTTTGCAAAAAAAAAAAAAAAAAAAAAAAAGATTATTTTTATCCCTCATTCTAACCCTCTGTCTGAAATGATCCAAGGGGCAGCTCCTTTAAGGCTTGTCAGTAAACGGCCACTTTATGATTAGTTAATGTCATTGCATAGGAAACCGTATCAACGCCCACTGGCTATTGCATGTGAGTAAGTGTTTTGAAAGCATTATCCATATAAAACGTCATTTACAAACAAAGCATTATGAAATTGTTTACTTAAGTTTGCAATGTAGCTGCTGTCAGATCCAATACAGCTGACTGCTTCATCTGTTAAAAAAGTTTCTTTGCAAACTCTCCATTACACTGTGCTTTGTTTACAAAGCAATCTAAGTCAAATTCTCTGAACAAACATATAATTCTCAGACGCGATCCATGACGCCATGAAAAACCATTCACTTGTTCTTGACGCTGATATCCTTCTGAAGTCTCTACAGAAATGAACAAACAAGCTGTTTGAACTGGACACATCAAAGCAAACATTATTTCACTCTTCCATTTGTCCTGTTGTCGACAGACTCAAACTCATGGATAAGTCAGAAAGTGAATGGGCATCTGTATACTGTATCCAGTGTAAACAGTGTCGGTGATTATATTGGGTTCTATTTGATTTTGACGCGACGAAACATCCAGTGTAGGCAAGTGTCAGCCGTTAAGCGACTGAATGCCGTTGGGTGGGCCCGATGGCGTGATGATGTATAACTATTCGTCGATGTCTTGCTCTGGAGCAGGCATATGCAAATGTATTTGCCCGTGTGATTTAACAAATCCTACAATATCCAAACAAGCCATTTTTGGAGCTTGATTAAATAAATGCTTTGTTTATAATGAGGAGGACGTTTTAAGCTATGAAACTTGCAGGACGTTTTAATGGTACAAAGACCTCTTATATGTCAAAAGATCCAGGCAAATGTCATGACCCCTTTAAGCATCAGATATGTCGTGATTTGATTCTGCCGTATTGCAGAAAATGTGATGCAGTTTTTCATCAAAAGCAGTTGTTGTAGTTGTTGCCAGTGGCTCATCAATGCTCACCTCATAATTTCTATGCAGAGATTCAATGTTAGACAGATCTTCACATGTCTCCGTACTTATCGTGTCTCCCTGACACCTCAAACAAATGCAAATCTCTTCAAACCTTTCAGATGATGACATATTAGGTATGCTGGCAGATGATGAACATTCTGTTTTTGTTGAAGATCTGAATTATGCTGCTGCCTGTAAGTCATGTCAGGATGAAAGACACTACCAAAAGTTTGGGATCAACAAGATTTTTTTTTATTTTTTTTTGAGAAGTTGTACTTTTATTTTACTTTTTCAGTAAGGATGCATTAACTTGATAAAGCTAAAGACATTATAACGTTACAAAAGATTTCTATTTCAAATAAATTGTGTTCTTTTTAACTTTCCATTCATCAAAGAATCATGAAAAAAATAAATTTTTTTACAAAAATATTAAGCAGCACAACTGTTTACAACATTAATAATAAGAAGAAATGTTTCTTGAGCAGCAAATCAGGATATTAGAATGATTTCTGAAGGATCATGTGACACTGAAGACTGGAGTAATGATGCTGAAAATTCAGCTTTGCCATCACAGGAATAAATTACATTTTAAAATAGACTCGAACAGAAAAAAAGTTGTTTTTTTTTTTTTCCAAATTGTAATATTATTCCACAATATTACTGTTTTTTTCTGTAATCTTGATCAAATAAATGCAACCTTGGTGAGCATAATATCCTTCTTTCAATAATATTCTCATATCTCACAGACCCAAACTATATATATTGTATATATGACTTTCAAGTTCATAAGTACAAACTTCCCAGGAGGACTTGAAGGCAGTAGAAGTATTTCACATCAGAGAAAAAAAAAAACTCATTGTGAAAGATTCAAATTGGAAGACAAGATATTTACATTTTTTTGGTTTCAGCTTATGATTCTTATCGCAGGTCTGATTTCATGTCACAATAATGCATTTCAGCAGTAATACTTGAAGGACATGTTTAGAAACTCTTGGTTCAGTCTCTTGGTCAACTTTGCCCCCACAAGTGGTTTTGGTTTGAATTTGGATCTTATATAAGACATTTTAAAGCGGTTGATGTAATTTGGCACACACGCTCGTCTTTGAATTCATCAAATGCAGCTCCAATCAGTCCTGCGCCCAGGACTGTTGACACTAGCAGGAAATCAAAGTCCAGCGCGGCAGTCCTGCGCTGCCCGAACCATGTGCTTGTGCATGAGGCAGCCTCACGGGGAAGATTAATTAGTGTACACAAACGTGTGTGGATGTTTATACACCAGAGTGTGTTCTGAGATGTTAACATATCAGTCAGCTCTTGCTCTCCTTCACTGCCAACCACATGGCCAGACACATGTACACATACACGCACAGACATGTATATACTCACGCATGTATGTATGTGTATGCTCACAAACAGAGCCACATAAAATAATGCGGCCTTCTGTGCGCAAGTTACATCGGTGGATACTTATTAATGCACGATAACAACTAACCACACGAAAATACAGACATAAAGCACATAGATAAATACACATGCAGTCCAAGCTAGCCATACTGAATTATAAACAGGTGTCTTCATAGTTTGCATTCTTCCCAAACACAAAAGTGGTTTGACCTGAGCGGTTTTGAGTGTGTATCGAGCCCTATCAAACCAGGGTCCCAGTGTAATTCTGTATTTATAAACATGAGTGCACTTGGGTTTGTGTGACACATACCGTGTGCTACAGACTACCACAGGCATAGCCGAAATATTGAAACCATATTTTCACCCCTTTTCCTGGCACTTATTTTGAAGGGAAGCCTGTCGTACATCACGGGAACACTTTGATGGGGGTCTCTGAAATGCCTCAAACTGATCCCTCCTAAAACTGTGCGGTGGGATTGAGTTTTGCTCCTAAGTGCTGGAATAACAGCAAGCTTGTGTGTGGTTGAAAAATTGAATGGAAAGCGAGTTCAGAAGCCATTCATTACGATTTAACAGGATATTACTTGTTGTTTAACGTTTTAGTTACTTAGAAGGTCGCTCTTGTAATGGTTTAAAACTACTCTAACTATTGCACGTTGTGATGTGTTGTTTTCTTTTGCTAGAAATGAGTGTTGATGAAGGGTCAGTATCCGTCCTCTTCAGAAACAGAGGATTTGTCCGGCATCCGTAGTCATTAGTCATAATTAGCCCTGGTTATTTTTCCACTGCAATTGAACGATTAAACTTGAAATTGCTTTAAAGAGAGCTGGGAATTAAAATAGGCTAAATAATAGCATTAACTTCCAATGACTGGAAAGCTTTCTCACACAGTCTATGCACAGTTTAGCAACACGTCACGTGAAACTAACCTTTTTTTTTTTTTTTTGTATGGAGAAATGTAAGTGATGTTTGGCTCTGCAAATTTGTTGCCATGATGCTAGCATATTGTTTGTGGTTGCCAGGCTGTTGCTATGCAGTTTCTAAGGGTACTTTAACACGACAACGATGTACTAAAAACTGAAAAGTTTTTCATGTACAGATGACAACATTGTCAAAACGATCCCTGTTCACATCCGCAAAAACGATTAAAAACTCTGTATTATGCTGCCAGGCCAGTAGTTGGCGATGTCACCTTGTAAAGTAAAACTACACGCCTATAGACTGAACATGTAATACGCATGCGCATGACATCGCCGTTTTCACAAATTTGCCCTTCTGTATTTTCCACAGAGACAATAACTGTATCAACGGTTTTCAAAAACTTGCACTTTGAAACCCGTTTTCAAAAGTTTGCGTATTCAGGCTCCCAAAACGCATTTGTCGTCTAAATGTACGGCCAAAATGCATAAAGTTTTCAGTTTTTAGTTAAAAATGGTGTCGCTAAGGCGTTCTGACTGGTAGCTATATGGCTTTATTAGGTGGTTGCTTACTGCCTGAATTCATAACTTTTGAAGTCTAAATTTAAAATTTGAATCCTTTTTGTTCACTTCCATGTTTCATATTTTGTTAACCAAAATCTCTTTTTGAAGCGGATATCAGTGCCCTAATGCGTCATCACCATAGACAATTAAAATGAGGTACGTGTTTTATTGAATTACTTAAAGTATTTAGAATTTTTTTTTTGGTCTTTTTTTTTTATAGTTTGCTTTGTTGTGATTTGTAGGAAAAGGTGTATGATGCAAATACCTTTTAGAGTCTCTAGATTTTGTAGACGTAAATTTTAATAGGCTAATGATATGATCAACTTGCTGTTAAGAAAAAATGTTTTTATAAGACAGTATACACTCTCGTCGCCACCTACTGACCTAAAGATGTATGAAGTATCACTGAATGAATCAGTGAACCAATGTGAACAAATTTTAGGGTGAACGGATTCAAAGATTCGGGTCATTTGGGTGAATCCAAAACACATGGGAAAGTCAGATTCATTCTAGTGAATTCAGACGGTTGAATGTAAATGAACAGATTAAAAAGCGATCGATCGATTTGAGTTCCTGCACTTTGTTTTCAATTTTTTGTAAATTAGGGGGTTTTGGTTGTAAACCCTTTTTTTATGCCAGCAAAGTATGGCTTTCATTTAATTATGGTTATCTGCAGTGTTGGGGAAAGTTACTTTTAAAAGTAATGCATTACAATATTGTGTTACTCCCTAAAAAAGTAACTAATTGCGTTAGTTACTTTTTATGAAAAGTAATGCGTTACATTACTTTTGCGTTACTTTTTTCTCACCTGGGCTGGGCTTGCTTGTTTATTTTTTAATAACAACAAAAAAAGTTCTTTTTTGGCAAATGTTAAGGCCCTTTCACACAAAAAGTGAAATGAATAAGCCTCAGGCTGAAGGAAATGCATATACAGTACAGTAGAGGGCGCAGCTCAAACAAACCTTTCAGCTGTGCTGCCATTCTGGATCAAAGAAGAATAGGATACAGGAGAAGGAAGTTCAACACTCTTATTTCAAATTTTTGCTTATTAGTATAGTTGAATTAGATCATTGAAGGTCAGCAGCAAAGACATTGGTTAATAAAATGACATTAAATACATAAAATATATATGTGTAATTTAATATAGTTAATTACATGTTTGTGTAAAATTATGAGATTGCATTTCATTGTTTTTATTCATTTTGAGGAATACTGAATGTTTTTGTGCAAGTGAGATGAGTAAATGTATGCTCTAGATTAGAACTACAATAAGCATCATGTTTACGCAGCGCACACAACGCCTCTGCACTTTATTTCTCTCAACATGACGACAGGAGAGCTGTCAATAAATGGGAAAAAAGTAACTTGCGTTACTTATTTGAAAAAGTAACAGATATTTTGTTGTAAATTGAAAAAGAAATGCGTTACTTGAAAAAGTAATCTGATTATGTAACTCAATGCGTTACCCCCAACACTGGTTATCTGTAATCAAAATCCACATTGATAAATTAGTTTGCATTACTCTTTTTGGTCTGCTCTTTTTTTGATCTCACTTAAAAACAGCTTAATCGTTTGCTCTGAAGTGTTCAGTAGTGTACAAGTGTACATTTCCTTTGTTTAGGTGTAATATGAGCCCACATGACTTCTCCACTGTCCTTTTGATATGAACGCTGAAGAATGCATCCCATGTAATTAATGTAATTGCATCCCATGTAATGGGATTCTGTGAGGGGGCTTGCATGCAATTAGAATTGATTACATGGTGAGGAATGCGAACAGTATGTACATGTGGCGTATGATTATAAAAGCAATCTGGCCTTTTTTTAAATTCATTTTAAGAAATAAATCTCTTTAAATATAGACCACATATAGTTTGGCTTTAATCATACAGGGGGGTCCAAACGTCTGATACTACATTGCAAAATCAAAATATAATTTCAATTAGAAAAATACAGAATAGATGCATTTTCAAAAGGGGTCTCAGACTTTTGGACCCTCTCTGTATAGCTTTTTCACACTTCTGGAATAAGATGCAAAAAAAAATGGTCTACTTCTCTAAGTTGTTTACTCCTTTTTAAAACAATGTCTGTATAAGAGCACATAGACATGGATTTAGAGATGTTTTCCTGGTATGGAAGTGCTTTGATCTCTGTTTTTTTCTTTTTTGGAATTTGGGTGTACATGTCCTGATAGTTGATGTAGGTAATCACGTGTCATAAATGGAAATAAGCTGGCTCAGAAATGAGCCGTAGCGCTCTGGTGCAGTCCAGCTTGTTATGGGAGTCTTATGTCTGTGATCAGATAGCTACCCTGACAATATCCAGACCCCTTTCTGTTTCCATTACAGTGGGAGAGGGGGGATCCGGCACTTTAGTTCTACTCATTGGGTTCAGCATTTGCTGAACTTGCTACAAAAGTTCAGACAGTCGACTCCAAAGAGTTCAAAGGCACTATTTTTTTTTTTTAAAATACATCTGTGCATTCATACTCATAGTTGTTGCACTTTAGCTAAAGTTATCGAAGAGCTTCTTGGTGCACATGAAAAGCAGTGTATGTAGTGCATATTTATTTTAGAACCCATATTATCAAACTACAATATTCACACAGTGCTGTGTAGCAGAGGTGCACAGGCTAGGTGCGAGTAGATTTTTTTTTATGCTGATGAAGTGCACTAGTCACTAACTTTCATAAATATATGAAAAAAATAACGTAAATAGCATATAAAATGGACCTTCCTGAAAACTCTCCTTCGGATTCACAACTGATTCATAAACCTCAGATTTGATAGTTAAATGTGTGTATGTTAAAGTGCCCCATTATACTTTTTCAAATATTACCTTTCATGTAGTGTGTAATATAGCTGTTTGTGAATATAAAAGGTCTGCAAAGTTTTAAAGATCAAACTGCACGATAAATGGAGTTGTTGTCTCCCAAAGAAAGAATTGATTCTGAACTGCTGAAATGGGTCATCAGCAATTCCAGTCTGACTTTCCATTACATACTTATGTAACACATTTTCATAATGCCAGCCTGTGGTTGTCAGGAACTGTCAGTCTTTTGTTCATTTAGTTTTCATTATCATGGACTTTTAGTTTGTTTTGTTTCATGTCCTGCTGTCTTTGTTCTAGTTTCCCGCTCTGTTTAGTTACTATGGCAATTCATCTGATCATCACACCTGTTAGTCTTTTAGTTAGTTATCAGTGTGTACTTAAGTAAGTTGTTTCCTCAGTTCAGTGTCTGTTGTTATTTGTGTACTGTGCACACTGTTACTTTGTCTTGGTCTACCGTGTGTTTATTCTTTTATTAAAAACCTTTGTGTTGGATATCTCTGCATCATCTTCATCTTTGGAACCTCTAGAATTTTGACAGAACAACAGACCTAAAACTGGATTATGCAGCAGCATTCGCTGCGTTGGCCAGGTGAGGCCAAGATTTATTTAACTAACCTCCCAGAACTCACCTGGGGCATTTCATGAACCATCCTCGAGGAACCATGAACCGGGTTGGGGGATTCCCTGGCTCCTCTTCTGGCCGCTGTCCTCGCCACTCCACCTCGGCCCTTCACCCTAACTTCTCCGCCAGCACTCCTTCCTTCCTCCCTCAGCTCCACCGTCGACCGTCGGGCCTGTGACGTCACCGGGCTCCCTCGACCTGTAAGCTCTGACTGGGTTGGACATTGCCGGCCTTTCGCCATGGACTTGCGCAATGGACTTGCGCGCCTGCTGCTATCCTCCGGCTCTCCACCCCTGCGGCTCAGTCTAGCTCCGCCCTCCCTCAGGCTCAGCAACAGTCCTCAGTTGCACAGGGTCTGCCACAGGCCTTTGGATCTCCAGTTCCACATTGGGGGTTGTCATGGCAGGCCTCCGAAGCCTGCGGTTTTGTACAGATCCATCAACCCTCCGCCTGTGCCCAGGACTCCTTCCCCATTGGCAACGTCTCCGTCGTCCATCCCCATGGCGACAATGGATTTGGAAACACCATGGTTCCTCCCTCCTGCAACGTCGCCGTGGGGCACTATCTGGATGGGCTTCTGGAATTCACCCTGTCATCCATCACATCCTTGGCTTCTACCGCCTTCCTGTTCCTCCTTGGTCTCTCCGGCCTACCAGCCCTCCTTCTACCGGTCCTTCACCTGCTCCTCGTCTGCCTCCATAAGTGCCTCCTCTCCCTTACCACGGCGCAAGGCCATGCCTTCTCAGGGGTAGTTGTAGCTGAGACTGGAAGAGTTTGATTCATGTTTTCGTCACGTTGAGACATGTTTTTCTGTGCTGCTAAAGCAATTTATTGCACTTTGCATGCACTTCTAAAGGACTCGGGCTCAAATTGATACTGTAACAGATGCCATTGTTACTGTTTGTATCACTGTGTATCAAGTGCTGAGGAAGCCTCCGGAGCTGAAATTCAGGTATGGTAATATGCGTTTTGTTTCTGACTGTAAGTGGTAAACCAATCACAACACACTAGGCCATATGACCTATCAGAGCAGAGCAGGCTCTCGGAAAGTTTAGAGGTGGTGTGTTTATATTGTAGAATGCATGTAAACCTATTGTAGGAGACCTAAAAAACAAAATTAGGAACATTTAAAACAGCGTAATAGGGGCACTTTAATGAATCATATTCTAATCATTTAAATAGAGTGCACATGCATGCTCATTCACAATTAGCATCATTTTATTTATATTACTAATTTATTCTTATTGTAATTTACTGATAAAATAATATGAATGAATTACAGGTGGGAAGCTAACCTGTGTGAGAAACTTCAACGTTGTCCAAAGTCAACAACATTATTTTTCAGTCCTTCCAAGTAGGCTTTGGTTTTTGACATTTGTCGTCATTTAATTTTATCAGTGATAAGGAGAAAAACAGAGAGGATGAGAGAGCCAGAGAAAGTGAGGGATAAAGAAAGAGCAAAAGAGCTGATGTCTCTGGAAATACTTGAGTTCTCTGTTGTTCTTCATCCATCCAGAGCTCTAGGGAGCGTTTGGCTCAGCATGCTGCTCACACACTAATTACCTTATTACTGTAGCTCAGCAATAAGGAACTGATCAAACTAGCTGCTTTTAGGAAAACTAGCTGTTCCATCAATAAGATTTAACCCTTACTGAAAAAATGCAAACTACTGAACAGTAGTAACTGTGTGAGAACTGTAACATGATCTGTCTGTCTGTCTATCGGTCTATCGTTCTATTGTTCGTTCTTTCTTTCTTTCTTTCTGTCTGTCTATTATCTATCTATCTGTCTGTCTGTCTCGTTCTATCGCTCTATCTGTAGTTCTATCTTTTCTTATTTAACTTATTTACTGCTTGTTTACAGAACTGCACGACAGATTTTATGTTGTGCTGATATTCAGAACAACGGAAATCTTGCTTGTGTGATATTGGTTAATAATATTTAAAAAATTCCCAAACTAGGCATACGTTTACAAATTATCAAGGCACATTTAGCATGGTTCCTGTGCTGGTTCTCTACCTGATCCAGGGTGCAGTGAAGAGGGAAATTGTGGGTTACCTGAGGAACAAAATTACATCTGGATCTGTTTCCTCCTCTGCCCTGACAGCACACAGTCCTGCATGTTTTCTATCCACCTGTCTTTGATATACTGCGCTGTTTTAATAACCTCGCACGACTCACAGTGCTAAAGACTACACAACAAGCACAACTCCCGCAATACTCCATAGACACACATAAATGTATATATATGATGTGCTGTATAAAGGCCTTTTTAATTCTAGTAAACAAGTCCATATAACTGCATTTGTTTGATGTCTGAAAGCTTGCTAAGTAAGAGTGATAAAAGGTCTCTCATTGGTGTTTCACTGCTTGTTTGAATTAAGCATAATCTTGACCTCATTATGGTAATATTTTAACGAGTCTGTAATTGGAACATTTCCCTGCTGCTTTAAAGTGCTGATTTAAAAGACCAGCTTTTATAGTTTGGTACCCAGGGAAGCTGTGTGTTGGATCTTTTTACGAGACTTTGTATGTCCGTCCATGTGATTAGAATATTTATGTAGGCTATTTACGAACCGACACTTTGCCGTTGGTGGTGATGTTTCAAATTGTGATGAAAGCTATAAAGATGACTACACAATTAAACTGAAGTTTAGCAGTCACGCCAGTATGCATTTCTGCCTTTAAATTACCAGCCATGCTGATTGATTTTCTGCCTGTTGTGTTCTTGTGATACTGTTTTGCTTTTCTCTGAGGATTCACATCTACCCAAAAATCCTGATGAGAGGAATATAACTTCTGCCCATGTTGCAGTCAAAGAATAGAATAAATGTAATCTCTGAACAGATGTAATAGCAACTACGTGTTTCTAATGCCAAGACTACCTTATGGTGTTAGCCGTTTGTACCTATGTCAAGAAAGAATCTGCAGACCTACTTCGCATTTTCTGTGCTGATTTTGGTGGGAAATCTGTGGAAAGGATTTAACTACACTCTTATTGGTAACTGAATGTGTAATCAAATTAGATATTTAATAAATAGACAGAAAGGGTGTGGGAACTTTGTGAATGATGGAACTTTGAAATTGTTCTAGTCTTCTTAAAGTGAAATAGTTGATTCAACATTGAAATCAGCCAAAGGAATGGTTACCAACATAAAATAGAGTATCCACTTCTTATGCAGTAAATGACCCTTAGCACAAAATCTCTCATCACTGACAAGATGGGGCTCCCTGTGCGTCTCTCTTGGTTTCATCTGCTTCTTTTTAAACACAGGAAATGAAGTCAAAGGGTACTGAAATATTTGTGTTTATTTTTGCCGCTCTTAACAGATAGAATTTCCAAACATTAGCCAAAGGCTGTCCATTAGCAAAATCAGAATTATCATGTCCGTCTGTCTGGCAGATTTAAAATTTGAATACATTATTTAGTGCATTTCTGTTTTTTATTTCCTTTAATTTGCTCTGTTTGCATGTTATGTTTGCTTATGCTCTGTGCAGCAAAAGAGCAAGTTTTCCCAAATTCAAGTCATGAGTTTACTTGTTTTAAAGTGTATTTAAAAAAGTTCAAATTTAAGTTTTGTTTTTTAATTAAATTGTTTTTATTTTACTACAAATAAATTAATAATAATAATAATAATAATAATAATAATATAGGTAGTAATTAATAATAATAGTTTTATTATATTATATTATTTTTTCAGTCCTGGAATATTAAAGGAATATTATAAAATATAACAATAGAAATTTCTATTGTTATATTTTATAATATTCCTTTATTGTTTATAATATTGTTATATTTTATAATATTCCAGAATACAATAGTCCAGTCATTCTCAACTGGTTTGGACATGGGACCCACATTTTCCCATGGTCATTAAGCTGCAACTCAAATTTTTAGGAATTTATTTAGTATTTATATCTCAAAAATGGTTGACACACACACAAGTACTGTTCACTTTACTTAACATACACATGAATTGTAAGAATAGCCTATCACTAACACTGATGAATAAACAGGCTATTAAATAGCAGTCCCAAACTAGTTTTTGTTAATACAATAAAGTTAGTAAGTTGGTATGAGCCATCACAGTCATCAAAAATATAGAAAATAGCACAAAGTGAAAATAAAGTGATATTTTGGGTTAAGGTAATGAAACTACAGTTACCATGGTAAATACACAATACTAACATGAACTAAACACATGGACACTGATCCTAATGAATAGAATGAACATCATATGCAGGGGCGCACATAACTTTTTTGGTCTGGTTCTCAAGGGAGCACCTGGAGATGTTGCTTGGTACTCACATTTTACATGACACACTTATCCTAAAAGCTGTCCTCATCACTTTCCTCCTGACTGCTCTCCTCACTATCTTCTTTTCTCTCGAACATGGTAGATGATGATAATGATTTTTTTTTTAAGTTTATTTTATTAACACTAATGACACAGACAACAGCAAGAATATTAGGCTGCTGTCATTTTAAGAAGGAAAGCACAGACCGAGTAACTGACACACATCCGGTTTCTTTCTCAACTGATCACTTATGACATAACCGAGAGAATACTTGCCGAGACAGGTATTTTGACATAATTTTGTGTGTATGTGTCCGCTCAAGCACAAGTAAACGCGAAAGAGGAATTAATTCGGTGTTCGGGCGCTCTCTCTCTCTCTCTCTGCGTGCGCGCGCTTCGGGGGTGTGAGGCTGTGCGCACAGATAACAGCTAACACCTCGCCAGTCCCGATTTTCGCCTCTTCTTCCGCTTTTAAACTTGTTTGAATGTGGTAACTGGCGAGACAAAACACGTCCAAATGATAAACTTTCACTCTATGATGGTTAAATTTAGCAGTTAATCCGCGAATCACATGCGTGCCGAACCGTTGGACCTTATCCGTACGGATCACGGATTAACTGCGATCCGTTGCACACCTAATAATTAATGAACACACTTATCATCATGATTGCTGTCTTACCAGAGATGGAGAAAAATCCTACTCCAGTAAGTAAACGTGTCCCTCTGAACCGGTCCTCAAAAATGTTGGTATTCAGAAGCACTTCCCTCCATGTTTTCTGGTGCGCATCGTTTATTTTTTACCACGCATGCGCACCTGCGTACCACTTATGTGCACCCCTGATTGATATGGTACCTGCAGGCAAATCCTTCCCATACCAGCTACTTAATCTTTTGGTACTTTTTTGGAAATTTCATGATTTATTAATTGACAATGTAAATGCAACATTGCATACTCGTAATTTCTTTTGCTCTTTATATAAAGTGAAGTGATATACAGCGCGCGCAATTGAAGTGTGCATGACCACGAGAACAGCATATCTGACCTGACATAAAAGTTTGCTTTTCTGAGGTGACTTTTTATTTTGTAACAAGTTATGAAAATAATGTTAGAATAATGACACTGACATATATCCTGACAACATCTCATCTGACAACAGATACTGAATCAGGACAACGCTTTTTTTTTCCTCAGGCACTTTACTTAAACTGTGTCTGACAGAAGAGTCAACAGCTTTCACGTCTTTCAAAATAAAAGTCTCGCATTAGTAAATCATTAAGAATGAAGTTTTTTGTTGTTGTTTCTTTGACTACACACTCCGTGACCCACTGGTTGAGAAACCCTGCAATAGAACAAGGGAATTTTAACATTTAAAGAACTAAAATGTAAAATGGTTATGATAAAAAATGCAAGTATCAATGTTACAGCTTTGTCTGGCTTTTTCCCAGCCAGGTCTTTAGACAAACTCTACAACTTTGCCGACTGCGCGGGACTGCACCTGATCTTTGGGTTGAATGCCTTGCACAGAAACCCTGACAACTCATGGAACGCCTCCAGTGCTCTGAGTTTGCTCAAATACAGCGCCGGCAAAAAATACAACATCTCCTGGGAGCTCGGCAATGGTGAGTCCTCTCTAGTGCAGATTCAAAAATGATCTTTAGAGTTATCTTTGACATGTTGTCATTCTGTGACATGTAATGACATGCATCATTCATGCACCTACGAAAGAAAAAAGCATCCATCTATAGATGTGATTATTGCTATAGCAGTGGGAGTTTATTATTGTGGGAGTGTGCATAACTAAAAAAGTTGTCGAGTTCTTGAGCAAGACACTAAAAGTCCCCCTGTGGTAAAAATCAAGTTGTTTATATGTCTGTGGTGTTTTTTAATATGCTTTAAGGAAAACCATGTGCAAATTCATCAGTCAACACCATTGCTGAGTATTTTCTCCTTAAAACTGCAGTGAACCAAAGACCAAAGAAGTTTGAAACCGCCCCTGTTTCCTCCTGTCACAAACATGTAACCAATCCCGTCAACGTGCGTCAAGGATGCTGATTTTTAGAATGCAGTTGTCTGACTCTGAGATGGTGAACGGGAACATGGTTTGTGTAACATTAGCAGCACAATATTAGCTGTTTGATGACATAGTCTGTTAAGCCAAAGGCTAATCATATCATATACCGTTATGTGTCTGTCGATAGAGCAATACATAAAGAGCATTACCATTCTGATACATCGACTTGTAGACTTGTAGCCTGTATAATTCGCTCTTTTTCTTCTTCTGAATCAGTTTCTGGTTTACACTGAATTAAAGCAATATTTCCACTTTGCCATTGTGTAGCATTTACTACAGTTGACTGAGTGGATCAGGTAGTCTGAGATGGTGTGATTGAGTGGAGGCGGGGACTAATTTGCATATTCATGGGTCCACGTATAGCCTGTGAAATGAAGCTAGGGTGTAGAGTTACATACAAGCTATTTTAAAGCATGAAGAAATTTTCACAGGAAAAAAATGTTTAATATGTCATTTTGATTATCAAAGATGAGTTTTAAAGGATACAATTATTGACTGCAGGAGGGACTTTAACTCAAGTTCAAATTTGACAGCTTGACAAATTGCTTTTGTTTCTCTTTTGTAAGTCGCGTTTGGAAATGCATTAAGGTAAATTTGATTCTAAAAGTCTTTGTTTTTAGGTTTTGTGAAACATTTTCTAAGACTTTAGCCCTATTTGAAAGGGTTTATCTCAAAAGTAGTTCAGAATACATGTTTTTAAAGTAATTAGGGGTGAATTCAGGTTGATTGGGACATATTTTGCCATTGAGATGACTGGGAAAAAGTGTCCCAATCAACTTGAATTCACCCTTATGGAATTCTTAAATCTTTGTACATTCACACAGGATCAACTCTTAAGTTTGTAGAAAATGATAAAGTAGGTGTGTACTACATTTATACATTGTTGTCACAGTAACTGACCAATCGTGATAAGCATTTTGCTTAGATAATTATATATGCTGGTAACATTAAACATGATGGGATTAGTAGGAGAAATTAAATTAAATTAAAACAAGCAAAATAAAGCATGAATCAATTGGTAAAACTTTATTTGTCCTTGTCCTTTGTCTCTTTCTGTCCTTGGTCTCTCTCGAAATGATCGCACAAAAATGTTTGAGAAAAAAAAATGCTACATTTGAGAGAAGGCCCATAAATCCATACTCAACAACTTTTTCTGCTGTCCTCTCACTGACCACCATCCACTTGAGACCCTTGAAGTGCTTGATGTACAACGGCACACAGGCTGGGAAAGTGTCAGCTGGATAAGCTGAGGATATTTTATAGAAGCAGTCTTTACCGGTACAATATTGTGCAGTCTGGAAAAATTACTGACATGGCCAATTCAAGAAGCTCTGGTCATTATTACATTACCCCACCTCTTCATATAAAACTAATCCTATTCGAATAGGGCTTATGTCAGGAGATAAATTCACAAAGCAGAATCCAAAAGGACACCTGGTGACTTTGTAATCTGCTCTAAGCACTCATTCATCTTTTGTTTTGTGCCGGACATGCTGCAAATTGCCCCATTCATAATGCCTTTGTATCAAATGTCTCTCTATAAACATCAAAACATCAAACTTTTGACTTGAATAATTATGATCTTATGATGATAATAGGTTCCTATCATAAAATTGTGTGTGTGTGTGTGTGTATATATATATATATATATATATATATATATAAGCTGTTATTGACAGCCTGTTATTGACAGCATGTGCAGCTTGTAGTATTGCACACTTAGTATTTTCCGTACTAAACACTAAACCTATAAAAATACCAGAGACTGCTTTAAGAATGTACACAAACCATGTATTGTCTTAATCGTTTGTTTATTGGCTACAATTTGCATGTGTCAAAACGTTACTAGCTGTCGGCATAGAAAAACTGCAGGCGTGCAGCAGATTGCTGCTTTTGCTCTTAGATTGTCATACGAGACCGAAGGAAGCAGAACGCTCACAGAGAGCAATCTGTCTGCTCATACTGAATGTGAAATTCATACAAAAATTAATTATATAATATCATAATTTAATATCTGTCATGTAATACTGGATTACAATCTAGATTAGTGCTGAATCTTTCCATTTAACTAATTCTAATAAAAGCATGTTATTACTGGAACAGCCATTTGGATGTTTGTCTTTCTGGCTTAAACTGTAACAATAACCACGTCCGAAGAAAAGCTGTTAGGGATAACTTGCAAAATCAGATTTTGTGAAGCTGTTAATTCAAAAACAAACACTTTCAAGCAAACAAAGAGTCCAAATGAAACAAAGGGAAATATTTTCAGCTGTGGGTGGATGTTTATTGAGTGGGTCGTGCCAGCGTGACACAAAGTTTTGATGTAAGGGCACTGTGATGATTTATTTCAGGACTGTATTTCATGAATGTGTTATTTGTGCTTTTTCTAAATGATAGGATCTGGATAATATTTTAATGGATAATAATAATGTCTCATATTTTCCACTGGCCTCGGCCTGGCCCGGTACTGTATTGACACAACAGCTCAGCATTTCTGTGTTTCTCTCCCTACACAAACACACACTCACAGGCTGTGATGTTTATAAAGTTCGCCACTTGACTTCTGTAACGTCCTCGCTGTGATTTCAAGTGTGCACCTCCCACAAGTGTTGCCTTGTTTAAATAGTTTACAAAGTGCTGACCACAATATAGGTCGTAATTCAAAGGTAGTTTGAATGTTCGCTTGCGATTGGGTGTCAGCTTGCCTCAAAAGTCTTAAAGGGATAGTTCACCCAAAAATGCAGTTTTTGCTTGCCACAATTGTCAAGCTCCAAAGAAAAAAATCAAAATATATACACTAAATTTTTCAAAAGTTTGGGGTCAGTAAGATTTAAATATTAATAATAATAATAATAATAATAATAATATTTAGCAAGAATGCATTAAATTGATAAAGTGGAATTTTACATTAAAATTCAAATGAATGCTGTTCTTTTGAACTTTATAAAGAGAAAGTTGAAAGAATCCTGTAACAGTTTCCACAAAAATATTATGCAGCACAACTGTTTTCAACATTGATAATGTTAAAAATGTTTCTTTAGGACCAAATCAATGTATTAGAATGATTTCTGAAGGATCATGTGACACTCAAGACTGGAGTAATGATGCTGAAAATCCAGCTTTGCCCTCACAGGAATAAATTACATTTTAAAACGTATTCAAATAAAAAGTTATTTTAAATTGTAATAATATTTCTTAATATTACCATTGTTTATTTATTTATTGTATTTTTGATCAAATAAATGCAGTGGTGAGCATAAGAGACTTTCAAAACCAAAAATCCCAAACTCCAAGCTTTTGAACAAATTCCCTTTTAAATGAATTCATCCTTAATTAGTAAACCAGAGTCTCATCAAGTATTTTTTCTTTTATTTCCCCGCACAGAGCCCAACAGTTACCGCACAATGGCTGCTCGTTCAGTCAACAGCTCTCGTCTGGCTCAGGATTACGCTCTTCTGAGGACGTTACTGCAGTCGGTGCGTTTCTACAGCCGAGCTAACCTCTATGGGCCCAACATCGGCCGTCCTCGTAAAAACGCAATCCTGTTACTAGATGGGTGAGTATCACTGTCATTTGTTTAGAAATATTGTAGCCTCCCTGCATGCACTTATTTATATGTTTGACATATGTGAAGAGTGATAAGTTATAAACCAAATGTGTTCCTGCAGAACTGTGCAGGAAGCTCCACAGGTTTTTGGGTATAGGATATTTTGGCTGTTTTGATGATGCTGTCAGATATCAATAAGAGTATTGTACTTTCAACTTTGTTTAACACATTTGACTACATTTGAACATAGTACTAAATATGAAATTTTGAGTGTTGTTTTTAGTCTTTCTAGCTTTGAAGCTTTCAGTAGATGTATGCATTTACACTCTTTCTCATCTGGAAGAATAGATTCAAAAAATATAAACTACTGTTTAAAAGTTTGGGGTCAGTTTAAAAAAAAAAATCAAGGATTGTTCAAACGTGATGGTAAAGAAATGTTACATAGATATCTATTTCAAATAAATGCTGTTCTTTTGTACTTTCTATTCATTAAAGAATGCTGAAAAAAATGTATCAAAAATATTAAGCAGAACAACTGTTTTCAATATTGATAATAATAATAAAAATGTATTGAACAGCAAATCATCATATTAGAATGATTTCTGAAGGTTCATGTGACACTCAAAACTGGAGTAATGATGCTGAAAATTCAGCTTTGCTATCACAGGAATAAATTACATTTTAAAATATATTAGAATAGAAAACAGTTATTTTAGCAAATCACAGTTCTTCGCTGTGACGTAACTAAAGTCTGTTGGTTAGTTTAAAAAAAATGGTGATTAAGTGATAGTCATGCTGACAAGTTAAAGAATTAGTTCACTTCAGAATTAAAATTTCCTGATAATTTACTCACCGCCATGTCATCCAAGATGTTCATGTTTCTTTTTTCAGTTGAAAAGAAAATAAGATTTTTGAGGAAAACATTCCAGGATTCTTCTCCATATAGTGGACTTCAATAGGGACCAACAGGTTCAGGGTCCAAATTGCAGTTTCAGTGCAGCTTCAAAGAGCTCTACATGATCCCAGACGAGGAATAAGGGTCTTATGTAGTTAAACAATTGGTCATTTTCTTAAAAAAAACAAAAAAACAAAAATTATAAACTTTTTATTCACAAATGCTCGTCTGGCACTAGCTCTGCAATGTGCCACACATTGCGTAATCACATTGGAAAGGTCACGTGTGACATAGGCGGAAATACCGAGCAAGTGTTTACAAAGCGAACATGCAAAGACTAAGTCAAAAGACCTTTACAAAAAAAGGTAAAACAACGATGTCGGACGATTTTGAAGTTGGAGGAGAAAATGAGATGGAGTTTTTCGCCCTTACGTCATGCGTGGTGCATCGCAGAGCTAGTGCAAGATGAGCATTTGTGGTTAAAAAGTATAGTTTTGTTTTTTGTTTTTTTTGTTTGTTTTTTAATGCCCGATCGTTTCGCTAGATAAGACCCTTATTCCTTGGCTGGATCGTGTAGAGCCCTTTGAAGCTGCACTGAAACTGCAGTTTGAACCTTCAACCTGTTGGTCCCTATTGAAGTCCACTATATGGAGAAAAATCCTGGAATTTTTTTCCTCAAAAACCTTAATTTCTTTTCGACTGAAATAAGAAAGACATGAACATCTTGGATGACATGGGGGTGAGTAAATTATCAGGAAATTTTAATTCTGAAGTGAACTAATCCTTGAAGCAGTTTAACTTTGTAGATGAGCAGGAGTGTGACGACTACTATAATGGGTGTCTCAAATATGTTCGGATTGGCTGTGATTGTCATGTCACGCGGCATTTTGTGCTTTCAGTGCAGAAAGGTGTTGTGACTGTTCATGCATGGTGTTGGCAGAAGGGCTTATCTGATTTGTGACTCGTTTTAATGGCTCGTATAAGAGATCTCCAAAGCACATTGTTTAAGAGAGCGCGGTACCGCCCGCCTGCCTGGAGAAGCACATAGCTGAGTCGTGTTTATGTTGCTCCATGTGGATTGTTAGTCCAGGGGCCTGTAGTGCCATTGAAACTTACCGTCAGATAAATAAAGTGTCACTCTATTAATGGCGTGACAGAGCAATGTTCCACCTGCATGTTGCTTGTTCCTCCCACTCTCTCCTGCAAGAGCGCAGAGACTTCAGTATTGCAGCTCTCAAATTTTGAGCATAAAGTGCAACATATTAACAGATTTTAATTCCAGTAAGACATTATAAAAGAAAGAACTTGCAGTCAGTAAATCAAGAACCATTCAGATGGATTTAGTGAGTGTCATTGGACTGAGTATTTCTGAATGATTCATAAGAGTCATTTGTTTGTGAATTACAGTGCAGAAGAATAAGGATGTTCAAAAACTGCTGGCAGAATTTTTTTTTTTAAATGTATTGTGTCTATAAAGGACAAATAGTTAATGGAAACCCCCATTACTGAATTCCCTTTGAAATGAGAATCATGTCTCAATCGTTTAGTCTGTGGTTTTAAAAAAAGGGATTTGAGCAACACTGCCAACCTTATGCTTCTAAACATATATATTTTATATGACAGAAGCTTATTAAAGCAGTGCCAGTGTTGATGTGCTTAGTATTAAGACCAGATTTTTCAAATTCTGTTCTTGTAATGACATCTGAGATAAATACCTCTGGGTTTCATTTGTGAGTATTCATTTAACATTGTTTGTGCTTTTGTGCTGTTCATCAAAAACTGGTTTTGTAGAATAATGGCTTTTGTGAGTGGATACTGATTGGTTGTAATTCCTGTGTGACAGAGCCAGACATAAATCTATCAATGCCTGTCCAGAGCTTCCTCATTCTTGCAACCAGCAGGCCCTGTCTACACCTCCACTAACACACAGACACACACACATTGGGTTTTCATGTTTTATGGGGATGTTCCATAGACATAATGATTTTTACACTGTAAAAACTGTATATTCTATCCCCCTACACTAACCCTACCCCTGAACCAACCCATCACAGAAAAGTTTCTGCATTTTTACATATATAAAAAAAACAAAAACATAATTCTGTATGAATTATAAGCTATTTTCCTTATGGGGACCAAAAAATGTCCCCATAAGGTCAAAGATTTCTGGTATTGCCATCTTTGTGGGGATGTTTTGTCCCCATATAACGTAGGGTTTACCGGGACCACACAAACACACACGCGCACACACACACACACACACACACACACACACAGGTTTGTTTTGCTATCTTAGTGAGGACATTCTATAGGCGTAATGGTTTTTATACTGTACAAACTGTACATTCTATCCCCCTACACTACCCCTACTCCTAAACCTACGCATCACAGAAAACATTCTGCATTTTTACATTTTTAATAAAACATTGTTTAGTATGTTTTTAAAGCTATTTTAAATATGAGGACTGTCCTCATATGTGAAATGTCCTCATAAAACATGTTTACGTCGTAATACCAGTGTAATACCCATGCCATTATACAAATTTGTGTCCTCATAAATCATGAAAACAAGCACACTCTCTCTTTCACACACACACTGAAATAAATAAATAAAAAAATATATATATGGGAGAACCATCTGACAAGGACCAAATTGTGGTGGCTAGAGGATGGGGTCAGAGCATCTCCAAAACTGCAGCTCTTGTGGGGTGTTCCCGGTCTTCAGTGATCAGTATCTATCAAAAGTGGTCCAAGGAAGGAACAGTGGTGAACCGGCGACAGGGTCATGGGCGGCCAAGGCTCACTGAGGGGAGCAAAGGCTGGCCTGTGTGGTCTGATCCAACAGACGAGCTACTGTAGCTCAAATTGCTCAAGAAGTTAATGCTGGTTCTAATAGAAAGGTGTCAGAATACACAGTGCATCGCAGTTTGTTGTGTATGAGGCTGCATAGCCGCAGAACAGTCAGGGTGCCCATGCTGACCCCCGTCCACCACCGAAAGTGCCAACAGTGGGCACGTGAGCATCAGAACTGGACCACGGAGCAATGGAAGAAGGTGGCCTGGTCTGATGAATCACCTTTTCTTTTTCATCACGTGGATGGCCGGGTGCATGTGCGTCGCTTACCTGGGGAACACATGGCACCAGGATGCACTATGGGAAGAAGGCAAGCCGGCGGAGGCAGTGTGATGCTTTGGGCAATGTTCTGCTGGGAAACCTTGGGTCCTGCCATCCACGTGGATGTTACTTTGACACGTACCACCTACCTAAGCATTGTTGCAGACCATGTACACCCTTTCATGGAAACGGTATTCCCTGGTGGCTGTGGCCTCTTTCAGCAGGATAATGCGCCCTGCCACAAAGCAAAAATGGTTCAGGAATGGTTTGAGGAGCACAACAACGAGTTTGAAGTGTTGACTTGGCCTCCAAATTCCCCAGATCTCAATCCAATCAAGCATCTGTAGGATGTGCTGAACAAACAAATCTGATCCATGGATCTTTTTTTTTTTATTTCTTTTTAATAAGAAAAAATAATGACTGATTGCTATGGAAGCCCATTTCTGCCTCAGTAAAAAATAAAAGCTAATTGCATTGTGATTTTATTGCTTGCAATTGCGGTAATTCTGCTTTTATTGCTTGCAATTAAATCTTTTTGTGTACTTGTTTTCAGTAAGCTTGACTTTTTCTCTTTTTTACTTGTATTAGTTAGGCTAGTATTGTGCAGAATGTATAATAGCACATTTTCAGTGTCATCTAAAATTTTGGCATTAATGCAACAACCTGGGTTTCTAGTAAAAAATAACTCTATAAATAATAAAATTACTATATAAATAATAAAATGACTCGTATCGTGATATAAGATTTTTGGTCATATTACCCCTAACTAAAAGTGTCAGTAACATTGTTGCTTCTCAAGTAAATTATATTTCAATAAGGAAAACCTGGTTGCCTAAAATTCTCAGCACTTGTTCTACTTGAGCTATCTATCATTTTTTGCATAAGTTTCTCTGCTCTGTGTGATTTGTACTGTGCAGTGTAGGTGCGCCTCATTACTTTCTGCCACAAGCTGCCTTATGTTTTCCTGTGGGGGCTTTTGAGCAGTCATAACTTTGGCAGGCTGAAATGAAACTTGGTATTACAACCACAAGTGCTTTGTCGAAGGTCTTCCTCAGAACGAGACGCCACCCCTTGCTGCTACCAGTCTAGTTCAGATGGAAATGATAAATGCAGTTTTAACTCAGCAGACAGACAGAGGAAAAGAGAGAGAGACGAGAGGGGAATTATGGGACGGCATGGCGTTTTAGAAGGGTGGTCGCTATTTTTCTATGCAGAACTTTGCTTTGCCGTCACATGAATAACTGTTTAGAAACGTCGCTCCTTATAAGGAGTTTTGTTCCCTCGTTTGATTAAGATTACTCAGCTCCCCGGTAAACTATCCTCTCCACACAAATTTACTCACAGCATGAGAGATCAGTGTCACCAGTGAAATAAACAGACACCTCCTGTTAGCCATGCAACATGTGTGTTTGGCTATCAGTTCTTTTTTGTGAGAGTCATTTATGATGGTGGAGCAGACTAAAATTACTGAAGTGTCATCCGTTTTTCCAATGCAATAATAACCTTCCCTATTGACTTTAACAATACTGAATTTTTCTCTCTTTCACAGGTTTATGAAAAACGGTGGTTCTGTGGTTGACGCAGTAACGTGGCAACAGTAGGTATTTTACCTTTTTTAAATTATAACCTTTCATTATTCTCCATTGTTTATGGAAACTTTGAGAGCATCTCTCTAAAGATGCAATACAGCTTTGCTGTGGTATGAAACCAAAACAGAATGCAAATGCAAAAGTGTCAGTAGTTCTCAACTGGTGGGTCATGACCCATAAATGAGTCGCAGGTCTGTTCTGATACTGCAGGGGGAAAACAATGCAAATATTGAAAAAAAGCACATTAAGTGTGTAAGTCGTAAGTTGTGTCCCACTTATGCAATACGTACTTATGCACTATGTACTCAACTGTGTATTGTATAAATTTTATGTGGTTATTTTGCATCGGAGCCCCTTCACCTCCGCTATGTAACTAAAGCTGCGACAGTTAAATGCGTAAAGCATCCAACATTCCACACTTTGTTTTTTCAGTTCATTAAGTGAATCATCCGGGTATTTAAAGTGCACTTTTTCTATTTGGAATTTTCAGTGTGAACACACTACTCGCAGTATTTGTACTACAAAACGTAATAGAATCGTGCATAAGTACGCGAATTGGGACGCAACTATATTTGTGTATAGTTAGGAGAAGGAAAAAAAAACCAACTTATAGACCATATCAACTTTTAAAAAAAAAAATTATACATTTACAAAATTATTTATATAATTAGTCAAATTGTTGGGCAGTAATAGTACTATTAATACATTTTAAATGTTTTATTTTTATTATATTTAATATTTATTAGGACCTTTATAACAATATACATTTTTGGTGCTGATTGTGGGTCCTGAAGCAACCAGTTTAGAACCACTAGGTCCATCATCATTGTTGAAATTTTGATAAAAGTAGTTTCATAATTTGTTCTGTACAATAGTTTTTAATAGTAGTAGGTGGTTGGTATATCGGCCAGGCCAATTAACTGGTTTATATGTGGCCATTTTGAGGTTAGGGTTAATGTTACCCACTGATGAATTAAGAGAGGTGCTAGTTAAATCAGCGTAATTTTCAAAATCATCTGCCTTGTCAATGGATAAGACACACCTTCTGTTTTCAGATATTTCATAATGAGCATTTTACTCCATATTCACTCAAAACTTTCAATATTAATTTTGAACATTCATTATGTACAGTACGTACATCTCATTTGTTTTCATTGCAATTGTACTACATGTAATATATCTGTCATTGGCTACCTTGCTGTCTAGACTTCAGCAATACAAAAAGTCTGTCCTTCTGCTCTGTTGTTATTCAAACGTAGAGTCTGCTGTTCCCCACCTCCGCCTTAATTTCTAACACCTGTGAGGTGGGATAATGTGCTGGAAGGTAAATTTACACTCCTTGCAAACACATGCAGGCCTCTAATTGAGGCTTTTTTCCTAATCTGGTTAAGTACCATTACTGAGAAGGATCGTAAAAGACGTCAACACTTGGTGTATGTTCAATAGTACTTTAGTACTTCTCACTTTGGTTAAAACAATTAACATTCCGTTCACACTTTAAACGAAAAAATTCTATTCTTTAACTATTCATACCGTGTTTCTGTTTCCTATTGCATCACACTTGAATGTTTGTGTGTATATATATATATATATATATATATATATTATTTGAGTCACCAGGGCTCACCAAGCCAACATTTATTTGATCAAAAATACAGTAAAAACAGTAATACTGTGAAATATTATTACAATTAAAAGAACTGTTTTCTAATTTAATATATTTTAAAATGTTATTTATTCCTGGGATATAAAGCTGAATTTTCAGCATCATTACTCCAGTCTTCAGTGTCACATGATCCTTCAAAAATCACTCTAATATGCTGATTTGCTGCTCAAGAAACATTTCTTATTATCATTGTTGAAAACAGTTGTGGAAACCGATACATTTTTCAGGATTCTTTGATGAACATTACAACATTACAAATGTCACTTTTTATCAGTTTAATGCATCCTTGCTGAATAAAAGTGTGAATTATTTTTTTTAAACTTTAATTTTTGAATGGTAGTGTATATAATATATACATTTATAAATATTTATGTATACATAAATACATATAAATACTTCACACTTGTTCACAGTAAATGAATAATATGATAGTTTTTAATAAATAAGATCAGTTACGGTTCACCTGCGACAGAACAGACTCTTTTAGGGATTAGAGCAGCTGTTTTCCTGAGGCTAAAGGATAATCACCTGTAGTGTAATTCATCTCTAAACAACAGCTTATGTCAAAACCCTCCATCCTATTAACTTCTTATTTCTAGTTTGAGAGTGAATTTAGCTCTCGTGTCTGTCCATCAGAGGGTGAAATGGGTTTGATTAGGGTCTGATTGTGGAATGGACTGGGCATCTCTTGTCTGACTTTTATTTTGAACCTCTTGTTTTATGTTGTTGTCTTGTCTTTGTTCTCTAGCCCAGTCCTGATTGAATCCAGGTGTGTCCTCATTAGTTGTAGAGTATTCATATTGCCTTCTTTAGTCAAATATGAGATTTTATATGATGGCTGCATCTCAAAACTTAGGCTGCTGACTTGTTGACTCGGTGTCCTAGCAGGCAATGACTTTGCAGGCAGTGTTTGCGCACAAAACTGATTTCGGACAGACTTCTGAGGCAGCATAACTGTTTAATAGAGCAAGCTTTAGTGATAACTAAGTGAATATTTAATTACTACAATACTAATTTCTCATTAGAAATGACATCAGAAGTGGAAAATGTTGGTCAAAAACATACATTTACACACAAACTGAACACCAACCGCAAGTTTCAGATGCCATCATATTTTTTTCAACTGTCACGGTATGGAATGCACAGGATTGTGGGATATCATAGGCAGAGAAGGATACATCTATGCTGCCTTAAAAAAAAATCGCCTTTATGCCTTCCTACCTTGGAATGCATCCTCCGAAGGCAGCATTTTTAAGCTTTCAGACGCAGACTATAAAACCGGCACAATGCTTGGAAGATGATGTGTATAGAAACAAAATGGCAATGCTATGGTTAGCTTGGCAGGTGTTCATTGACAACACAGCGGTCTTCTGGCAACCAAACTGTGGAAAATAAATGATGTGGTGATGCAATGCTGCCATTTGTTTTGTATGATTATCAGTCACCATGTGTAATGCACCTGTCAGATTTTGCACCAAACAGGATTTTGAATCATGTGATATCAGAACTTCGACTGATTTATGTGTTGTATGCATAAAAACAAATGTTTATCATTAACTATATGCACCTCTTCCTGGGTTCTGCCATGTTCGCATGATGTCATTCATCTGCATCTCGACAAAGCTGAAGAAAAAAATTATTTTGCAGTGTTCCAAGAAGTTCCAAACAACAAATAAAACAAAGCCAAGAACATGAACCAGGCTTTCAAAATAAAAGCCAACCAGAATATCAAACTAAAAGACAGACAAAAACCAAACTAAAAGATTCCCAAATCCTTAAAATAGATCTAGCCATAATTTCCAGTTTGACGCATTAGACAAGAAAATGATGTAATGCCTGATATCAGGTCATTAATTTTAGGAAAGGAAGTTGTTATCAGGGTTAACAGTGAATTATGTGTGTACTTCTGTGGAACTTCCCCCAGTTTATTTTTGATGATTATCGCAGATACAGCTCTGGATGTTGCATGAAATGAAGGTTTTTTTTTTTTTTTTTTTTTTTTTTTTTTTTATAAATGGAATTTGGCTGAAAGTCTGGACATCTGGTTATTTGTCTGCCTCCAATTGCTCAGTAACAGAGTTGATGAAACTATTGCTTGCCCAGTTATCTAGTTGGCTTAGAGAGAGGTTTTGTCTGAATTGCAAATGATTTGGTATGGTCTTGGAAACATCCAGTAGGCTTTAAAATTATAAATAAAGCACAGTCTGGGAAAGTGTGTTTTATAAATTTAGAGCTGTCACTGACATGAGATATAGCTTGCATAATTTTCAGCTTTTATTGCAAATTAAATACTTAGTAAATCATTTGTTTTTTGTTAAATGTTCAAATAAGTTCAAGTTGCAACAAATAAATTCTTTTCTTTAGAAAATATTTTTCATTGAATGTAAAATTTTCTTTACAAAAGTAATCTGAACAGCTTTTTTAGTGATGAAATTATCAGTTTTTTTAATGGTTTGCTGTATATTTACAAAATATACCAAGGCCAGGCCAGTTTTATTTATATTACTTTTTAAAATTACTTCTGTAATTTTCTTTACAAAACTTCATACAATAGTAAAGAAAATTTACTCTATTTTAATAAATAAATATAGAATAAAATTTCTTGTTAAAATGATCACAGCTTATTGAAGGTAGGGTAGGCAATTTGTTTTATAAACACTTTTTTTATACTGGATGTCTCTTCACATCCTGATTGCAATCAATAATAGAAGTGGTCTAAATGTTAAAACAAGTGTTAGAACATAGATCTTCTGTGGAAGTCTCAGGACCAATGTAATAATACGATGTCCTACCTGCCTGTCAACATATGTATTTCCATACCTCCACGCACCTGCTCACGCAGACATCACACGTTATCAGCACGTTCAGTGAGGCTATGCAGAGCATATGCTGTGTTTATGCCATGTCATAACCGTAATTACAAGATGGCAACCTGTGACATTCTACCCGGAGCAGTTCATGTCCTCAGACTCGGATTTATGCGTTTCTCTGTCAACACTATCAATGGCGAAATGAATCTGCAGCAGTCAGGTGCAGGGCGATTCTAGGATTTCAGTATTAGGGGTGCTCTGCCCCCAATGAGGGTATGATTAAAAATATTTAATATATTTTTTGTAAACTAGGTTAGGCAGGAGCAATACAATACAATAGGTTCTACACTACCAATCAAGTCAACCCCTGAATATTGATTTTATTTCAAATCATTTTAACTAACCATATCATACTCATTAATATTCATTTAGGACATAGACAAACCTTATATTATACCATAATTGTCTGGATTGGCAGTATATTTAATCAGTCCTATAGTAAACCACTCCTTTTTTTGTTTTTATTTAAAAAAAAAAAAAAAAAACAACTAAATAAATAACAGCACATGAATCTATCAATTTGCCATGTCTATAATTCAGTGTGACATCAAAAACCACAAATGCCTTTACTCTAGGGCTATAAATGTCAAAATCAGCTGCTGGGTCATTATTATTTAGTAGAACGAAATAACTTCACATGGTGTTTCTCTGTCGCTGTCATTCAGAGGGAGAGCTGTCTGTCACTGGCACTGCACTGTAAAAAATATTTTCATGATTTATCAACTTTTCACAAAACTTTTGTCAAATCAGTTTAGGTTCACAAATGTTGTTCAGATAACATACTATTTTGAGTTACTGTTGAATAATCTAATGACTCTCTTTCTTTGTATCAACTCAAATTTTTAGTTTAAATGAACTAGGTTAGGCTACTTAGGCTACTTACTTTAATATAAACCAACAAATCATGTTTACAGTGTGATTGTATTTTTGATCATTTCTGTGCATGATGTAAATCTAATGCCACACCCACAATAATAATAACAAAAACCCTAATTAAAAAATAAAATTTTGAAATGAAAATAACATTTTCTAAAGTATATCTTCATGTTTCATTTTCGCTGGAGGAAAACAACTGTAGTGTATGGAAGCTTGTTTCCGCCACCGAAAAAAAACATTTTTTTTAAAAGGTGATTGCGGCTTTTTGTCTCACAATTCTGACATTTTTCTCACAATTGTGAGTTTATATCACACAGTTCTGAGAAAAAATAATTAAAATTGCAAAATGTAAATGCGCAATTGTAAGAAAAAAAGTTATAATTGTGAGATAAAAATATGCAATAGTTTTATTCCATGGCGGAAAGCTTCTATAGGAGTGTGATGAGGGGTGAACGCAGCACTTTACAGTGGATGGGAAACCGTGTTGTATTGCTTCCGCAACACATTATGTAAACTACATTTATGACAAAGAACTGCTCAGATGCATAATCTATCAGTAAATGCACACACCTCTGCTTCTAATGCTGAAGAACTCGGTGAATAACGCAGAAAAGACGGGGAGGAGCCGAAGCCTTCCGCCGTTTTCAAGTTTTAAACGGGACTGAGGCAATCACAAATTGGTGCACAGATTAGGTTGGAGCTCCCCTAAAAAGGAAGCTTCCCTAAAAATTAAGAGCTCTGTAAGTTGTTTACATTCTTTATTATTGTAATGTTATGTGCTTTGAGACATGACGTAATTTAACGGCGTCTCGTGGCGCTTTGCAGACTCTGCTGTGTGCGTTCATGTGTTTTGAAGTAGGCGTGGCTTTGGAGAGCGCTCTGAAGGGAGGGTGGGATCTCATGCTTTCAAAGCTAGCTTGCTATTGCTAGCCTCTCCAAAATTGTCTACCCTACCATTAAAGTATTTATATATTAAAATAGAAGCATATATTGTTAGAAAATAGAACAATTGTTTATATATGTATGTGTATGTATGTATGTGTGTGTGTGTGTGTGTGTATATATATATATATATATATAATATATATATATATTTATTTATTTACTTATTTATTTTCATTTATTATGCTGGATGTGTTTCATTTATTGGGCCATCAGAGAAAAAAAAAATCTGTATTGTTGAACAAGCTTGTCTGGAGAGGAGTGCAAGTCGAGCTCAAGTCTGACCTGAACAGTCACTGCCGACTGCTGGAGACAGACAAGGCGAGTTCCAGGTCAGCAAGAGTTTTTTTTCTTTTTTCTATTTTCTTTGTGATATCATGAGAAATCACAGATGCTGTGTTCAGAGAGCTTCAGCGAAATATGCAGGGCAATTTTTTACATCTCATTCTTGTTGAGTTTTCCTTCACATGGGCTGTCGCTTTATAACCGCTCATTCAGAAAGCGCTTGACTTGCTCAACACTGCATTGCAATATGGCAAACCTTTAATAATCAGAAACAAGCTCATTAGTGAATGGGCGCTTTCTTTTATCTCCCAGCACAATGACAGCTGGATGTGCTTTCAATGACTTTAATTAGTTCCATGCTGAGTGGCTTTGAATTATTCAGTAATGAGAAACTCCAAGTGTTTTATCAAGTGCATGCAATAGCTGTGGTCATTAAAAGTTATAAGGGCATAAACAAGTTTGCATTTCTCCCTCAATTAGACAGCCCCCCTGCGTCTGCAGAGAGAGGGTGGGCTAAACAGACTCGTTAATCTAGAGGTCAACCCTGATTAAAGGAAGCGGAAGTGGGAAAGGGTGTCATAGAGGAGAATTTTATAAAAAAACACCACCTACTTAGTCAAACTCAAGCCATATGTGCTCACACGTTCTAATGCGCAATTATCTATTTACAGTAAAGGATGATTCCAGGTAGGGCTGGGCGATATACCGGTCGACACGTTTAACCAGTACAGAAATTTGTCAACCGGAAGAGATTTTGGACTATCGTGTCTATCGTGGTTATGCTCACGTGACGTTATGACGCATGGTCACAAAAGCTTATCATTTACATGCCTTTTTAAGCATTGCGGTTTAAAAACAAGTGATTTTATACTGTTTAAGCACAATAAGCAGCAACAGAGAACTCCTTTCACTATATGCCTGCATTGTCTAAGGGATGCGCTGACATAAAGCCTTTGCTCATAAAGCACATGAGTACTGAACTAAGTTATTTTTGCTGCATAATTGGGCTTTGACGGTTAAATACACATGCTTACGTGTGAAAATGCTGTCTTTGCAAGTATCTTTGTAAACACAGTCATTTATGTCTTAGTGAACTGTTGAGAAAGAAAATGCATGTGTAACAGCGTACTGGATCCGTGCATTCAATCTTAAAGTGACGGCAGCCTAATATATCTGCTGTTGTCTGTCATTAATGTTAATCAAACATCAAAACAGAGAAAAGCTGTGTTTGAAATCACCCCCTATACCCTCATTCACTATTCCCTACATTACTCCACTAATATAGTCCACTTGAGGCAGTGAATGAAACGAGTGAGTGAATTCGTTCATTGAGTGCACTGGAAGGGCTGCCGCTTTTTCATAGTTTAATAATCATTTGAAAATTAGCAAACTGGCATCTCCAGTAGTTAGATGAAAAGATTTATCTTGAACTCTTGAAAACTAGCATGTATAAATCTTAATTAAAAAAAAATTAATAATCAATTAAAAAGGAATTTATACCTGTATGATATTACGCTGTAACCACATTGGACCAGCGCGGTTTGGAAAATGGATGGATGGATGATTCAGCTGCGGGCGCCATCTTCTGGTCAGACGCGGGAATTCATTCGGCACAACTCCCAGTGTATTATGGGTATTCTCTAGCTGTTGAGTTTACATCAGTTGTTATTGCAGTGCATTATGGTATTGAATCAGTGCACTCGATAACGTCCACTATTGTTTTTACTTAGGCTAATATTTGTTTGTTTTTTTGTGATGTTTTGGTGACAAGAATTATCAAATTCAATATTATCATAAATTTTGATATCATAAAAACCCTATTTAAAGCAAAAATAACTATATTGTGATATATATCGTTACTGTGAAACAAAATTACTCATATCGTGATATAAGATTTTGTTCATATTGCCCACCCCTAATTCCAGTAATAATAGCCTTCACAGGTTATGTGAACAACTCATGTGGTTCTTGTAGTAGTGGAATTATCCATTTTTAATAGTTTGCTGTATATTTACACAATATATTCCAATTTGTCCTGCCCCGATTGATTGTTTGATTGATTGATTATTTATTTTTTATTATTTTTCTAATTGTTTTATTTCTTCTAAGGAATTTTAGGAGAAACACCCGAAACAAATTTGATATGAAAAAAAAAGACCCATAAGAATTCAATTAAGTGTCCTGAGCTATGGAAGAAAAGCCTCTGAGCAATAAAACCCTTCTCTGATTTATTCTTTATCTGTTACATTAGGAGTTTCTGTTTTCCATGAAACAGATGCATTTTTCTTTCACTCATCTTCTAGACGTCTCCTCTGCAAGTCTTTTTGTTGAGAAGCGGCTGATGGACTTTACAAGTGGAATCTAAAACACGACAAATCAAAACACATTAGCTAAATATAATACTAGGGAGGTTGAGAGTTGCTCATTGCTGTTTGATATCCAAAGATAATGAAGATTTGTTGCCTCTAGAGTTGTGCAGCTTAATCCCATAGAGACTCTAAATTTTGAAGGTCAGTGTCCACAGAGAACCACTATTCCTTCAGATACGTCAAGATCTTGCAGTTCATTGAGGCCCTCTCTCCACACTTTCCTCCAGATGGCCGGCCCACAGCTACTTCATCCCGAACTCCTCTCTCACTCACTCACTCGCTCGCTGCAGCGGCTCTTTGACCAGAAAGAGCTCTGCATCTTGTCACTGCTGTCTTCTTTTACACCTTAGTATAATTCATGGGCTAAATCTGTTAGCTATTTTGTGTGTAAACTTGCAGACTGGCTAATGCCTTTAATTCATATTTTGAACTTTGCTCACTGAGGTGGGAAATGTGGATTGTGTTAGGCTATTTCATATTGTAATGGTAACATCAAGATTGATAGCTTTGCCATTCTGGTGTTTGTTTTTATTTGAAGTTATTCCAGTCTCAGGCTTTTTTTCAAGGGAAAATATTTTATTTTTTTGACATTGAAATAATTGTTAGTTAGAAATGTAGTAGTTGTTGAATAACAATATTGAGTATGTATATATATATATATATATATATATATATAATATATATACATATATATATACACACATACACACATAATATATTAGTGCTGGGCAACGATTAAATTTTTTTGTTTAATCGTGATTAATCGCATGATTTTCCTGCGATTAATCGCATTATGCGCAAAATTCAATAATTAATTCAAAAGTTGTGTATTGCGCACTTTTATTTTAAAAGTATTATGATACAGTTTTATGATAGTTTCATCCTTACTTCTACTATAATACAATATATTGTTAGTCTCGAGAGTATTTACATTAGTCAATAAATACGTGGATCCGCAATCAATGTTAGTTTGTCCTGATGGACTAGTGGTGAATTTTTTTTTCAGCATCCCAGAGGTTCTGGGTTCTAATCCACCCTCGTATCATTTATTTTATTGTTTTTCTCATTAAAACCAAAAATGGTAATCAGTGATTGTATATCAAGAGCAGGGACACGTTTATGTGCATTTTTTTTTTGTGTGTGATTTCACCAGAACGAATAGAGTCTCCGGCCGCACCAGCGTTAAGCGATAGATTGAAGCGCTCGTCCGTGTGAAGATTGCGCAGTGTGCACGAGCGCCAAGAGAACACTGTTGCGCCACTGATAACAGCGGCAACGAGCACTCAACATTCAAAAACAACACATCCCAGCGCCAGATCGCCTATTATTTAAAAGAAACAAACGAATTGCTAATCAACTAGAGATGTTTCTTTTGTAGCCTTTTAGATACATCCGTGCCGCGAGATGTTTCAAAAAGTGGTGGGGACAATATCGAATATGGCAAAAAGTGGTGGGGACATGTCCCATCCGTCCCACCCGCAAATTACGCCTATGACAGGCACCTTCCAAACAACAGCAAGTTAGCATTTATACTTTTTTATTTATTTATTTATTTTTTGAACAGGTACCAGCAGAAGCATTTTTCTTTTATCAAGGAGCAGCATAAACAGTCTGTGTTTGGTAGCAAGCATAGCTGTGAATACAAAACTTCGATTTTGTATTAATGTAGATCAGAATTTGTGCGTGGCGTGCAATGAGTAAGATCTGCATTTGTGGATCCAGTGACATGCCTCCTACCACTAGATGGCAGTAGCCTGCTAAAACAGACAACGGCAATGTAATCAAACGTTCTTCCCTGTATAGGACGCTTTAAGTGGCTTAAGAAAGTGATATTGAAGCACTCCGTTTTATACCAAGAGCCAATGGATATCACACAAGAAGCAACGTGTAAACTTTGAGCAAGAGTTATGCCGGTGAAAAAGTCTTAACCTCGGTCAGTATCCACTACGGAAAGTGAAAGTAAAAAGTGACTGAGCTGTCTGACGCTGCATTAACGGAGCATATTCTATCAGAGACGACGAGAGACGCATTTCAACATAATATGCTGATAACGGTAGCCTACATAACTGTCTTAATTTATTCCATTATTTCTCTTGTGGTCCGTACATATAGTGAAACAAATAAGAATAGTAGGCCTATTTCGTGTTAAACGGGTTGTTTTTTAAAGTCTGTGCAATAAAGCTGCGCTTAATTTTCATTTATGACTGCAGTGTTAGGAAATATTATAGACTGTTAATAATTTTAATTATAGGCCTATAATTCATTGTATAATAGATCTAAAAAAAAAAAAAATGTTTAAAACATTTTCAAAGATGAGCTAATAGCGTAATCTTTCATTATCCTCACAGCATGTCAGTTATGCGGTGATGCGCTATGAAATTATTGCGGGGCAAATTTATTATAATATTAATTTAATAATAAAAGTAGCTAACCTAATAGTAATAATAATAGACTAGAAGAATGTAACAGGCCTCGGGAGTTTGTTTGTAAGCAACGGACTTTCAAAATAATAATTAGAAAAAACTGCGTTAATGCGCTATAAAATAATTGTTAATGCGATAATAACGCGTTAACTTGCCCAGCACTATAATATATATATATATAATATCAGAAATAACACACTCGTAGCCTGTTCGGCCATAGGCAATCACAGCGTGCTGATATACAGCCATATCGCACGCCTACGAGTGCGTTTACACAAGAGTTTGATGGCACAAGTGTGTAAATAAATAAGAACAACAACGGAGTGTCTTTAAAAACCCTCTTTTGTGAGGAACTACTTCCTTCCGCCACGGATTCAAATCTCAGGTTGACAATTTAACAGCTGAGCCCAAGCCTCCGTTACTAATTCCAAAACGTCACTTTAGAACTAGTAACAAAGAAATGCTGAGTCGCTTCATTGAAACTCACTGTAATATGTGAAGTATTGTGAGAGAGTGATCGCCTGAGCGAGTGTATTACCTGCATCTAGCTGATATTCTTCAGGTCAATCTTATATTCATAATCACAAAATCAGTTTGAATATCTGCTGAGGAAAGTGATATCTTTGTCTTTGTCCTTTTAACATTTAAGACATTCCCATGACAGTGGTAGTCAATGCATTTGTCAGTTGCGTCTTGTAAGATGTTTAAAGTTAAAAACAGTGTCCTTGTTTCCTTGTTTCAGTCCAATTCAATATAAAAGTCTTTGCGACTGACTCTTAAAGACAGTCTTTGCCACCATCTCATGGCATATTAATGTAACTTTCACTGAAGTCGAAATCACTAACGGACTCTCTCAATACCAAAAAATACGGCATGTTATTTATATTATTGTTTGAACAATAATATTTAAATTAACAACAATAGCCATTATAACAGTATAAGAAGTAAAATAGGAAATAAACACAAGCAAACAGTTCAATCAAATGTACAAAAGCAGCGCTCTAGTTAGTACAGGATTTAATTTCAATGTAAATATGAAGTTATGAAACTTAATATATCCCTTAAGCCAAATCTATTAGCTCTGGAACAAGTAATAGATTAATAAGACCAAAATTTGCCGTTTGATATAGCCAAAACGAATTATACCTCATGTTTAAAATTCCCGAAGGACTGTTAAAAATTCCCGAACGACTGCCCGAGATTAAGCTGTTCTCTGCGGCTACATGAGTGCTGAACGGTCGCTGACAGCCTGGAGCTCGCATCTGTTAAAGCGTCAAAAGAAATAGTAAAATAGGCGCTATGTTTATATATGAGTTACATATTTGATGTCTCCCCTAAAAAATCTAATTTTGTGGCATAACAACAGTAGTATTTATAAAAGATATGGTAGATTTGCATGACCGCTGTTCTGACAATTTGTGCTACCCTGTCAGATTATGCTACCTCCCATTGAAACAGTGGGTAGCAAAATCTGACAGCGAAAAATGCTACCTATCAGATTGTGCTTCCAGCGTGATATTAACGTAGTTTATGGCTTTATTAACATCTACACCTACCGCAACCCCAAACCTACCCTTATAATAATGCAAGTACAGTAGTGGTAGCACAATGTGATATAGCATTAATCGTTAGAACAAGTATAAATCGATAGCGAAAAATGCTACTTATCAGATTGTGCTTTATTAATGTCTACACCTACCCCAACACTAAACCTACCCTTACAATAATGCAAATACAGTAATTTTGTGTTATTTATCATGACAAAAATGATGTAATATTGATGTGCGCATGTGCGGTAAGCCCGGGTAGGACAATCTGACGGGTAGGACGAAATGTCAGGACACCGCCATGACAGTCGCCACAAGCAGAGTGATAGAAATGGTGAAGCGGTACCAGTGCTGATATTGGGAGAATATCGCACGGCTCTCAGCCAATCAGATTTGAGAACCAGAAAGAACTGTTGTATAAATATATATACACACACACACACCCCATTTATATTTATATCAATTAAATTTATATTAATTAATTGTGTGTGTATATATATATATATATATATATATATATACATACACACACACAATTAATTAATATATATATATACAGAGAGAGAGAGAGATTTTTATATTTAGTACTATATTTCTACTGTATATAGTACTATATATTTTATTAAATTGATACAGCCTTGTTGAGCATAAAAGACTTCTTTCAAAAATACTAAAACATACTCTTCAAACCTTTTGAATAATATATATTAATTTACTTTTTTTTTTTTATTTAATATTTATATTTCATTCCTTATTTCATATTTCATAGCTCTTATGAAGATGTTCTCTTATGTGTGCAGTTACTACATTGACAGGCGGGTGACCAAAGTGGAAGATTTTCTGAAGACGAGACTTCTGGACACCCTCTCTGAACAGATTAACAAGGTCTTAAAGGTAAGATTTGGTTTGTTTTAAAGGCAGCCAGCCTAGATATCTTTTGTTTTTGAATGTGTAGGTCAGAGATGTACTAATATATGTGTTGAGGTTGTTGTTGTGAGAGTTGTAAGTCCCTCCAGTGCTCATTAACTGTGTTTACCTCAAGGGCCCCAGGTTTATCCTCAGCTGCACCATCCAAACAAGCTGTCGCCAGTCTGATAGGTGGCCTAGTGTTAAGGGAGCGTGGGTCAGGGCACAGTAAGGAAGGAAAGCTTTTGATTGGGTTTACACTTTACAAGTTCCCCCTCAGCCTCATGATGTCTCAGCTGCTCTGGGAACAGTCCCCTTTTGGTCTAATAAGCAGTACCAGGTTTCACAACATTTAAGACTTCCCTCAGGAGGCCCAATCTATAAATACATAGCTCTTCTGCTTTATGCATCTCAAACTCACACATCTGGTCCAGTGTTCCCCTGAAAGTGAAAGAGGTGGGAAACTGGCCTTCCTCACAAATATCAAACAAAAGACGCCAAAGTTTTGTTCACTCCCAAACCCAGTGGGACAGTGATTAGAGCCCATTACATGTGTGATGTCAGATGAACAAGTGCTTATTCCACTTTTAAACTTCAGATGCAAAGGTCTGTTAACATAAAATAAGTAATAAAAGATGGAATTCACTTTTTTTTTTTTCTTTAGTGGATCTGCAGGTGTTCTTCGCTGATTTGGCGGCACATGTACCCTCCTGCTGTTCGTGACAGTTAACGGATTTATTTTGAAAGACGATTTATGCTTTAGTGTTGATTCTCTGGCTGTCACTCACTACAACAGGTCCTGAGGTTCACAGTGTGTCTGAATCACAAGTGGAGAGTATGAGGAGAGCCTTTCTTTGGCTTATTATGGAATATGCCTAATACCCAACATGTGTTCTATTATAACCAGACTCTGACCCTGCAGCTGGACGGCAGTCGGTTGTGTATTGTGCTGCAGAGTTGAGATCTGATCTCAAATCATGCCCACAAACTGTTCATGGTCAGTCTGATTCATACTGAGCACAAAAACTGGAGTCAAAATGCTGTTTTTTTTTCAGTCAGCTGCATGGGGAAAAAATGAAAAACGACTTTCATGGCTTTTATTACATTTGAGTAGTACATATAATTGTATTATTAAATATATTTATTTTTTATTTATTTTATTTTATTGCTAACACTTTACAATAAGGTTCATTTGTTAACATTAGTTAATGTATTAACTAACATGAACTAACTATGAGCAATACATTTGTTACTGTATTTGTTAATGTTAGTTAATGAAAATACAGCTGTTCATAGTTTGTTCATGTTACTTCACAGTGCGTTAACTAATGTTAATAAACACAACTCTTGATTTTAATAATGTATTAGTAAATGTTGAAATTAACATTAACAAAGATCAATAAATGCTGTAGAAGTGCAGTTCATCATTAGTTCATGGTAACTAATGTAGTTAACTAATGTTAACTAATGAACCTTATTGTAAAGTGTGACCATTTTATTTTATTTTATTTATTTAATTTTAAAATATAGTAAAAACTGTAATAACTGTTTTCTGTTTTAATATATTTTAAAACTATTTTTCATCAGCCATTACTGGAGTCTTCAGAAATCATTCTAATATGCTGATTTGGTGTGCAATAAACATTTCTTATTTATTATGGTTGTTGTTGAAAACAGTTTTTTGTGGAAGCAGTGCTATTTTTTAAAAGATTCTTTGATGAATTGAAAGTTTAAAAGAACAGAATTTATTTAAAATGGAAATCTTTTGTAACATTATAAATGTTTTTACTGTCACTTTTGATCAATTTAATGCATCCTTGCTGAATAAGAGTATTAACTAATTTTAAAAAAATCTTACTGACCCCAAAATTCCGAAACAGTAATGTATTTTGTATTTGGATATTTTGTACATATTTCGGATTTCACATTCCACATTTATGTTCTGTGGATGTTTTAACATCTCAAAAAACATGCATAACATTCAGAGATATATATATATATATATATATATATTTATAAAATCTGGTTAATATAAGTCAGATGGTCTCATCTTGTTGGACCAGACTAGTCAGTAGTTGACTATGGAAGAATCAAACCTGAACAACCGTCCATCACTCAATTATTGATAGTTTGTCTCATCTGATAAAGATTTGTCTATCTCTTTCTTTCAGATCGTTCAAACTCATGCTCCAGAGAAGCGTGTGTGGCTGGGTGGAGTTGGTCCTGCTTGGGCAGGGGGCACTAATAATTTGTCAGACACATTTGCTGCTGGTTTTCTGTAAGTAAAGCACATAGTCTATGGGCTCTAACTAACAGCTATTTTGATGATCATTTACTCAGTTTATTTATTTCTCTGATTAATCACTGTGATTTACTCATTCTAAACACCGCTTTTAACCCCAGGTAAAGGAGCGTTTCACACTTGTAATTTAGAAGCAGGGTTAGCACCGATTTTGCGGTGTTAACCCCGCATTGTGGTACCAAACTGTACAGTGTGAAACAATGCAGTGTTAGAATGTTACAGCTAGACGCTAAGCAACACAGACAACCAATCGCATACTCATTTTTGCCTGTTTTGGACAGTCACTGAAACACTGGGCATTGTATATAAATTGTAAATTCAGCGTTTGAGAGGAAAAATGTAAAATGCTGACAGAAAACGTGACAATTTGAGTGAAGAAGAGACCGTTTCATTCTTACCTTTATAGTCCGTAATGTCCATTCAGTATGAACTCGACAGTACAGTCGGCAATACGAGGTGAGGATGCATAGTGCTAGAGCTAGCCTGTGTTTATCCAATCAATGACACTGACACCGCAAATATGCAAATAAGAACGTTAACCCAGGGTTTAGGAATGTACACTGTGAAACGTCAGCTTATGAATACCAATCTTAACCCCAAATTAAATTTTACTTACTTTTTTTGAGCGAATCTGCCCACCAAACAAATTCAAGTTCAAGGTCCATTGAAAAGTAGTATTTTACTGAAGATTCTCATATAAAGTGACAACAGAATACCAAAGTGCACTAACAAAAAAGTGACTGTGCACAAATATATAAAAACAAAAAGCAAACATTTCAGTCTATCTTGGACTATCTGCAGTGTTAAAATGACTTTAAAATTACAACATTATTCAACATCATTGCAGATATTGTAGCTCTACCGTTGGGTTGGGTTTTGCTCAATATGATGTTAAGTGGCAGATCAGTGGGCTTGCTGCAGTTGAATATAGTAAGAGACATTCTCTGTCCCAGACGAAACCTAAAATACTATGTGGAGGGCACACGATAATTTAATAATTATAATATGACCGCGTGGTGAACCTATGAACCGAACTCGTATTTAAACAACTATCGCTTTGTGTTGTTGGTCAGAGAAAATGACATAGAAAAGAAAAACGGACATAAATCCCTGCTTGTATTGTGGTGTTTCTCTCTCCCTCTCTGTTTCAATGATGCTGGAGCATGTTTGAAGGATTACTCCATCCATGTGTGTGGGAATCAGATTAATTAAACATTCATTTTATAATCAATTAACTAATATTCTGCCAATTGTGTTAATCATCAGGTGTCTCCAGTTAGTGCATTGAAATGTATAATGTCATTGACTAATGTTGACTAGAGTCAGTAAAATACTGCTTTTCAATGGACCTTGAACTCTGAATTTGTTTGGTGTGCAGATTCCTCTTTTTGTTTTTCATGTTCTGTAAACTGAAACTACGCACCTAGAAAATACCTTTCATGTATAAAATATCGCAGAACTTTTTCATATTTTTTGCCAGTTGCATTCCTAATGTTCTCATATTTAAACTGCATTTTTCTTTGAACTCTGTTTCTGCTTTAGATGGCTCAACACTCTTGGTATCGCTGCAGCTCATGGAATTGATGTTGTACTCCGACATTCTTTTTTTGATTATGGATACAATCACCTCGTCGACCAGAACTTCAACCCTTTACCTGTAAGTTTAAACACATAAACAGAAACCAAATCAAAAGCACTCAAAGTTTTTTAACACTCAGACGTGACTAGCAGACGGATTCAAGTCATATACCACATGCACTAAAGGTTACGCAAATTAGCACCATACGCAGTGATCTGTGTGGTAAGCTCGTTACCGTGTTGTAAAACCACCCAAAACGCATATGTAAAAATTACCTGGGTGTAGTTTTTTCCACATGAAGTGTTTGAAAATGGTCTTAGACAGAGTCAGTCTTTAGCATGTGGCCCAAGCACCTTACGGCTTTTCCCGTGGGACCTATTAGCCAAGATGAAAGGTGTTTAGTGGTGTTGAATACTAGGCAGCTGAGGTGAACTGCACTGAAATTCAAGCCCGAGACAGTGTCACCTGTCTCCCACCCCCTCTACATGTGTGCCCCACTGTGTGGAACAGCCAGATGCTGACAGCACTGCAACCTGAGACGAGGGCACTCCACAGGTAGCCCCACCCTCCAGACCGCTGCCAACTTCATCCTGAATTATGTAGACCTAACTCTTTCACAGTGTCCGCAGGTCAGACCCCTGGAGACGGGACAAACAGAAGACTTCAGTTAAATTTCAGTTTGATTTGAGAACCTGTAGGAAAGGCCACGACTGTAGGAGATTATATAGGAAACATGCTTAACATTCGGTTTTGGTATGTCCAGTGTTGGGTGTAAGGCATTACTAAGTAATTAATTACTGTAATTGAATTACTTTTCCCTTGGAAAAGTAAAGTAAGGGATTACTCTTAATTTTTCTGTAATTTAATTACAGTTACTTCTGATGTAATTGCTTTAAATACTTTATAGACTATAGAACAATTCTTTGTAAAACAATAGTGGGTTTAACATCAATATTTTACATCTAATGCTAAAATGCATGTAAAATTACAAGAGCAGTTTCATGTCTATCCTTGTATTGTTCAACTGGTCGAGGTTGATATGGGATTTAGAAAGTAGTTAGTAATAAGTAGTGCAATACTTTTTAGAGAGAGTAAGTAGTACAGTAATCTAATTACACTGTTAAAGATGTAATTAGTAGCTAGTAATTAATTACTTTTTAGAGTAACTTACCCAACACTGGGTACAACTAAAATTATGAAATGTAAATTTGAATTGATATATATTTTATTTCATATTTTATTATTTATTTTATTTTAAATTAACAAAAATATTTGTAAGAGTATTTAACTATAATAGGTAATGTATTGTACAGGGTTATTATCGCTAACTAAAACTAAAACCATAAAAATTATTTTATTTCAGCTAGTTGCCAAGGCAACATTTTCCATTTTTATTTTAGTTTAAGTACTAAAATAATGAAAACTTAAAAAAAATAAATAAAATAAATAAATAAATAAAACTAATAAAAAAAAAAAAAACCTAATAAAAATGACAAAAATACACAATTAGTTACTAAAAACTTAACTAAAATGAAAATGAACACAGAAAAAATAAAATCTAATTCAAATAATGAACAAAAACTTTAATAGAATATCAGTGATACTAAATAAATAATATAAATTTCAAAAATATACATTTTTGTTTTATTTGGAAAGGCAGTCGACATTAAACCAATCAATAGGTTATGTTACAATGTTACATTCTTTTTTGTTGTTAAAATACTTAAATATATAAATGAATAAATATATTAAAAATATATATTTTTATACTTCTTTTTCAGAGTAATAAATCTTCCAGGTTTTGTTTGTCATAGGAACATATTAAAAGAATTTAAGGGAAAAATAAAGGTTACTTTTCAAAATTGCCATTATTATTATTATTATTATTATTATTATTATTATCCTCTCTGGGACACCAAACACAAAGAATGTATAATCAATCTCAACAGAACATCAAATGGAAATTTAACACTAATGCCTATGTGACTACAAATTATATATAAATAAAGAACCTTTTTACCCGGATACTTCTTTTGCAATGTTTTCATATAGATAAAATGAAACAGCTTAACAGTCCCACTGATTTTAGCTCGACATGCAGCTTACCTTCAGGTTCTGTTCGTGCAGTCCTCACTGACTCCAGATGCTGATAGATACATTATCTGCTCGTGGCCCTCAGTTCTTTTACAGCCCACCAGCAGTGGAGAGCCAGACCTGTCGACCTGCTCAGGATAACATATGTTCCCGTGTAAGTAATAAAACCAAAGGAAGACATAATGAGGACATTTTTTGAAAAATACAGCAGTGGTAGAAATTCTTGATTATACAACGCTTCACTGAAGGGCCTATGAGACTGGATTTTTCAGTGCCAGAATCTCACCAGGAGTATGTTCTTCCAGGACAAGCCAGAATGAGCATCTTTCCATAAAATGCACTTTGAGCTACGCTTTCGTCAAGCACTCCTCACAACTTTCGAAACGGTTATCTTTTTTTCCCCCTGCTTCTCATTCAATATCTCTAGTTATTCCAAGGACCAATCGCCCCCTGCTGGGATTGCAATGCTTTAAACATAGCTGGATGTCTGTGGGAACTGCCAGAAGCCCCACAGCGAGAATTCGCAACAGCCGCAACCTGTCGGCCTGCGTGGAAAATTTACGGTCCAACCTTTTCTCTTTAATCCCTTACTGAGTCATGTCTCCTTTTCTTTCCCTTCACACCTCAGCAGAACATCTCATCCCCTCTTCCTGCGTCCCTGCTTTTTTCCCCTTCTCTCACGCTGTTTCTTGTTTCTTGTTTTTTCACTCCAATCCTTTTGATTGGATACTAATTAGAACCATTTATCCATTATTCCAAGAGATTTCACAAGTAGAATGGCATTAATTCCCATATAACTATATATTTACTCCTTTAGAATGTTAAAAGGATAGCTCGTCATTTACTCACCTTGGTGTTGTTCTAATGCTTTTCTTTCTTTTTCGGACCACAAAAGGAGAAATTTAAAAAAATGTACCACTCACACTCGTCCTTATAATGGCAATGAATTGCGACCAGCATCAAGCTTTAAAAAAAAAATATGCAAAAGTATTACAGAATGATCCCATAATACACATGCTCTATATCCCACGTGTTCTGAGGGTATATGACAGGGTTTGGTATTGTATTTAACAAAAACCTGGCCGTTGGTCTTCTGTGCATGGCTTTGTAAGACTCTATTATCGTCGCAGTTCACTCCATCTCACCCAGAAAAAGCACACAAGTTGTGAGAAATCAAGATTAATAAAAATACGACATGAAATACAAAGGCTAGAAATCCCAAAAAAGTATCCATGTACTTTCTTCACTGAGTTATTAATCTATCGTTCTGTCTACAGAGTGAAAGCATAACCTTTCTTCAATAATCTGCACAATAATTCTTATTTATTATTTATTAGTTATTTATTTTTAGTTGTTTTAGCTTAGCTATTTTAGTTATGTAGTTAGTTATTTATTATTGTTTTTGTTTTATTAGTATCTTCAATGCACAGTTGTTAATATTCATATCAATATTAACTATGCTTTCATTCTATTATTTATTTTGTTTCTATTTTTTTTCCCTGCCAGGTGAAAGCAATAGCACACCTCTCTTCAATAATCTGCACATTGTTTTTTATTTTATTTTATTATCATTTATCATTAATTATCATTCAGATTATTGAAGAGAGGTGTACTACTGGTTTCGCACAACACTGAGAAGCCCCAGACATAGTATCTCAGATCAGAATAACAGAGAAACTTGGAAGTGGGCTGTTTTGACTCAACCACCTAGCAACCACCCGGAATCCCCTAGCAACCACTTGAACACCCACTGTGCCAAACAGCAACATGCCCAGTAATATTCCAACATCAGAATATCATAAAGGCATTGGGGTTGGCTTGATTTGGGGCCATGGCAAACTCCAGCATCCTGGCATAAAGTTTAGCACTGGCAAGCACCACTCACATTTTCTTCAGAAAATGTACCCGTATAGTTATTTTGGCAATTCCATTTAGTGTCTGTGGTTAGTGGTGCGAAAATTGCATACTTCACCTTTAAATATTATTGAAATAGTAGGTTCCTATCGCTCCCAGTTGTTTATTATGTGGTTAAAATTGCTTCATTTTTGTTGCACACTCTCACGTTAAGTTAATATGTGTATTGTCTGGCATTTGCTTATATCCTGTTGGAATTATAGGCAAGTAGTTGGTCATATCCTTTAATATATCAGGTCTTTAGTGGTTTGACTTTAATTTATTCATTATTAAAGTGGTTTTTATGTTATTCAGTCATTATAGCCGCTGTACTTTCTTAATTTTACTGGATGGGCTGAGAAATGCTGGTATTGTCTGCCAACAGTGACTTGAAGGTTGGTGAGGTGGGCACTCTTGAGGTTTGTCATCATTATGGTGTTGACTGTAGCTACCTAGGGCACCTGCGCTTGCGTAAATTTTGATAGCCTAAAAATACACATAAAATTTTCCATGGTCCCTTGCATCCCCCCTCTAAACTAGACGGGGGTCTCTGGTATTAAATTGCACTCAGGCAATTTTTATTTATTTTTTTTTCTACAGGCCTAAGATGTTGAAGTTTACATTTTAAAGTCAAGTCACCTTTGTTTATATAGCGCTTTATACAGTACAGACTGTTTCAAAGCAGCTTTACAGTGATAAACAGGAAAATAATGATTTAACGATGCAAACAGAGTTCAATTCTGCTGTAAAGCAGCTCTAAAAAGACAATAGTAAACAATCATTATTCAGTTGAAATCAGTTCAGTGTTGATTCAGTTTGGTTCAATAACTGTGTAAAGTTCGTCAATTATTGAATATGAGCTCAATTAATCTATTAAGCAGCTCTGGAAAAATCAGTGATGTCATCGTCCAGGGGTGTGTTTCCCAAAAGCATCGTTAGCCAACTAACATCTCACATTCCCTCATTACTAACATAGTTCAACGATTTGGTGTTTCACGAAACAATAGTTAAAACGAACATTCACAAACTACATTGCAGACTTGTGTGGTTGGAACGACAGCTCTCGAGCTGTGATTAGAAGCATAGTTTCTTGTTTTTATGACGTGGACTTAATAAATCGTTATCTTGAGCAAAATAAGCAAGCCGGCATTAAATACAATGTATATCTTTTATTTCGAATATATACAAATGTCATTTACATATTTTACTTTGTCAAGAGATTTAAGCACCGTTTTTGAAGAGTGCGCATGTGCGTACGTGCTCTAGTCTAGTACGTAAGAAGGAGCCTATGATTGAATCTGGAGATAAAGCAGAATTACTGAGAAAAATGAGGATTAGTCCTCAGAGGCCATGTCCCTAATTTATAGCAAAATCTGGCATTAATTCAATCTCAAATGGATACATTTAAAGAAGTTATTACTCCACCACCTGTGTGACATCATTCACCAACGTGATGAAACGACAGCTTTGCGACAATACGGTTTCAGGAAACAGTCGTGACTAGCTAGTTGATTTGTTGAACGATGCATCGTACTGTGATAGTGAAGCAGCAAGTTACCTTGATGTACGGGAAACACACCCCAGCTCAGTTCAGTTCGCATCAAATAGTGTCAGTGCATTCAAGTCAATGATATTACTAAGCAAGCAAAAAGGCAACAGTGGCAAGGAACCCAAACTCCATCAGGTGACAGAAATGGAGAAAAAAGCCTTGGAAGAAACCAGGCTCAGTCGGGGGGCCATTTCTCCTCTGGCCAATGAACATACATGGTGTGGTTTAATTTCAGGCTGCATCGTAAGTCAGATTGTGGATCGACATCATTCATTTAAAATCAGTTTTTGAAATCAAATTCCATTTAAACAGAAATTTTGACTATTTCAGAAGTTTCACTGCATCATATCACATTGCAATCATCCTTCTTTAACAGTACTTAAGATTTATGTTTTTAAGTTTCTAAAACTTTTTTTTTTTTTTCGTAAAATTGCAGTGAAAGACGAAAGAGACCCACCCATCCCTGAGTCTCTTTTTCCCACTGCCTATAGCAGATGCTGCACAATGTACACTGCCGGAGCAAATTAAGTTAAAGTTTCCCTGGAAAAGAAGCCTTTAAATGCTGCCATATGCAGGATTGCATGGGAACTTCCTGATGCACACATGCTGCTTTGAACCAGTTCAATTAGGTGTTGAATTTAGGAACTGATGAGAGGTATTAGGAGAGACCTACTGTAGTCATGCATGTGAAATTCAGGTAGCCATCGCTCTTTTCCGTGCAATTTAAAGGTATGTAATCCCATAGGAAACAGTTCTCTGGTTACACTTGCCCAGTTAATGTACTTTGTACAATTCATACTCTTCTTTGTGCATTAAATGTGAGGTGATTAAGGTTTTACTGGATCATAGTAGGTTAAATGTGCTGATATTGTGTAAAATACTGACTTTTGGACCATGATAACAGCATGATAACATTTTGCATGAACTGATTTGCTGTTGTGAGCACAATCTATAAACACACACACATGGGTTTTCATGATTTATGGGGACTTTCCATAGACATAACGATTTTTATACTGTACAAACTATATATTCTATCCCCTAACCCTAACCATATCCTAAACACAACCCTCTCAGAAAACTTTCTGCATTTTTACATTTTTAAAAAACATAAATTGGTATGATTTATAAGCTGTTTTCCACAAGTCCCCACAAGGATAAGGATTTTGGGTATTGCCATCTTTGTGGGGACATTTTGTCCCCATAATGTAAGGTTTACCTGAACCACACACACATATTCTTTTGTGTTTGGTTTGTGGGTTACATATTTACTTCCTTTGATAATGTCAATAGTTAACAGTTCATGCAAGATATAAAGCAGGTGTTCCAGGAGTCCATTTTTTTAAAGATACATATTGCATACATATCTTTCTCAGTTTTATTGTTTTATAAATGTCTCTAAGAGCATGACTGAAAATTTGCTGTTCCCCCAGATGGCGAAAAGCAAAAACTATATTTTGTGTCTCTCCATTTCATTCTTTATGGTCAGGAGAAGATTTTTTTTTTTTTTTTTTTTGCTTTTTTGTTTCTCAGTTTTAACAGGAAAGGCTTCCAAAGAAAGACAATGCTTATATTTCTCTATTCGAGCATCCAATAAAATGTCTCTCTCAATAAAAGACTGAAGCACATGTGCATTTTCTTCTATCTCTAAAAGAAGAGTCGTTCTTACTAAAGTGAAGGCAGATACGAGAAACTTACGTTACACCTACTAATCCCTCTTTTTTCACTTTTTCGAATTCAGTTTTCTACAGCTTTCTTTTTAACAATTCTAAAATTAAAACTCCTTTGAAAGATGGAAGGATGCTGGAATTCATTGGATTTCTGCTGGCGAAGAAATGCCACATCTGTCCAGTGTATTTATACCAGAATCATCTTGCATGAATCATGTTTCTTGTGCAGAGGTGCACCACACTAACACGACTCCATGGCAGAACGGCTTGACCTAACATGCGTGTTGACATGGCCAAGTTCCAGTAAAAATGCCTCAGTGATTTTATTTTCTAACATATGTTTTGTGTGTTGGTATTGTAGGATTACTGGTTATCTCTGCTCTTTAAACGTCTGGTGGGCCCCAGGGTGCTTGCTGTGCACGTCGCAGGTCTCCAGAGGAAACCACGACCTGGACGGGTGATCCGAGACAAACTCCGCATCTATGCGCACTGCACCAGTTTTCACAAGTAGGTTAATTCTGTCTGCTGTCAAATCCATTCAACCAAATATATCAGTTCTGTTACAAAAGCTGCCTTGATATTTTTTCTTATAAAATAAAAAGATTGCACAACATTTTAAGGTTGTCAAAGTAAACTGATTTTATGAGATTAATTGCAATTGTTTTATTAAAATTTGTATTTATGCACTGCTGTTCAAAAGTTTACGGTAAGATTTTTTAATGTTTTTAAAAGAACTCTTATGCTCACCAAAGCTGCATTTATTTTGTCAAAAATACAGAAATAAATACATTAATATTGTGAAATTATTGCAATTTAAAATAACTGTTTTTCATTGTAATATATTTTAAAATGTAATTTATGCCTTTGATGGCAAAGCTGAATTTTCAGCATTATTACTCCAGTTTTCAGTGTCACATGATCCTTCAGAAATCATTCTAATATGCTGATTTGGTGCTCAAGAAACATTTATCGATGTTGAAAACGGTTGTGATGCCTTTTTATTTTTGTGGAAACCATGATCTTACTGACTCTGACAACCTTTGAACGGTAGTGTATGTTGAGAACCATGATCAAAACTATGAAAATATGACCCAGACTACATTTAATACGGATTCAATTCAATTAGAGATAAACATGGTTTGTGCCAACCGTAGTGTTTTATGTGGTGTAATAATGGATGCAGAGAGCATGAAACCACTGTAATTCAATTTTGTACAATCAACAGTTTTGGTAATGTGGTGAAATGCCATTTGATTGCCCAATGTAAAATTTGGCTCCAGAACCAATGTTTTATAAGTCAGCGTAACGTTGGGAACGCGTTTATGATGCCTCAGCCTAGGTTGGCTGCTTGCTAGATTTTGGAACAGAACTATGTTGAATACATTAACAAGATTGTATGTGCGTAAACTGTAATTTTTGACCTGTAGCATTATCTCCACACAGACTCCCGTCATCTGAGTACATAGCCGTAGTGAGGATTTTAAGGCTTACCTGCTCATTCTCAAACACATAAATTACTGAGTCCAGACAGCCACTCTTTCAGAGTGAGAGCCCATAAAATTTAACAAGTATCAATTGTCAAGTGTGCAGAGACTCTTTCTACAGTGCGAGAGGCGCTGAAAGACACCAGAGGCTCGGGCAGGTGAGGGGAGGAGAGGTGCGGGACAATAGGAAGGTCTGTACCCGGGCCAGATAAAAAGTGCCATCGTTCCCTTTGATGATTATCTATTACCCCAGAATGATGTGAGCGGGACCTGCCAGCTTTTCACCAGCAGTGTAGGTTTACGGTCTACAGATCCCTGTGTCTCAGCTCAGTTACAGCTCTGTGTCAGTGCTAGTACAGGCCCCTGGCTTCAGGATTCCTCCAGGACAGGCGCTTTTGCTTTTGCTGTAGTGTTGGGGAAGCTACTTTGAAATATGCTACTTATAATTTGAAGTACAGTCAACAAAGCATGTGAGCTTTTTAATGGTAGTGTATTTTTTTTTAAAATAAACTACCGTTCACACATTTTAGGTTGGAGAGATTTTTTAATGGTTTTGAAAGAAGTCTCTTGTGGTCACCAAGCCTGCATTTATTAGATCAAAAATACAATAAAAACAGGTTAAATTGCAATAATATTTCACAATATTACTATTTCAATATATTTTAAAATGTAATTGATTTTGTTGCTCAAGAAACATTTATTCTCATTATCAAATGTTGAAAACAGTTGTGCTGCTTAATATTTTTTTTCCAGGATGAACAGAAAGTTCGAAAGAACAGCATTTATTTGAAATAGAATTCTTTTGTAACTTAAAAATGCCTTTACTGTAACTTTTGATCAACGTAATAATTAAATTAATTATTCATTTCTTTAAAAAATAATCTTACTGACCCCTTTTGAATGGTAGTGTACATAACATACATATTATATATAATACATTTCAATTTATGTGACAAAACTGAACAGATAAATTTATGCTAAACGCAACTAATAACACTAGATGTAATCATTTGTATAATAACTAAGTCAAAAACATTTAGCATCATTTAAATAAATATTTTGCTACATAAATGGACATTAGAAGCTTGAATGAATTTTTGAATCACTAAAATGAGTTAAATCACTAAAGTGTGAGAGGTTTTACGATCATTGCTTCTTTTTGCTTGCCAGCAGTAGAAACTCCTTAGTTTAGGAATTGATTTGTAATTGCATAATTAGATTAAAGCTCTGACATCAAATATGTATTTATAGCATGTCTGAAATTGCACTTGGATGTTCTTCTCTTAAAGGCACAATATGTAAGATTTTTGGATTAAAATATCCAAAAACCACTAGAACAATGTTATATATTTTTTTGACTTGTGTGCTTACATTATCCCAAAGGTTTCCAAGAATGTTTAAATCCAGAGAAATAAGCAATTTTAACCAGGACACGGACTGTGTCCGTGCGTCGCTTATAAATGACATCATACCCGCGTTACCCTCGATTTCCAGTTTTATTTTGAAGAAACCACGGAAACACCAAAGACGCTTTAATATATTATGTGTTTTATTGGACAGGTGAGCAACTGATTGGATACATTCATCGACAGAAAACTAATCATGTTATATAGCTCAACACAGTAAGTCTTATTGTTTAAATCTCGTTTTCTTGATTTACCGCGAGTACCATGTTTTACCATGCCTAATATTGATCTAGCTTACTGCAGTGTGCTACAAGTGTCTCATAGTAGCCGCTGATCAAACGCAGAGTAGCACTATAACAACTTTCAACACACAAATGTATCTAATATGATAAACAGCACTGCGTTACCTCACATATGGTTGACCGGAAGAAGCGGAACATGGCGAAATATGAACATACGAAATAATAAAAGTTCTGCTGCTCTCAAGACGTGTGTCGCGCTCGTCTCTCATTAGCAATCGCTCCAGCGGCCTTGTTTCTGCTCGCACAGCACTCGGCCCTGCTCTGCTTCATACTGCAGTAACGTTAATAATCTCATCCATGATCATGATTTCTGACCGAGTCCCGTCCTGATTCTTTTCCACCAGCTGTAGATGTGAAGACAACACCTCCCATGATTCCACAAAATCAAGCCGTCATCAAGCTACGCCTTTGTTTTGAATAAGTGACCTCTAGCTGCGAAATGTACATAGTGTGCCTTTAATGTCTTAATTTTTAGTTGAGAGGGTTTCAGGCTGCAACCAGATATTTGAAAGTAGACTGACGTTATCTGGTTACAAAACCAATTTCTGACTATCATTGGCGTGGAGATGACAGAGCTTTGGGTCACGTTCAAAATCTCAGCACATCGTGTCTTATCCATCAAACCGAAACCACCACAAACCAAACAAGTAATCTCTGTAAATGCCATGAAACCCAAAGCAGCTAGTTAATAGCTACAACCTATTCACTAAATGCATTGCTTTTGCTTTGCCTGTCCAGTAGCACAGTGATGTCCTTTGACTTTTATCGTTGATAGACGGGCGATTTCATTAAATGAAAATGTTTTTTTTTTAAAATGACACTATTAAATATCAACAATGGTATTATCTAATTCCTAGAATTTCCAATGTGTTAGTGGAAAAGCGAACAATGTTACAAAGTTTTTTGGGGTTTTTTTGCAGACATTCGGGTCTCATTCCTCCAGCCTCTTTCAAGTTTTTCGTTCTATTAGTGGTTAAAATGGCCGGTCAGACAAGTCATGGATATGCTTTCTGTATCTTTACTAATCCATCACAACACCCTTATACAAAACAGGCCTGCTTTTCAGTGCTTTGAGTGGTTTCTCCGGTCCACATTTCCCCAGGACCAGTCACTAACATCAAACAAAGGATTCCATGTTTACGTTCCCCATGCGAATGCTGGAGAGGCACATTGTTTCAAAGTCTTGGACAATGTTTATCATTTTTCGATCTGTTCGTCTGATCTAATGCGCCCTTCTGGAAAATATCTACCCAAGTTACCAAAGTCTATTAAAATTGAGACACCACACATGTATCACATGACATGAGAGATGTTTTCATTACACTGTCTCGGGTTTGTCTCTTTGCTGGATTTTTCCCCTTGAACTCTATTCACTGTGCGTCAAGGTGTAAAGATGCACATGGCCCGGGTTGCTCGTGATTGGTTAGATTACTAACAGGCTTGTCTGACAAAAGCCAAGCTGTGACCGGTGCTGTCGGCCCTTTACAACATGTGGTATTCATGCGCTACAGCTATGTTTTCCTTGCCTTTACGTTAGAATCCTTATTGAATTTTATCATGTTTGCCTAATCATGTTGCCAGATACTTATCTTCAGTTAATATTCCCTAAAGCCTGCTCTTCAGCGGTATTACCCTGAAAACAAGGACCAGTATGCTGGAGTCTCTGTAACATAAGCACGATCGTCCAACACATATAAAGCTTTTGTTACCCCTGTGAATTTGGGAGGGGAGCTAATGCTTTTACAGTTGTTATATGAAAACAATCAGCTCTTTTACATGACGTAGTCCTGGGCCTCCTTTGCTTATATACAGTACTTTATAATTTGGTTATTGTGTACTGAAATTAAATCACAGAAGGTTTTGGATTCTTATAAAATATAACACATTGTCTCTTGTAAATGGAATTCTGGGAACAAACTCAATGTTTCTGTCAGTAAAAACCTGATTATGAGAGTGAACAATGTATGTTGAATTTCAGATGGTTTGTTAAAGCCATACCATTCAAAAGTTTGAGGTCTGTAAGACTTGTTTTATACTTGAAAATGTTTTTGAAATAAGTCTGTTATGCTCACCCAGTCTGCATTTATTTGATCAGAAATACAGTAAAAACAGTAATATTTTTGAATATTATTAAAATTTAAAATAACCTTTTTCCTGTTTAACCCTCTGGCCCTCTTCGTTTAGGAGTCACACTTGCCTTCTTTATGGTCAAAAGTGACCGAAGCCTTGAAAAGTAACTTTTTTGTTTTTGAGGAAAACCAATGTAATATATTTTTGTTCAATAATATTTTTTGATTATTAAATAAAATTTTGAGGGTATTTTATGATACTATGCAATATTTATACAATTTTTATTAGCTATTTTTCCCCATTGAAAATAATACACAATTTTTTTTCTAATATATTTTTTAATTATTTTTCAATTAAAGCAGTATTCCATGTTAAAATAGAGACAAGGCATTTAAAATCCATTTTTTTAAAGGTAGTTTAGTGCCATCTGGTGGGGTAAAAAAATAAAAACTTTTGTAATGCCATGGTGTAACCACTAGATTCCTATATAGTTCTATATAAAGTGGCTTATAAATTATCTAGTGGTTTTTGGACACAAACACTTATTTTTATTAAGTTTTGGATTTGGATTTATACTTAGACATTCTCAAAGTTCACTACTTTTTGTCAAGGTTTAGATTTCTTTTTTTGGGTTTGAAATGTTGATTTGAAGTGTCGGTTTTTGCATTAATTTTACTACAATCAAACCTGAACACAGAGGAGGGCATTTTGTCACACATAACATCAAAATTGAACAAAAATGAACAAGTATGTTTTATTACAGCTTAATAAATCTGGGTCTGATCTGATTTCAACATCTTATTTGAGTTTTGGCTCAATTTTACCATATTGTTACAGCCACATCGGTACATTTGTGTGTGTATAATCGTGTGTTGTGTGTGTGTGTGTCTGTGAATGTAAGTGAGAGTGTGTTTGAGTGGGTGTTTCTGTTTTGTACTCTCAATGTTTTTGAGTGTAACCTCTTTGTTGCTGTTCATTTTTTTTACTGCTTTGTGGCTGAATTATTGATTTTATTTCACACATTTGTATAAACTTGCTCTGTGTTATAGTCGTGCTAGTTCATATATATATATATATATATATATATGTGTGTGTGTGTGTTTATATTTTATATTCAAAATATAAAATGTTTCGGTCAAAAATGACCGAAGAGGGCCAGAGGGTTAAGTCTATTTTAAAATATAATTTATTCCTGTGATGTCAAAGCTGAATTTTCAGCATCATTATTCCAGTCTTTTATGTCACATGATCCTTCAAAAATCATGGTGATCAAAACTGCTTAATATTTTTGTTTAAACCGTGATGTATAATTTTTCCAGGATTCTTTAATGAATAAAAAGTTAGAAAGAAAAACATTTAATTGAAATGGAAATCTTTTGTAACATTGTAAATGCCTTTACTGTCATTTTTGATTAGTTTAATACATCCTTGTTAAATAAAACTACTCGTTTCTTTCAACAAAAAAAAAATAAATCCTTCTGACCCCAAACTTTTGAACAGTAGTGTATATGCTAGTGTACATCAGTGTAAGTCAAATGTAAGCATAGCTTAAAGTGTTTATTTTATCATTATTGACTTTTTAAAATGTATTTGATGAAATGGTGTGTTAATTGATCTTATGATCTAAGTTCAGTTGCTGTAACATACATTTTTAATGGATTCTTCTCTTTCCTGCAGTCACGATTATGTCCGAGGGTCCATAACTATCTACATCATCAACCTGCATCGATCACGGAAGAAAATTAAGCTGGCCGGGACTTTACGAAATAAAACTGTTCACCAATACCTGTTACAGCCCTTTGGCACAGATGGACTTCACTCCATGTAAGTCAGTTATCATCTGTGACAGCGATTCACTGACAGAAAGGAACGCAAAATAATAACACAAAAACATGTTGTATATACTTAATGTAAACATCTCTAATACACACACACACACACATATTATATATATATATAATTTTTGCTGAGAGAGACTGACAAATAAATTTGGATATTGTTTAATTATTTTACCCTTCTGAAAGGTTCTATGTTTATATTTTATATTATATTTTATATTAAGTATAATAATATAATAAAATATTATAAATACAATAAAGTTCTATTTTATATTATATTTTTATACTATGGTTAGGTTAGTACCAGTGAAATGGGATTTCCCATTTGTGTAAAAATTTTATTTTAAGTTATAATATAAGTATTAAATTAATATTGTATGATTATCACAGATCTCCGATGTCAGTTTATTTAAGAATGTGTTTTATGTTTCTGTTCTCGATTTACTATAAAAATCAATGTGGTGTTTTGTTGCTTTACTAAGCGTATTATGGAATACTGGTGAAACAGGATTCCCCATAAGTGAAAGAGTTTAATTTTTTAATATAATATAATATAATTTAATATAATATAATAATTATTTTGTATTATATTATATATACTTAATACTAGTTATTACAGATCTCTGACCTCAGCATATTTAAGAATATGGTTTATAGTTCTGTTCTCAGTTTACTATAATAATCAATGTGGAGTGTTGTTACTTTACTAAACATGAACTCAGATGGAGCAGAGATAAATCTGGTGCTCTATAACTGTCTACAGATTCTTATAAAATATAACACATTGTCTCTTGTAAATAGAATTCTGGGAACAAACCCAGTGTTTCTGTCAGTATCATCCAGATTATGTGAGTGAAGAATGTATGTTGAATTTCAGATGGTTTGTTAGCTGTAAAACCATACCGTTCAAAAGTTCGAGGTCTGTAAGAGTTTGAAAATGTTATGCTCACCCAGTCTGCATTTATTTGAATGATCAGAAATACAGTAAAAACAGTAATATTGTTTAATATTATTACAATTTAAAATAACTTTTTTTCTGTTTAAGTCTATTTTAAAATGTAATTTATTCCTGTGATGGCAAAGCTGAATTTTATAATATAATATAATATAATTGTATTATATTGTGTTATAGATATATACTTAATACTAGTTATCACAGATGACAGATGTGGTTTATGCTTCTGTTCTCGGTTTACTATAATAATCAACGTGGAGTGTTATTACTTTACAAAACATGAACTCAGACGGAACAGAGATAAATCTGGTGCTCTATAACAGTCTACACACACAGCTGAGCTAACTGTTTTCTGACTAAATATTCAACTCTTCCACAAATGGGGATCCCGTTTCGCCGACACTAACCTAATCATGGAAAGGGCAAAAGAGAGACCTGGGTCATAAAAACACGGTCTGTTCATCCCCTCAAACTCTTAAATGGGATATGAGGATTATTGCCGCTCGCTTCCCTGATGAGGCCACAGCTGAAACAAACAGAGGTCTACATCCAAACCTGACCCGTTTTCTTTTGAATTCATCTGGTTGAAGCTCTTCTGAGTGCGTTTTCAGTTAATGTGTTCCTGTTTAATGTTTTCTATCACATAAATGCTTCTTATCCAGTGGCGAGTAGATTAACTCAGCATATTATGTTGGTCTTGACATGTTAATTCTAATGTCTTGTTCAACCAACAAGACATTAGTCATGAATGAGAAACTTCACTTAACAAACGTCCTCGCTGGTCACAAACTCGCATATGATTCACAGATTTTTTGTATTTTTGCTGCTTCGGCTGTTAAGAAACACATCATTTTTTTCACTCAAAGCTGACAAAAACACCAGAGAGAGTTCTGTTTTGAGTTTTCCACTCGAAATAATTTGAAGCCAAGAACTAAACATCAAAACGTCCATTAAACATGGACAATCCAATTGAATTAGCGTAATAACATTGTCTTGGTTTATTGAAGCTCAATTCAAACTGAGTGTACAGTGAAATGCAACTTCCTTCAGGGCAGATGTTGGCAATAGTTTTGTCAGCAGCTTTCAGCTTGAATTTCAACCAGTTTTTCCTCTCCTCTTGTTTTTTTCTTGTTTTCTTTTGAGGAATTGTGGGATCCAGAGGGCCACCTCTGTCTGAGCTTAACATCTATTATTGGGAGTTAAGCATGATACTTTGAAAACATGATCATGGTGTTGATCAGTGAAACAGAACCTCTGTGAATAAGTCTACACTTAAATCCCTTCATCCCGCAACAGGAGGAGAAGTTTGAATGAAGGATAGAAAGGAATATTCGGAAGAAGCAGAGAGTAATTACCAGTTATATCACAGTGAGCAATCTATCATAGACCAGTATAAAAACAAACCCATAACCATGTGTGTTTTGATAGACCCATTCCCACGGTTAATAATCATAAACCATCCATAGTGAAAAGTTTCTTTCTGATTCCAAAGAAACTTAAATTTAAGGTATTTTCCATCCAATCTGTACATATTGTATTCATTTCAGCTGTTGTTGGATGGCATTAGGTTAATTAGTCTATATTGTGTCTGAGCAGTGAGAAGTAGTAGTATTTGTGTCTTCAGAAATGCCCACAGCTCCATATGGGCTGAATCAGTGTGTTCCAGAGCAAATTCGGTGAGTAACATATACAGGCAGACTATAAAGTTACTCATGACACATTCCAATGCTTAAATCCTCTGTAACGCATATGCAGGGAAATTAACTGCTCATTTTGTGGGGTCACACTTAAACACTCTCAGACAGAGTTGCTCTTTTCAAGGATAAAATTTTCCTCACAGTGTTTGGTGGATCTGTCGTTGTCTGTTTTGCATCATATTCTGTAATTCAAAATGGAAACATAGGGTATTGAAAACACTGCGTAAATAAGAGACTGCAGCTTTCATTTTAAATATAAATGAAATCATCTACTAATAACAAGTTCTGCTATTATAATATCTGTGTAAATGCATTAGGCCTATATATATATATATATATATATGGGGGGGGAGATCTCGAAGCACCTCACGATTTGATTTGATTTGATTTGATTACGATTCATAGGGCTGCAATGCTTTGATAATACGATTATCAATGCATCTTGATGCATATTTTTTTCTAAACAGGATTTCTTTTTTTCTCACTGTGTGACTGGGGATAGGAATCTTTAGACACCCCATGATTCAATTGCTAAACGATTCTTGATCTACATTTTTTTTTCTTATTAATTAGTTTACTGACTTTAAATCTCACATTTATTTGTACAATAAAATTTAAATTAAAACAATTGTATGTTAAGAATTTTCAGCTAACTATATATAGCTTCAAAACAGGCCTACAAGCAGTGTTGGGTGTAATGCATTACTAAGTAATTAATTACTGTAATTTAATTACTTTTCCCTTGAAAAGTAAGGGATTACTCTTAATTTTTTTTTTTTTTTTTTTTTTTTTTTTTGTAATTTAATTAGTTACTTCTGATGTAATTGCATTAAATACTGTATAAACTATAGAATAATTCTATATAAAACTAATGTAATCTAATGTTTTAAAGGTGCAATGTGTAAAATTTAGGAGGATCTATTGACAGAAATGCAATATAATATACATAACTATGTTTTCAGTAGTGTATAAAGACCTTACATAATGAACTGTTATGTATTTATTAACTTAGAATGAGCCATTCACCGCAGGTCCCCCCTCCTTGTCAAGTCGTCATTTTGCGCCGGCATGTTTCTACAGTAAACCTAAACGGACAAACTGCTCTACAGAGCGCGTTTCGTCTCTATGTTCATTGGTGTATTTAGAGGAAGCTTACATTGTCACTACGTTGAATACACACGAAGAAGAAATAGTAGTAGTAGTAGTCTGGTTTATTAGAAGCAGAGACCGTTCTTTGTTAGAAGTAAGAAGAAACCTCATTGCTTGCCTGACTCTCTGTTGTCTCAGACAATGACATTTTTGTCTTTGTGTCAGCCACCATAGCTGCTCTAAAAGTGCTTCGAAAGGGAGGGGTGAGCACGGTGCTGAGCCGTTGGTTGCAATTCGCAACCTCACCGGAGGACGCCACTAAAATTTACACACTGCACCTCGTACACTTCTCCCTTTAAATCCTTGTATTGTTCAACTGGTTGAGGATGATATGGGATTTAGAAAGTAGTTAGTAATTAGTAGTGCAATATTTTTTTAGAGAGAGCAATTAGTAAAGTAATCTAATTACACTGTTGAAGATGTAGCTAGTAATTAATTACTTTTTTAGAGTAACTTATTCAACACTGCCTACAAGCAAATAGTAAAGCGGAACAAAGGAATATAGGCCTAAAATACAAGCAATAAAATAAAGAGTGGCTTTCAGTTGGCCTGTCTGAACGTTTTGTTGTTATGAGCATGAGGGATTTTTCTATTTCTCAGCTTTGCTGCTGTTTGATTATTATTGATGACATCATAGGCAGCGAGGTCTAATAGTCCACATTCACACTGATGTACAGCTCTATTTTGACATATCAGATGTTTGTCCTATGTCTTTCTAATCCCTTAAGACATAACTAACTGTGTTTACAGTAACTTCACGTCATAAAAGCATTTTGAGATGCAAGTGCATTTAACCGCTTACACATGGCTCACACACAGCCGCTTTCCGCGAGTGCTCTTCACAAAGCGCACGTAAGCATTTAAAAGCAGCCGTCTGTCAGTTAGTGAGTTTTGTGTATTGATTATATAGACCTACTGCATTCCAAAAGGCATAAATGATGCCTTTGTAGAACTTTCTGAGGGGAAAACGCTGAAATACTGGCAGGCGAGACACACATTGTAAGCGTAACATCAAGCAAAGCGCGCGTTTTTCATAATGCAAGCGATTAGTGATTAGACTCATGTAATTCTATTCAACCTTTTTGAACTTTATTTTAGAAGATTATTTTATGGAAGGATTAGGGTTTTTTTGTGTGTGTAATTGGAAGCAAGCAGAATACGGCTTTTTCTAGAATCGCGATTCATCGTAGAATCCATTTTTTCCAACCCGATCTCACGGCAATTCGTATGTATTTTACGAGGTGGCTAATTCGTACGAGTGAGGTAAAATACGTACAAATTGCCATGAGATCGGGTTGGAAAAAATGGATTCTACGATGAATTCAAGCAAAATTGTAAATTTTTTGCTAAATCGTACGTATTTTACGAGTCGCCAAATTCGTATGAATTCGTACGAATGACCTACCCCTAACCCCGCCCCTAAACCTACCCGTCACTGGGGTTTAGACAAATCACATGAATTCGTATGAGTGAGGTCATACGAGTTAGCCACCTTGTAAAATACGTACGAATTGGTGGTGAGATAGTGTTGATTTTTTCATGTTACATATAATGCCTGCTAAAAATTCAGCTTTGCCGTCACAGGAATAAATTCATTTAAAAATATATTAAAACATACAGTTAAAACAAAGTTACTTTAAATTGTAATAATATTTCACAGTATTTCTTTTTACTGTATATTTGATCATTATATTTATGATTGTATAAACATTTAAAAGGCTTGCTCTATATTTGCATTATCACAGACAATCGTTAGGAATATTTTGAATAGTATGTAGCACTTGCTCTACTTTTCTACATATTTAGAACAGGAGAGCAAGTTTTTAAATGTTTTAAAAATGTTTAAAGAGTCCTCTCCCAAAAAATCAGTACATAGAGACAACTCTGTAGGTTTTTTTTAAAGCCTTAAATGCTGTTTGATGTACAAGTTTATCTGAACGTTTATCTTTTGAGTCTGAGATACAATAGTGTTGAGAACTTAGACCTGGAGCTTCTCAAACTAGAGCTACTGTGCAATCATGACAGATATGTGTGATCTCTCTGTGCCTTGAAGGGTTTGTCGTTTCAGGTCTTTTCATTTCTCAAACACATACCTACATCTATAGCCAGAGGCCGTTAGAGCTCCTGAACGATCTGGAGACTTTAATATAATTTGCATTCTCTCCAAAGGAAATGCGGATCATCTTCTGCAGAAGCCCTGAGCAAAAACACCGCTGACTGTGTTCTTACATACTTCTGTCTGCTTTGAACTCCTGAGCATAAATTCTTCCCGGGGGAAAACTGATTGTGAAGATCAACAATCCCTCTTCACCATCGCGTCTGATGCTTGCCGTCACACTGCGCTTCAGAAGGGTTTCAGGCCCAAAGCAAACTCAGCTTCCTGATCAGTTCAGTCTGTGGCATTGTAAGATGAGGTGATGGAATGGATCATCCAGATGTCTGCTGAAGAGTAGAATGGTCAGGAACTAGAAGGCTCTTTTCTTGGCAAATAAGTGAAGGGTCTTCTGGGTGTTTCTCCAGACAACGATGAATGTAAAAAAATGCTTTAAAGGGATTTGCATCATTTTAAGTTTTCATAAGAGCATTTAAACATTTAAGCTTTAAACCTTCATCTGTTAGGAAACAATATTAATGTGATTAGACTCATGTTTAGTGCAGTATTGATTATCATGTGTGCTTTGAACATCTTTCATGTGAGTTGTGTTTTTGTGGACCATTGAGATTAATGACAATAGAATATATATATATATATATATATATATATATTTTTTTTTTTTTTTTTTTTTTTATGAGTTGTATTTAGTTAATGTTAAGAAAGATGATTGAATCACTGGCTATACTCAGAATAGTACTCTTACTATTGTAGTATACTGTGCACAGTATCCAAATACCCAGATGATGTACTGCATTGCATGTTGCACAGAATAGTATACTGTATACCACAATGCAATGCAACCTTCCATTTCCCATAATGAAGACACTGGTATCAATCAATAATAAAATAGTTAAGGTTATTTTGCATTAAGTTGAGCAATTAAATATTTTTTCATAAATTGTGTGTACAATTTGACAATTGAGATTTTTAATAGGCTACTTTCATTTAGCAGCACACAATAAATTGATCAAAAGTGACAGTGAAGATTTATGATGTGAAATATATATATATTTTAAATAAATGCTGTTCTTTTAAACTTTCTATTCATCAAAGAAACCTGAAAAGTTTCATGGTTTCCACTAAAATATTAAAGGTACACTATGTAACTGTTGGCCCTCTAGCGGTTAAAAAAAAAAAAAATGCATGCATTTTGCGGAAGAACATTATTTTTGTTGTGCTTCGCTCTGTGTGACTGTCCAATAATAACCAACTGCAGAACGCAGAACCATATGTATGACCCTTCACATTAGATAATGCTTTACAATGAACTCTGTTAGAGAGCTACATATGGCAGTTTGTCTGTTAAATAAAATACCTTACTCGCCTCTTGAGTAATAAAAACGCCATCTCGGTGTGGCTTTTACAACATTTCAAATCCCTCAGTTCTTGCAATCTCCAAAAAGCCAAGCCAATGTTCCAATGTTGATTGTCATTTTATTACAAGCTCTGTGGCATTCTCTTTTTGCCAGCAGACTGTGTTCTCCTGCGTTTTATATATATATATATATATATATATATATATATATATATAAAACGGGTGATTCCCCCGAGGTACATTTAGCTGCTCCTTGTCAAACTATATAGCTCATTGTGACGACTAACCTGCCACTCCCACAACATACATGAGTCAAAGTAGCCGGAGCACCTTTTCTCTATTTATGTATATGACGAGACACACAAGGGCAAGTGGCTTATGTACGCAATTTCCCGCGAAAACCATCCCGACAGGTATAAAATATAAACACTTATAGGCCTAATAGGCTTAACATAGTGAATCAGGGTAAGACAAAAACGCGTTTTGAAAAAAGCATTGATGATGAATTGACTAATTATTTAAATGTTGTTGTACCTTTGAGCAGCACAACTGTTTTCAACAATAATAACAAAGATAATAAATGTGTCTTGAGCTGCAAATCAGCACATTAGAATGATTTCTGAAGGATCATGTGACACTGAAGACTGGAGTAATGGCTTTATATTACAGGGATAAATTTCATTTAAAAATATTAAAATAGAAAACAGTCCTTTTAAAATGTAATAATGTTTCACAGTATTGTTTTACTGTATTTTTGTTAAAATAAATGCAGATATGGTGAGCATAAGAGACTTTCAAAAACGTACCTACCCCAAACTTTTGAATGATAGTGATTAGCAGCCGGGAGTTTCAAGCACTCAAACTAGAGATGTTTGCTTTCTACAATGTTGATAATGCAGCTGTAGCGCCCTCTAGTGCACCATCAGAGATATTACCATTTTTTGAGACACCCTTTACCCTTGATGTAACGGGGTCCTAAAACCAGCTGTTTTTGTCTAAAATTAAACTTGGACTGATGTTTCATTTCAATTGAATTTGTTTATATATCTGACAGCCTGATACAATTTTCTTATAACCTCTGAGGATTAAGGCTCCTCATTGAGTGTATGAAGCTCTGTGTCTGCCTTGATATATTAATATAAAACAGGTGGCAATTCTCCCATCTGCAGCATCCTAACATGCTTCCCTTTGCTCTGCAGGTCTGTGCAGCTGAACGGAGAGCACTTGCGTATGGTGGACAATGAAACGTTCCCTGAGCTGAAGCCACGGACGCTCAGGGCAGGAAGAACGATAGCTATGCCACCTGTTTCCATCGGCTTCTACGTCATCAAGAATATTAATGCTTACGCCTGCCGCAGATAACACACACTGACCGACCTCAGACGATCTTCTGCTCAATGCACCAGCCCCTCGTGGCCTTCTTCTCTTTTTGTAAGCCCACAGAGACGTGGAAAAGACCCCTTCGTTCAAGCAAGGGTTGCACTGAATGCTTCCAACAACATTTCTCCTCTTTTTCCCCACAAGAGCAGCTTGACTTGTGGAAAGTGAATGTATTTTAGTTGCCCTTTTGTGTTTTTGTTGCTTTTGGTTGCAGGAGCATAAATGAAGTCTCTGTCTCACTGTTCTTCACACTAGCATCGCAGTGTCACTGAGAGCTTTGTAATCTGGTGTTGAAGACCAACGTAAGCTACAATCCCAGTGCCAATGTGCAGTTCAGATGCGGTAAAATCATTTTGAAGCATGCCCAGGCTGAATCTAACTTTTTCCCCCACATTTTCTGCTGTAATTTTGGGGGGAAATCTGCCTTCTTAAAAAATAAAGGTTCCACGAAGTGCTCCTATTATGCTATTTTAAAGCTTCCCAATTTTTTTTTGGAGGTCTCCTACAAAAATAGGCGAAAATGCATCCAACAAGGTCAAAAAACTCGAATTGTCTAATAATATACATTGCAGCATCACCTCTTTTCGCAGTGTTTGAAACGGTTAGATCAAGGATCTGGTCTCTCTAAACCCCTCCTTTCCAAGAGCCTACTCTTCTCTGATTGGTCAGTCTCACCCAGTCTGTTGTGATTGGTCTAAAGCTTACAGTGTGTGTAACAAACCGAAACTCTCATTACCATCTGAATTTCAGCTCCAGAGGCTTCCTCAAGCACTTGATACACAATGATACACGGTGAAGGAATTTCCTTGCCATAATTTTGAATGGCTCAATAGCGCGATATGCGGTATTACCGCCATATATATTATATATAAAACGAAATGCAAAACTAAATAGAGCGTTGAAACAGGAAGTGAATTAAACAGAAGAGAATGTCAAAATAAGGGTCCACGTAACAGAGCATAAACCTAACAATAAGATCGTAGGGCTATTGTTATATGTATAATAGTTAGTTCCGATCCTCGAATTTGACTGGACAAGAGACTTTCTGCTGATATTTCACCAGCAGAACTACTCATCTGTGCGCGTTCTAGACGGGCGACTAACAGTTACATTGTTATGCCACAAGGTGGCGACAAGGGACTGTCTTTGAGTGAGTTCATTCGACTACACGTTCAAAAACTCGGATTCATTCAAAAACAAGCTGTTGAAATCATTTTAATTTTGAGTGCCACTTTAGAAGGCTCAGCTGACCAGAAATGCATCGATGCTAAGACAGAGATTTCGATATCCTTGAACATGACAACCTTTTTTCACGAATATATGTCTCGGCCTGGAGGACAGACACAGGTAATCGCACGCGCTCAGTTGATCTCTCTCACATTCACTGTCTGTTTAGGCTTGTTAAGTGCAAATCTATGGAGCCTCTGTACAAATCATCATGGTACCCATTATTTTATCATTTCTAACTTATTTAATATTCAGTACACATGCACAAAGTGTAAAACCAGAAGGGCATAACCTTATGGGGAAAAAAACAGGCAAATATTGCGGTTGCTGCGGTTCTTGCATTCCTCTGCGGTTAGCTCGTCAATAGCGCGGTATTAGGATATTGCGGTTATCCCGACAGCCCTATACACAGTGATACGAACATTAACAATGGCGTCTGTTTTACCATATCAATTCGAGTCCTCATCCTTTAGAAATGCATGCAAAGCGCAAAATTTGCTTTAGCAGCGTAGAAAAAAGCACCTTTCTCAACTTGTCGACAACACAACTACACAGACGGGTCAAAGTAGACATTTTTCCACCGGCAGCCAATGAAGACCATGGGCTGGAATAATGCAAATTTGTTACAAACCTACGTAGGTTGGTGCAGGAAGTAAGACTGGGATTACTGAGGATGACATTTCAGGCGGTTCAGAATCAGTTCTTTCTTTTGGGAGACAAAAGCTTTATTTATTGTGCACTTTTAGCTTTGCAGGCCTTTACACACAGCTATATTACACACTACATCAAAGGTAATATCCAAAAAAGCATAATAGGGGCACATGGGATCTTTCCATTCCACAAAAGGTTGTTTATAATGGAAAAAGTTTCTTTGGATTTTTAATATGGTTCTTCTATGGCATAGCTGCAAAGCCCCCTATTGGAACCTTTACTTTTAAGAGAGTGTGGAATAGATTCAAACATGGTGAAATGTGTTAAACAGAACAGACAGTACTACACTCTTATTGGTCGCTGGAAACATTATCAGATTAGCCCAAATATTTTAATGATGAAAATGCACAGGGCGAAAGATGTAAATGACAGCCGTTCCAATTCTCCGGAGTTCTGTGGGTGCAGATTCTGTGTGGGCCTGTCTGTCAGCTTAATGTGATTTAGCCAAGTAGGACGTGTTCCTGGATCAACATCCTTGTTGGTTGTTAAACAACATTCCAGTCTGTCAACCAATCAGATTTTAGGGATAGATTTAAGGGGGTAGAACAATGTTCTTTTCTACCAATCATTGTCCTTGGATGTTAGGAGTAGATTATGCTTGCAAGTGTTGGGACCTTGATTGTTTGCTAGAAATGTTGTTCCAGAACCAACAAAGGAGGTTAAGCCTGCTAAATCACATTGTACAAATAACAGTTTGATCTGAATTACATCTATCTTGTGTACTTTTTGTTTCTGGGGTCTAAATCCAAAAGGGAAAATCTCGATTTGTAATCTTTGTTCTTCATCACCGGACAGTAAATATAAAATATAAAAACATTGACCCATGCCCTGACTAATATTGTGCAGTCTTGAAATTTTTATTTGTATTTTTTTTAGTTGCTGCTTTATAAATTCAAACTGTACAACGATTAAGGTACTATGGGAAGATACAGATATTTACTAAAACAACCTTATATTTCACATATATCGCATAATACACAAAACCAATCAATCATCTTTATGCTTTTCAAAATTCATGGGTTCTGTGAGAAATACTGCTCTATATTTATAATGTTTACAAGTTTACAAGAATTCCCATTGTAGTTCAGACTCTCTTGAAGCCTGAAAGGAAAGAGTAGGGAGTTTTTGAAGGTACCAGTTTGCTTTATGAAAAACTGTGTATCACATACAGTTTGTTGAGGAGCTCAGGAAATTAGCTCAATTGTTGTCCATTAGTGTCATGTATACATGTATACTATAACATTGTGAACCTGAGCTTACAGTTCTCCAGATTTTGTTTGCTATTAAACACTACCTTATTCCGTGTTGATACAGGGGTCCTAAAAAGTGTTGGACAGTTAAGTCACACTTAAAAATGTAATTACATTAAAAAAAAAAGTCACTTGGCTTGATATTTTGTAATTAATAAAACATTTTTTTTAAGTGTTGCGTGAGTGTCCAAATAGATTTAGGGCCACTATAAATCCCATGTACAGCAATTCCTTTGTGCTGCTAGCTGACTAAATAATAGTAATAAGCATGATGAGTGACAAATGTTTTTGTACAGGTTCAAACCTTTTGTTATATTAGTAAATGTACATACAATTGGTTTTTTAAACAGTGTGCTTCCTTGCTCTATAAATATTATTTATATAAATGTATATGTGTTTACGAGTGTGTGTGTACATATTTACATATTGTGTTGAGAAAAACAGTTGACTTTTATTTAAGTCACTACATATTGTCAGATAATTAATATTGTACTTTTTGTAAAACATACAGCACAGACTGATGTTAACGTTTGGCAATAAAAATGGCCTTTTATTTTCAAATGTATTGTGTTGCTCACAGTTGCACACTTGTGTATCACAATGTTTTGCATTGTATGTTCTTTGGTCACTCAACCACAAAGCAAAAATAGTAATTCGGCTTTCAAATGGATTCTGTGGAAAGTTTTTGGAAAGTGTTGGCTCTTTATTTGGTCATGACAATGTGTATAGTAAGTTTTCCAGCGTCAATAATTCTGTCTACATCATATTTTATTAGATTTGGAAGATTCTTTTGTGATTTAGAGATTTGTATGGTCTTTGATTTGTAAAATGTCACTTTTACAAGCTATTTTTCCTTTCTTGAATGTGTTTATTGCAAATTTAGAGTTGTTAATATTTTTTCTGTTAAAGAGCATTATTTTATTATGGAAATGTTTGTCTGAATATTATTTTTGTCAAAATATATAAATAAAATAATAGTAAAAATGTTTATTGAAGAACTTGGTTTTGACCTCTCATATACAATATTTAATGTATGTGTGTGTATATATGTGTGTGTGTGTGTATATATATATATATATATATATATATATGAGCAATATCACACGAGTAGCCGTACGATATGGTTGGTATATCAGCACGGCTGTGATTCGAGATGAAGCTGTTCTCGGTGGGTACACTGAACGGCCGCTGACAGCCTGGAGCTCGCATCTTTGAAAATGTCTAAACAAATTGTAAAATAGGGGCTATGATTAAATATGAGTCACATATTTTAGGTCTAAACAACTACATTCTCACCTAAAAAACTCTTAAAACTACAGTTTGTGGTAAAAGTGTAGTATTTGCAAAAATTACGGTGGATTTGCTCGACCGCCATGACAGTCGCTTGAAGCGGAGTGATACAAACGGTAAAAAGATAGCAGTGCTGTTATCACTAAAATATTGCACGGCTATCAGCCAGTCAGACTCAAGAACCAGAAAGAACTGTTGTGTGTGTTTATATATATATATATATATATATATATATATATATGTATGTATAAAAAACTACAATGTGTGACCCTTTAAGAGACTATAACATAGAGGCTGAATTGTAGAATTCCAGCACATGTTCAGGAGTGCAAGATAGGAGGATAAAAGCAAGCTCAGTGATTTATACATGGGCCTGAACACAAAGAAGAACAGAAATAAATTGTGACAGTACGCTACAACGGGTAACCCAAGACCGAGAGCTTTATGTCCCATCAGGTCAGGGGGAGAAGATCAACTCAATAGTCTTCAAAGGCCCGGCAGGGTCCTCAGCCCAGCGCTGGAGTGTTCACAAAGGGAAGGAGCCAGTTTGCAGCTTGTACACCAGCAGATGTTCCCTTTCCAAGCAGCTGGGACAAGACTTTGTTGAGGAATGAGAACGAACTGTGGTGTCAGAGCAATCGTGTGCAGTACTAAGTGATGAGAACCATTTGCACCTGAATGAGACTCAGATTTAGATAAAGGGGATTTTGATCTCTTCTCATCTAAACTGCTTCAAGACATGTTTTAAAATATATAGTTATGTAAAAGCATTATGTATTTGGTGCAAACCAAAATATGTTCCCTTGACGTGGTCATTAAATTAATATACTACCTATTAACTGCACTAAAGTGCATAAAAAGATTAACATCGTGTTTTAAAATGAAACATGTCTCTGCAGTTCACATATGGTTCATCTTAAAAGACTCATCTTGGTTCACTCATAAACAGAATCCAGGCTTGTTCACACCACGTCAAGAGTCACAAAGTCTGACACAAGCCAGTAGGCCTTTATGGGCAGTGTTTGGGGTAACACATTACAAATAACTCGAGTTACGTAATCAGATTACTTTTTTAACTACAGTAGTAACGCATTACTTTTGAATTTAAAAGAAAATATCATACTTTTTCAAATAAGTAACGCAAGTTACTTTGTTTTCCCATTTGACTGACACCTCTTCTGTCCCCATGTTGAGAGAAATCGGATAATGATAATTATTGTAGTTCTCGACTAAATGTGAGCATGTATTTACTCATCTCACTTGCACAAAAAACGATTCAGTATTCCTCAAAATGAATAAAAGCAGTGAAACGCAATACGTTAAAGCAGCAATCAGTAACTTTTTTGGGTTAAAAATTATGCAAAATCAATTTTTGAGCAAGTACATAACCAGCCAGTGTTCAAAACTATCTCCTTACCTTAGCCCCGATTCACAACGATAAGCTTGTAATAATGTTTTCTATTAATTAGAGTGGTCCTGGTAGGTTTCCATGGGAAATTTGAGCATGCAGCCGTTTGTCTTTGCGTCATTACGTCATATCTGTTTACATAAAGAAGTCGTCCCAGCTAGGCTATATCGCATGTGATGGATCCTTTATAGCCTTTTCTCACAGCAGCTGCAATAATTAAACTTATCATTCTGATGGCGGATTGTAATCCAAAAGGTCCAAATGACAATCATCAGTGACTACTGGAGATTCACTCATAGTCAAAAGCAAAAAAGACTTTGGACTGCGGAGTGGCTACAGAAATTGAAATCTACAGGTAACGCTATAATACACACTAAATACACATAGTCAAGCAATGCTGATGTTGTTAACATTAACAATTTGAGAGCAAAGTATAACAATAATAATAATTTCCTTATTTTGGTCATACTTCAAGACTACAATCTGTGATTCCGAAGTATAGTATCCACACCGATGTGGTGACTGACAGCAAACATTAGATTCATCCGCGCTGAGGAGCCGTGCCGATCCACGACCCACATAAAGATGATAATTCCGCAAATAACTGCAATTGCAGGTTTCAAACAGAGATGGCGACAAAGAGACAAAACTTACGAACTTGCAGCTTTAAATAACACAAATGTACTTTATGTATTTAATCTCACTTTTATTTATCTTATGTCTTTGCTGCTGACCTTCGATGATTCAATTCAACCATACGAATAAGCAAAAATGACTTTAGATAAACATCAGTAAGAGTGTTTAACTTTCTTCTCCTGTATCCTATTCTTCTTTAATCCAGAATGGAAGCACAGCTGAAAGGTTTGTTTGAGCTGCGCCCTCTACTGTACAGGCGTAAATATGCATTTCCTGCAGTCTGAGGCTTATTCATTTCACTTCTGGTGAAAATTAAAAAAACAAACAAGCAAGCCCAGCCCAGGTGAGAAAAAGTAACTCAAAAGTAACATAACACATTACTTTCCATAAAAAGTAACACATTACAGTAAGGTTCATTAGTTAACATTAGTTAACATGAACTAATAATGAACTGCACTTACACAGCATTTATTAATCTTTGTTAATGTTAATGTTAATGTTCAACATTTACTAATACATTATTAAAATCCTGCTAACATTAGTTAATGCACTGTGAACTAACATGAACAAACAATGACCAACTGTATTTTCATTAACTAATGTTAACAAAGATTAGTAAATACAGTAACAAATGTATTGTTCATGGTTAGTTCATGTTAGTTAATACATTAACTAATGTTTAACTAATGAACCTTATTGTAAAGTGTCACCAAAGTAACTAACAAAATTAGTTACTTTTTTAGGGAGTAACATAATATTGTAACACATTACTTTTAAAATAACTTTTGCCAACACTGTTTATTGGTACACTTTTTTACTGAAATTTAGATTACTAGTACCATCAAAGTAGTCACTAACTTACACTGCAAAAATAAATAAATAAATAAAATAATGTTCTTAACATTTTTGTCTTACTGTAGATAAATTTCAAAATTGCATAAGATTATTATTCTCATGAGAATACATTTGGGCCATGAAAAAGAGAATTTTGCATTTAATATATGCATTGCATTGCCATAATATAATCCTATATGTAAGCTACTTCCAAACTTTGTTTCATTAAAAAAAAAAAAAACAAAAAAAAAAAAACGAACACTGGGTGCAGATTGACTGGAGTTTTGTTGTTTTCCAAAGCAAAAATGTCCTGACTGAACCACAGCCTTGGTTTAATTATAAATATGCATGATCATGATGAAACATGCAGGTAGGTCTTTGTCATTTGATCAAAGCTGACAATCAACAGCATGGATTCATATACAGACATAATGAAGTGTGACATTTCTTTCTCTGTATATGCTGTGGACTGGAGTTCTGTGAAGAGTCAAACTACCTTTGCGTGACTTCCCTGGCTTTGCCATGCACACTGTAACCAAACCCAGCGTGAAAATGTTTATACATTTGACCCTATTTGGAAGACCCAGAACCCATCCCCCTTAAGCCAAGATGGTGGATTTCATGATGTTTACACTATATATAAGCCAATTACATATAGGGTTAAAGTTTGTTAAATTCTTACATGTGTGTGTCATAGACTGAACAAAGGAAAGGTCAAAGCACCAAAATATTTATTTAGAATTTCATGCAGAAAGAAAGAAAGAAAGAAAGAAAGAACAGGAGCATTTTTTTTTTTTTTTTTTTTTTTTTTTTTTTTTTAGCCTACATATTTCCTGTGTGTCTGTAGCCTAGTTTTGGAGTTGCTAAAACAAAAGGGGAAGACAATTACATTATTTTATAAATTGTTAAATATTATTACAGACTCTGAAAAAGAGAGAGTGTGTAAAAATAAGAGCTGGTTTTCCATTTTATTGATTGCAGCATCATTCAGTCATGAGTCAAAGTCAAACTATAATTATAATCCATTGTTCAATGTTTTTAGCCACTTTAATGAGTTTAGATTATTTTATTTTAACTTAGTAATATAGTAACCAACGGATAGAAAGAAAGAAAAGAGTAAGAAAAGTGAGTTTGAATGAGTTCATTATATGAATGAGCAATAAAGGAATCACGCGCTGCAGATCCGCCGCACATGATCTGAATTCCAGACGTGACGCGCGCTCCCTGGTGATCATCAAATCACGTGACACCCGCACACACACATTACGGAAGCGCTGCTGAAGTTTACAGCTGATGGCAAACTGTTTGTTGTGCTGTGATATTGAACTGTCTCAGGGTTTTGGGCGCAATGATACTTTTCTGTTCTAGATGCGAACACCTAAAATAGTAAGTTTACTTTGTTGAAACGTAAAGTGGTTAGAAGTTTTAGTGCAAAAAGTTTCCACTTAAACCTTATGGTTTTCTGTGAATTAGGTATCAGATGGGGCGTGAGCTTCTTTAGTTTCATCCAGGAGGAACCGAGAGGTTTTGGCTTCTGCTGCAGTTTAGATGCGACAAGAGTATCATCCTATTGGGTATTGTGTAGTCATTAACTTGTTTGCATTGTATTGTATTGTACAATTACTCCTACTGAACAGTTTGAAGAAGTTGCATGGTGAGCAATATGAGTTTTTAATTTCTGAAAGATTGTCTTTGAATTCTTTTTGGTGTCTTACAGAAGCGTTTATGCCATTAGAAGTCATACTGGCCCTATATAGGAACTAAAATATTAGGTGATACTGTTTTGTTTTATGTTGGAATCCATTACAAATTATTAGGACTGATAAATCATGATTTTTTTTTTTTTTTTTTTTTTTTTTACTAGTTGCATTGAGAGATTTATGAAAGACTGATGTTTACACAAAGCCATGTTATGTACAGTGAGTGAAACAGTGTGAATAATATTAACTATTCCTCTAATAACTGCATTTGTGTTCAGGTAAAATGAAGTGTCTACTGGTGGCCAACGAGAGCGCAGAGGTTTTGTTCTACTGGACTGACAACGAGTTTGAGCAGCGGATTCAGGATCAGTATGTTGTTTCCCAGGAAGAAGGAGAACGAGTGAGAATTAATGCTGTTTGTCATAAAAAAACATAAAACAGATATTTACATGAGACAGTTATTAAAATATTAAGCAACATTTTATGTTGAACTAAATTTTAACATGAGACATGCATGCATATTATTGTGGAATGTTGAATGAATTTTAATATATATTTTTATGTGTTCTTAGCTGCCCGCTTTCGAAGACAGCATTAACACTCTCTTCGCACCCATCATCATCTCCTGTAGCACCATGGTGGACCGACTCGGGGACAATTACACCTCCTTCAGCACAGAAAACAATCATATCTATGTTCTGCATCAGGTAATCCACAGCTGAATGAAAGAGTTATCTGATCTTACACTTACAGCATGCATGCTTGTTACGGACAGACAGCACTCTTTCAATGAATAACTTGTAAATACACCAATCAGGCATAACATTATGACCACTGACAGGTGAAGTGACAAACACTGATTATCTCTTCATCACGGCACCAGTTAGTGGGTGGGATATATTAGGCAGCAAGTGAACATTTTGTCCTCAAATTTGATGTGTTAGAAGCAGGAAAAATGGGCAAGTGTAAGGATTTGAGTGAGTTTGACAAGTCTGACAAGTCTTCCCGGTCTGCAGTGGTCAGTATCTATCAAAAGTGGTCCAAGGAAGGAACAGTGGTGAACCGGCGACAGGGTCATGGGCGGCCAAGGCTCATTGATGCACGTGCGGAGCAAAGGCCCGTGTGGTCAGATCCAACAGACGAGCTACTGTAGCTCAAATTGCTCAAGAAGTTAATGCTGGTTCTGATAGAAAGGTGTCAGAATACACAGTGCATCGCAGTTTGTTGTGTATGGGGCTGCATAGCCGCAGAACAGTCAGAGTGCCCATGCTGACCCCATGTCCACCGCCTTCGCTCCCCACGTGCATGCTGGTCCATTGTCTTCTGCTGCTGTAGTCTATCTGCTTCAAGGTTTGATGTGTTGTGCGTTCAGAGGATGCTCTTCTGCAGGCCTCGGTTGTAACGAGTGGTTATTTGAGTTACTGTTGCCTTTCTATCAGCTTGATCCAGTCTGGCCATTCTCCTCTGACCTCTGTCATCAACAAGGCATTTTCACCCACAGATCTGCTGCTCACTGGATATTTTTCTCTTTTTCTGATCATTCTCTGTAAACTCTAGAGATGGTTGCGTGTGAAAATCCCAGTAGATCAGCAGTTTCTAAAGTACTCATACCAGCCCGTCTGGCACCAACAACCATGCCACATTCAAAATCACTTTTCTTCAGTAACAGTATGAATTTAACATGTAGACCCTGTTTCAAGAAATTAAATGTATTTCTCCAGTACTCGTGCTACATCTGCCACCAACATGACACTGTTGCTTTCTGTCATGCAGTTTGAGGAATGTCTATACATCGCTGTGAATGGAGACGGAGATGAAACGGAAGAGGATTTGAAGAGAAAGATCTATGTGATGAAGAAACTCACAGAAATCATGTTTGGGATGGTGACGCTCAGCGGAGCCCTCTTGAGGAAAGAGTGAGAACTACACTTTCAGTTCAACATCACCAGAATTTATACCACACTGTAGATTAGTATAACTAGTCTCATTGCATTGCACTTCATATTATTTTTTGATATTAAACCTGATCAAATGAAAGTAATTTTAACAGACTGTTTCTTATATTTTAAATTATTTGTCAGATTACGCCCTCAAGATACCGAGCAAAGGAACCGGTTATGGAAGAAGCTACGAAGCCTCCTGGAAACGTACAGCCGCTTACAAGAGCACGACCAAAGCTTTTTAGTGGAGGTGTGTTCAAGCGCTGTTTATATTAGTTGTATGCTAGGTTTAGTTTTAGATCACACATGAAGAGTTCTCTGACTCTATTCAGGCGGTGGAAAGGTTGATCCACCCGACCCTTTGTGAGCAGTGCATCGAGTTTCTGGAGCGTCGGCTGGTGCAGCAGATCAACAGCAACATGGACAGAGCGGGCGAGGAGGTGCTGCACGCTTTCATACTGGTGCACACCAAACTGCTGGCCTTCTACTCCAGGTACAGCAAACGCTGATGGAGAACATGATGTTTTGACCACAAAATAAATCAGAAGGAAGTGACAAATATTGTTCTACAGAGAACTTTGAAATAATCTCAGATTTCTAACTTTTGTGCAGTCGAAATGCCAGCAGTCTAAACCCCTCTGATCTCCTGGCTCTGATCATCCTTGTGCAGGATCTCTATCCTAGCAAAATTGACCTAGATGAATCTCCTGAGGTTTGATATGTCTTGTTTTTGATATCGCTTGTTGATATCTCAGTTTTGTATTTCTCATTGTGCCCTGATAGTATTTTCTGCATATTTAGGAGGTAGAGAACAGTTCAGTTCCTGATGTATTCTACACACCAGAGCCCTCTCCTCCTGAACGGGAAACAGGTGATAAAAATGAGTAGACTTTCATAGACTTTGTGTTTAATGCAATGACATTCAGACATGTTCACTAAAATTTTTTAAATAAGTGTTATATAAATACAAGTTGCATATTTGTGTTTTTAATGCATAGTCCGACCAAGAGGTGACAGTCCTCCTGTCTTCCAGTTTGTAGATCCTGACGTTCAGGTGAGCTATCTGTTCCTGTCCTTCTCTGTGGCCCTTAAACAAAGTCCATTTCAAGGAAAGTCTGTTCACTCAGTGGCCATATTTGCAACGCCTCCGGGCAGCTATTTCGGGCATCCAAGACCAAGTCTTATCTATTTGAATGGGGGAATCCTAAAATCTCAAAAACTGCTTGGCGAGCTCACAATTAAATAACATATTTCAAGTTAGCAACAAAATCTGACATGAACTGTCCCATAAATGTTGTTTCTTATGCTCAAATAGCGTTAAAAAAACTTATTTTTCAGGCTAGACGAGCCAATGCGCATGTGCAGTCCTAAGCACGAGTCTCAGGTTTCTATGGGAACCGGAGCTTCTAACGGCAGCTTGACACAATGACTTCATCAATCAGCGATTGGCTTTTTTACTTAGAAGGCGGGACCTATTCCGCCATATTGCGCATTGCAGTTTCTCCCATTCATAAATAATACGAGTGAACAGTCTTTCTGCATCTATAGTCTTTGCCCTTAAAGTAATATGATCTGATAATGTACACTAACGTTCAAAAGTTTGGGGTCAGAAAGATTTCTTTTATTTATTTATTTATTTTTTGCAAGAATTTGACACTTTTATTTTTGATAGTCATTTTAATGCATCCTTGATGAATTGGAGTAAAGGCATTCATAATGTTACAAAAGATTTTCATTTTAAATAAATGCTGTTCTTCAAACTTTCCACACTTCATTAAGCAGCACAACCCTTTTCAACTAATAATAATAAAACAGTAAATGTTTCTTGAGCAATAAAATCAGCATATCAGAATGATATCTAAAGGATGTATAGAGAGAGCTTTCTATTTATCAAAGAATTCTGAAAAAGACATATCCACAAAAATCTTAAGCAGTACAACAGTTTTCAGCATTGATAGTAATAAAAAATGTTTCTTAAGCAGCAAATCAGCATATTAGAATGACACTGTGACACTGGATCATGTGACACTGAAGAATGGAGTAATTAAAATCTATTCAAATGGAAAACTGTTCTTTTAAATTGTAATAATATTTCTCAATATTACTGTTTTTATTGTATTTTTGGTGAAAATGCTCTTCTTTCAAAAACAAATCTTACTGACCCCAAACTTTTGTATCATATAAAATGTGTATATATATATATAATATATAGAGAGAGAGAGAGAGAAGTTTCTCGTATATCTTATGATTTTAGATGGCTGAGGACAGTCTGCAAACTCTTGAAGTTCCGACCCCTGACCCCTCAGCCCCATCCAGAGTATTCCTGGAAGCCAAAGAGTGTCCCATGATGCCTCACTCCATGTATTGCCTATCTCTCTGGCCTGGAATCACACTAGTGTTGCTCACCAAGGTGAAGTCTTTCTGAATATCATGCATTCTGTATATTAACAATATTAGACCTCTTATGCAAAGAAAAGTTATATTGCATCTTCTTCAATTTTGTCATATTTATGATTCTGCACTCTTTTCAAATAAACACATTTGTATAGACAATATTTTTGCTTCCACTGAAGCACAAGATGCTCTTTGGCTCATTCTCAAATCATGCTGAATAACATGATCGTGTAGGTTTGAAACAAACATGTAGAGTTCCCAGCTCATTTTTTCTGTTTTATTTATACATGCAATAGATCCCCAACAGTCATATTGCAGTGTCTGTTTACTACTTTCTGGAAGCCTTTGTGAAGCTGGAGAAGAGGTTGTGTGAGGGGCATGAAGGGGCTGCGGCCACACGGGGTCAGCCCTCTGTCCAGGAGCAGCGGGGCAGACTGGAGAAGTTAATCAAAGGCTGGGCCAGCATGGACATTCAGGTCAGTGTGGACAACCGAACCGAGCACTCTCTATTAATCCATTGCACACTGTCAGATCCACTTTACAATGTGCTATCATTAGGACTCATGAGGAATTTAACAATTCTGCATCAGATTTCAATTCTGAATAATTCCAATGGTTCATTTAGTACTTTTTCATTCAGTTCAACATTCAGTGAACATTTAGTAAAAAATTTTTTTGCCAATATTTTAGTTTTTTTTTTAATTATTATTATTATTATTATTATTATTATATTTTTGAAAGAAGTCTCTTACACTTACCAAGGCTGTATTTATTCGATCAAAAATACAATGAAAACAGTAATATTGTGAAATATTATTACAATTTAAAAGAACTGTTTTCTATTTTAATGTATTTTAAAATATAATTTATTTCTGTGATTGCAAAGCTGAATTTTCAGCAGCCAGTACTCCAGTCTTCAGTGTCACATGATCCTTTAGAAATCATTCTAATATGATGATTTGCTGCTCAAGAAACATTTATTATCAATGTTGAAATCAGTTGTGCTGCTTAATGTTTTTTGTGGAAACAACGATACTTGTTTTTTTTTTTTTTTTTTAGGATTCTTTGGTGAATAGAAAGTTTAAAAGCACAGAATTTCTTTGAAATAGAATTTTTATTAGTACCAAAGTGTATTTTGCTGTCACTTTTGATGGGTTTAATGCATTCTTCTTAAAAGAAACTTTCCGGCCCCAAACTTTGAACAGTAATGTATGCTCTGCACTAAAATACAGCACACTAAAATGTATTTTTAAATTCATTTAAATATATCTATTCCACCTCACATATAAAAAAAGGGCAAATCTACCCCAGCAACCTCCATAAAATGAGTTTTGAAAATTTTCAACCAGTAAACAAGAACAACTGGAAAAGTCATAGAAATGCATTGACCAGAAATGGTGGACCACTGTCGCTATAATAGCATATTTTTTGAAAACTCAACTCTTCATTTATGTGTTCAGACTTCCCATCTTCAAAATGTGTGGACAGACTTTAAGAACAAGGCCTTCACCAGATCTGGATCTGGATTCACAAGAGAGTGAGTGCTGTTCTTTTTATTAACAAACTGAAAAAAACTGTCTTTTCTGTAGTGGATGTGGCTAAATTCACTCATTTGACCTCTGGTAAATGATGTAAAACTCCCGTTTTATGTGTTGTTGCAGTTTGCTGCCTTCTTGTCGAAACATGAAGACTGTGTTGTGTGGTGTGTACAGGCGGTTTTTTGCAGCTGAGTGCATGGGCAGCAGTCAGCGATTGGCTCCTCATCTGCAAGAACGAGCTCTGAACATGGTCCAGTATGTATGAACAGATACTTCTATAGTACTCATTTTGTTGTGCTTTAGCATTAAATCACTTTTGACTGTCACATTTGTTGCAGAGAGAAGTTGATGGACTGGAAGGATTTTCTGCTGGTGAAAAGCAAAAGAAATATCACAATGGTGTCATATCCTTTTTTCTACATTGAGTATTTTGGTTTGATGTGATCAGTAGTTGTCAGGGAGGCATTTATCTATTTACATGTGTTGCATTCACACTTCAATCTTCTTCTGTTGTCATGTGACATTATGATAGACTTTAACCATGCCATCTCACATACCTGGAAGAGTTTCCTGGTCTCATCCACTTTATCTACGTGGATCGTTCAAGTGGTCAAATGATAGCGCCCTCCCTAAATGTGACTGATCGCACCGTCTCTGAGCTTGGAAAGGGACCTCTAGCTGACTTCATAAAGAACAAGGTGATTTTGAGCTTATAGCCCATCGTGCACTACATCGAATCGTCATGTGTGTGTTTTTAAAATATATATATATATATATATATATACACACATCCAGTCCCAAACTTTTCAGCAATACTGTATATTTTTCATTAGTTACTGATGATTTATTAGTCTCATCATGAATCTGTGCAGGTTTGGAGTCTTGTGGCAACAACACGGCGATACCTACACAAGGGTTACGCCACCGTCACACTCCGAGATGGAGATTATTTCTACTGTTACTTTTTGTGGTTTGAAAATGAAGCGGTAAATTTCATTTTTTTGCATCTTCTTTACAATTACTATATAACTCATATAATGAAAGTTACATTGTCAGTGGTGATCAGGATTAACTTTTTGTTTTGACAGGGTTACAAACTGGAAGTGATAGACATACCCAGTTTCCCAGATGACACCGCTCCGATAGGAATGCTCACCTGTGATTATTATAAGTAAGACCTAGAAACAAGGACTTCACTTGCAGTTTGAAGCATATTTATCATTCAGAATAACTTGACAACACCTTGTCTAAGAGTTTAAAGTGCCCCTATTATGCTCTTTTGGATAGTACCTTTCATGCAGTGTATAATATTGCTGTTTTGAATGTAAAAGGTCTGAAATGTTTCAGAGTGCACGATAAATGGAGTTATTGTCTCCGATTCTAAAGTGCTTGAAACAAGTCATCAGTAACTCCAGTCTTACTTCCTGCATGAACCTATGTAGGTTTGTAACAGATTAGCATAATGCCAGCTTATGGTCTTCATTGGCTGCCCACGAACAACATCTACTTTGCCAGCCCTTAAACACTGTAGTTGATTCTGAGGCCTGGATGAGTTTGGTTCATGTTGTCGAGAAGATGCTGTTTTCAGCGCTGCGAAAGCAAATCCACTTTGCATGCACTTCTAAAGGACGAGGACTCGGGCTCGAATTGTTACGGTAAAACCAACGTTTCTGTTCATATCACTGTGTATCAAGTGCTGAGGAAGATCCGGAGCTGAAATTCAGAAATGGCAATGGGAGTTTTGGTCCCGACACGCACTGTAGCCCAATCACAACAGAATGGGCAGTCTGACCAATCAGAGCAGAGTAGGCTCTTGGAAAGGAGGGGTTTAGAGAGACTGAAACTTAGAACAAACAGTTTTCAGACTCACTGAGAAATGAGGTGATGTGCAATGTATATTATGAGAAAACTGAAGTGTTTTTCTGACCTTGGATGCAAGTAAACCTATTCTAGGAGACCTCCAAAACAAAATTAGGAGCCTTAATAGCATAATAAATAGCATAATTGGGGCACTTTAAAATGGTTCATTTTGAAGGTTAATGTACATAAATATTCTATTCAAAATTAGCCATGTACGATTTAAGTTTGAATGGAAATGGACTTAGCTAGATGTTGCTGTTGTGTCCTTAGTGGTTGGTAGGCAGTTGCTACGGTGTTTTGGATGGTTTCTAGGTCATTGCCAGGAGATGATAGGAAGCTGAACTTTCTTTAACACATGTCTATTCTGTACTGTCATAGGAAACTGCTGCGCTATTACAGCAAAAGACATCAGAATGAAGTGGTGAAGTGTTATGAACTGCTGACTGTGCATCTGGGTGTAATCCCCAATGAATATATTCTTCAGCACTGCAGTCAGCTGGCCCGCAAGCTGTGGGAGCCCTCCCGTATCCCACTCTTGTGACCAACACGGTCCTCAGAGTCAGAGGAATATGGTCCATGCAGCCGTCTTCACTTTATTCTGTTGCTGCATGATGTGTAATCTATATGGAGAGTTTTCTGCACTTTCTGCACAAGCACTTCTCATTTCAGTTCAGGTAATTGCAGAAAATATTGTGCTAGGAAACTAAACATTGCATTTCTTGTTCTTGTAAAGAACTGAATGTAATGTGCAAGTGAACCGTGAGAAACGGCCATTCTTAAGGTGCTCGTAATGCAATAAACGTGTCTGTTATTTACCAATTATTTTTGTGAAACCAGGACCAAATATTATAGGAAACATTTTTTTTTTTTCAAGTCACCTTTATTTATATAGCGCTTTATACAATATAGATTTTCAAAACAGCTTTACAGTGATAAAAGGAAAATGATTCGATGATTAGTTAATTAATTTCGTTCATTTCGCCTGTACAGCAGCTTTAAAAGAAAATGGTGTCATTGTTTAGCTAAAGTCAGTTCAGTGTTGATTCATTTCCATTGTAAAGATCATCAATTATTAAGTTGCTTTTAAGCCGCTCTGAAGGGACGGTGGGATCTTATGCTTTCAAAGCTAGCTTGCTATTGCTAACCTCTCCACCCTACCTTTAATGACTCAGTTTTTAGTGTGCCAACAAATTTGAAATACACACATCTAATTCTTAAAGAAAACAATTACATTTTATTTATCCTACTGTCAAAAATATTCATTGTATTGCAATAGCAGGTGGTTTCTCTCCTTCCATTATGCACTTTTTGTAGCTGTAATTAATGATCATGAATGTGTTACAGAAATGCAACAAAATATTCCCTATATTTAAATTTTAGTTCAGAGATTAAGTTAAAGATGAAGTACATTGATAATGACAGTGTGTTTGTTTTTAACCCACTGCTTTATGTTTTAAAAATATAATGTGATATTTTTCAGGACCGATTATCACACTCAAACATTTTAATACAATATTGTTTGGATATATATGTAATGTTCTGTTAAAAAATGTTTTTACACTATGTAATCAGTTTTCCAAGATAAATAAATATTAAATAATAATTTATCTGAATAAATCTTTTGTCATCTTTTATAAAGCTATATTTAAATGTGTATTATAGTAGCTTTGGTTTTAATTTTCACTTGTTTTAAATGCCTTTGTTTGTATATTATGTTATTGGGTAATGTCTATCTATTTTAACCCAAAATTACACAATTTTGTAAATTTGCCTGAAATTTTCACATTTTACAGGGAATTTACAAGATCGATACTATTGTCTTCCAGCAGGTCTGTTTCTGTGATTTGTCATCTCTTTTAACTTCTACATGTAGCTGTTTCAGAGTCTCTGCAGTCATTACAGTGCACCGGTGAGGTCTTGCACCGCTCCAGCTTTAACCAGCTCCCGCAGTAAGATGGTCTCAGCGCTGACGTCGTGAACCACCTGTGCCCTCATGGCGTCCATGCGGAGAGACCCATAGTAATGCAGCAGAGCTCCAGGGTGCTGCAGGTCATATCCAAATCCAGCTAAACTCACCTCATCACACACCTGCAGGGCCAGAACTACTGCCGTTATACCCAGGGTCGGCACCATCTAACAAACAAAATATAAAACTGACTTAAATTAACAATGCTAGCAGCAGAAGATTTAGCAGGAGTCTCATTCTGCAAGGACACATTTAATTTAATGCAGTAAAGACAGTAAAGAATTTATAATGTTACAAATTAATTTATATTTTGTTGTTCTTTTAAACACAAGTATTAAGCAGCACAACTGTTACAACATTGATAATAATAATAAGACAATAATTAGAATGATTTCTGAAGGAATGATGTTGAAAATTCAGCTGTGCCATCACATGAATAAATTACATTTTTAATTGAAATAATTTTTCACAATATATATTACTGTTTTTAATATATATGTCTATATATATCTGTTTATATGTATGTGTGTGTGTTTTAGGAGCAACAATCTATTTAGTAACCTTCTGAATTCAAAGCCAGGAGAAGTAAACGTTTTGAGTTTGCACATTTGAAAAAGTATCTCAGTTCTGACCTTTCTCTGTTTCTCCGCATAGGTTTGCAGCACCTGTCCAGTCCTGTACATGATTTCAGGATTCAGGATGCGAATATTTTCTGGTTGAAGAGGTATCATGTCTATTACTTCCCTCCAGAACCACAATTTAGACCACCAACTCTTCAAAAAGACAGGGACAGACAATGACTCCTTTACTGATATCTGGACTGTTCATGTAACCAATTAGGCTATATTCCTACTGTAGGTGATTCAAAGATCCAATAAAATTATTTTTAGGCCATTTCTGTTATCTTTAAGGCTAGAGCACACCTAAAAGATGACAAAAACATTTAATATTTACAGTCCCTCTATTTCACAAAAATTGATGATTCATCTTGCACTCAAAGGCGTATACTAATTTTTGTTCAACAAAATGCTCTCTAGAATGAGAATGTCCCTCCTGAAAACCTTCTAACATTACTCACCAAAGGTTCTTTGGTTACTGCAGAGGTGAGCCAGGCTATATCTAAGCTCTTGAATACGACCAAAGCCACCACTTCAGTATTCTCGTATTCTTGTAACAGGGAAGGAGCCCCTTCTGGATAAATGAGCCGAATGGTAGTTCTAGAGCCAGTGTCTCTCTCAAATCCAAATACTGGAGCATCGTTCACTCTGTAGGTATGAAGATTAAAATATTAATACCAATACAGTTAGTTCGGACAAGTTAATATGTCTCGTTGACACTATAACACCACACCCGTGTGTGTTTGTTAATGAACTAACCTGATGATAATGTTGTACTGGTCTATATGAGGTCCAAGATTTTTGCCACGTAAAATGCCACCGCTTCCGACCACTACGCATCTCCTGCAGGTCTCTGGGCCAGTAGGTACACCAGTATAAGGCAAAGCTTTCAGGGCCTGAGCCACTATCTCCTCACTACCTTGCAGACCCAGAGGAGGAGGCAGTGCCCAGTCCTGTGTGCCATTTTCCAGGAACACGGGGATCTTCAGCAGCCCAGTAGGTGTACGAAGCGTCATCACTCTCCCCACACTCCAGCCACTGCGGCATGACTGAGACAGCAGAGCCGCTGACTGATTCAGCAGAGCCTGAGGTGTGCACAAATGAGCGTTTAGATACCTGACAACAACATGTCTTTATAAGTGGGTGTTCATACTGATTGCAATAGCAAAGATACATATCAGATTTGTACTTGTACCTTTTACCTTATTATACATAATTAATATTACTCATTTACATATACACTACTGTTTAAAAGTTTTTTTTTTTTTTAAGAAAATAAGATTAAATTAAGAAATAGTTTTATTTATTAAGAATAAATTGTATTATGGTTTCCACAGAAATATTAAGCAGCACAACTGTTTTCAACATTGATAATAATAAGAAATGTTTTTGAGCACCAAATCAGAATATTAGAATGAAGGATCTGATGATTCTAAAGGATCATGTGACACAAACATACTGCACACTAAGTTTGGGTTAAGTAAGATTTTTTTTAAATGTTTTTGAAGTCTCTTATGCCATCTTATTTGATCAAAAATACAGTATAAACAGTAATATTGTGAATATTATTACAATTTAAAACAACTTGTATGTGAATGTTTCAAAGCGTAAGGACATTAATCGATTAAAAACTGAAAAAATTCTATTTCAAATAAATGCTGTTGTTGTTTTTTTTTTTTTTTTTGTTTGTTTTAACTATATTCATCAAATAATAAAAATGTATCATGGTTTCCACGAAAATATTAAGCAGCACAACTGTTTTCAACACTAATAATAAGAAATGTTTTTTTGAGCACTGGTCTGATGGATCATGTGATGCTGAAGACAGAAAATTCAGCATGCCATCAATAGAATTAATTATATTTTAAAACATAATAAAATAGAAAATTTATTTTAATATTTCACAACATTTACTATGTATTTTTGATCAAATAAATACCTTGATGAGCATAAGAGACTTCTTTCAAAACCATTAAAAAAATCTTACCAACACCAAACTTTTGAAATTTTAATGTATTTATTTATATGACATCATTTGTGATTTTATATATTTATATATTGATTGATAATTTAATTAAATATTAATACAGCACTATAATCCTCTATAAAAATTGTAGAAAAAAAACTCTGGGTTTGAATAATTGGTAACACTTTACAATAAGGTTTAATTAATTTATATTTGTTAACTACTTTAGTTAACATGAATTAAGAATGATCAATACTTCTACAGCATTTATTAATCTTAATGTTAATTTCAACATTTACTAATACATTATTAAAATGAAATGTTGTATTTGTTAACATTAGTTAACGCACTGTGAACTACCATGAGCAAACAATGAACAGCTGGATTTTTATTAAAGGCATAATATGTAATTTTCGCCACTAGAGGTCACTTATTCAAAACAAAGGCATCTTTGATGACGCCTTCATTTCACAGAATCACTGGTGAAATGTCTTCAAGTCTACAGCCGGTGGAAAAGAATGGATGAGCTAGTGTATTAAAGATTAACATTACTGTAGTATGAAGCAGGGTGTGGCTGAAAGCTGTTGGAGCGGAACGAGGCCGCTGGAGCTATTGCTAATGAGAGACGAGCGCAACACATGGCTCGAGAGCAGCGGAACTTTTATTAAGCCGCAGACACCGGCTTCCGCTTCTTCCGGTCAAGCATATGTGGGGTAACTATAGACTGTACAAAAAAAAAAAAAAAAAAGATGGACAATGCACCTTCACTCTCTTCCATTATAGTAACTGAAGCCGCCAGTGTGTAAATATGGCGCTGACATCTTGAGTCACGAGTCTGTGCATAGTGAACTTGGAGCGCAGTAGTGAGCACGAAATGGAGCCACGATACTCAGAACAACTCCTTATGTCAGTGTGAAATAAACAGTCATGGAAATGTAGAAATTAAAGTTAAAGCTCCAATCTCCTCGCGAAAGATCCATAAAAAAAGTCCTTTGGCGCCTCAGTGACTACTTCACTCAGAGAAGCTGTCAATCTCAGCTGTCAATCATGACGTCTCACCCCTGTTTTTATAGCATCAAATAACTAACTAAAACCAAACTTATTTAAAGAACAAACACTTGAACTAACATCAGTGTGATTAAAAAAACTGCCTAAAATGACAGAAACCATCTTTGGGAAAAAATTGTTTAAAGTGTGATTTGATTGTTTAGTTTGACTGTTAGTCTCATGTCCCATTTCATTTCATGGAGAGGGCGGGGTTTATGACCTATACTGCTTCCAGCCACCTGGGGGGCGATCGAGACGCTTTGGCTTCACTTTTCAGGACTCGTGTGGCACACTTGGGGGTAACGCAGCGCTGTTTTATCATTAGATACATTTGTGTGTTGAAAGTTGTTATAATGCTACTCTGTGCTTTCACTCGGGGGCTACTATGAGACACTTGTTGCACACTGCGGTAAGCTAGATCGATATTAGGCATGGTAAATGATGGTACTCGCGGTAAATCAAGAAAACGAGATTTAAACAATAAGACTTTGTCAACTATGTTGAGCTATATAACATGATTAGTTTTCTGTCGATGATCCAAACAGTTGCTCACCTGTCTAATAAAACATAATATATTAAAACGTCTTTGGTGTTTCCATGGTTTCTACAAAATAAAACTGGAAATCGAGGGTAACGTGGGTATGATGTCATTGATAGGCGATGCACAGACATGGTCTGTGTCCTGGTTAAAATTGCTTATTTCTCTGGATTTAAACATTCTTGGACACCTTTGGGATAATGTAAGTACACAAGTCAACAAAATATATAACATTGTTCTAGCGGTTTTGGATATTTTAATCCAAAAATCTTACATATTGTGCCTTTAACTAACATTAACAAAGATGAATAAATACTGTAACAAATGCACTGTTAGTTAATACATTTATGTTAACAAATGAGACCTTATTGTAAAGTGTTACAAAATAATTATATATAAACTCCACTTGGATTATTTGAATCATCTCAATCCTGTAGTAAAGTCACAGTTAAATATCAAGTCTCTTAAATGATAAGTCAAGTCACAGATGAAAGTGAATTTCAGTACCACAGTTTCAGCAGAGCTGTCATTAGTCCAGATGGGCTCTGGGGTTGGCAGATACGCAGGAACCAGAAGTGCAGAGTAACAGCTCAACAACAGAAAAATGCTTAAAATTAAGTTGTTCCTCCTGAAATCATAAAACAGCAGTCTTATGAAGCTGACAGTCTTAAGGTGTTTTAAATGCTCATGCTAAGTGTGCTTCATTGGTTTTAATGGAATGCGTCTCTAAATCTCCAGTGAAGCATGTGAATGGCAAGCATGTTTCCATCATGTCACAGTGCTTATCTCGGGCAAACCCACCGGCTGAGGAAGAATTCTCTGGACTCTGCCCTGTGGTGTTGGGTGGTTGGGCTCTCCGAGCTGCTAGCTTCCGGTAACAGAGGAACGCTGTCTTCATCGTTATCTTTAACACTTAAATGTTTCAGAGTCACCATTTTTCCAGCCAGTTCCCAACTACGCCTGTTAATTATGAAATACTAATTCAACCAGGAGTTAAATTTTGCTTGTTTGTTCTATAGAGTCAATGTCTACAGCCTTCATTCACAGCACATTTTAATACTTTATCCCTTTATATATGTTGTTTCTTACCTCTTATTTCAGATGCTGTCTTCATCCAGGTGTAGAGATAGAAAGATGTCTGTGTTGTACTGAATATGAGCTGCGCTTTTGTCCCTTTCGTCCGCTTCCCTTTTGTGACAGTGTTTTGTCTCACTCTGATCCCTCCTCACAGTTAATCATTCACCCGTCTAAAAGGCTTCACATTGTATACCACAGTACTTTATCTAGTCTACTGTTTAAACAACCGCACACACTGCCATTTATGAATATGTTTGATACCATAACTAACATCAGCATTTCAAAAGTCCTTTAGACGGCATGTACAGCTATTGCTCAAAGCAAATAATAATAATAATAATCTTAATAACTAAACATAAGTACACACACCTTATTGACTTTCCTTTCTCAGAGTTAAAGAATGACTTTTCTGCTCAATGCTAGTTTTCAAGATGTTTGTTACATGGGTATTTATGTCAAAGAAATCTGATGGAACTCGAGGATGTGAAATAACAAGATGTTTTGAGTGAGTTAAAGGGGTAGTTCACCCAAAAATGAATATTCTGTCATCATTTACTCACCCTCAAGTTGATCTAAACTTGTATGAGTTTCTTTGTTCTGTTGAACACAGAAGAAGATATTTTGAAGAATGTGGGTAACCAAACAGTTTCTGGTCCCCATTGACTTCCATTTTGTTTTTCATACTATGGAAATCAATGGGGCCCATCAACTGTTCTTTTAGGTTCAGAAAGAAAATCATACAGGTTTAATTAGTTAACTTGAGTGCGAGTATGAGGACAGAATTTTCATTTGTGGGTGAACTATCCCTTCTACTGAGGCTCAGTGTTGGTGAAGCCTGTATGTTGTTATGTATTGTATAATTAATTTCAGTAAATTAACACACACACACACACACACACACACAATACACTAAGTTTGGGGTTAAGTGTTTCTGAAATGTCTTATGCTTTCTCATTTGATCAAAAATACAGTATAGACAGTAATATTGTGAATATTATTACAATTTAAAATGACTGTTTTCTATTTGAATGTTTCAAAATCTAATTTATTTATGTGATGTCAAGGCTGAATTTTCAGCATCATTACTCCAGTCTTCAGTGTCACATGATCCTTCAGAAATCATTCTAGTATGCTGATTTGCTGCCCAAGAAACATTTCTTCTTATCAATGTTGAAACCAGTTGTGCTGCTTAATATTTTTGTGGAAACTGTAATACATTTTTTTTTCAGGATTCTTTAATTAATAGAAAGTTCAAAGAACAGCATTTATTTGAAATAGAAAATTGAAATTTTGTAACAATGTTAAAGTAACTTTACTGTCACTTTTCATCAATTTAATGTATCCTCGAAGTATTAATTTATTTCAAAAAGAAAAAGAAAAAAAAAAAAAAAAACCTTACTGCTCCCAAACTTTTGAATGAAGATAGAGAGAGAAAATCTTTATTTATCTGGCACAAAAACCAATCAGGATCTCAGTTAGACCGACAGCATTAAACTGCATTTGAACATGAGTAAAGGAAACATATAAATAGCAGCATTTCTTGGAATTATTATGTGTCATAAGTAAGCAATAAGGTATGAGAGGCTGTGCTGTATCACTTTCAATACTTTCAATAAAAGCCTTCCTTCCACCGGAAAAAATAGTCCCTGATCGTGAGCAGCAACAGAAGTTACATTATTACGCCACTGGATGGCGGCAAAGACTGTCTTTATGAGTGTGTCAGTCAGTAGCGAAGACTTTTATATTGAAAAGACTGAACTGTTGTGAACACGGAACAAGACGCAACTGACAAATGCTTTGACCAGCGCTGTCAGTCACGGGAAAACCCATTAACTGTTAAAAGATAATACAACGGACATTTAAACAGATTATGAACGGGACTGACCTGAAGGAAAATGCTAAATCTGAATGCAGGTAATAAACTCGCTCACTCGATCTTTTTCACACTCTTCTACATAATACAGTAAGCTTCAATGAACAATATCAATTGAGAACATACAGTTTACGTTGTTAAGAGTGGTTGCTAAGGGTGTTGTGTAGTGATACACAGAACCTTTGGGTGAAGCGGTCATAGCCATGTTTTATCGTGAATAATCAGAATCAATGACAGGAACTAACCGTTTTATAAAAAGACATAAAAGTGCAGGCATCTAATTTGATTGAATATTGCTTTAGTATTCTCAGCTGTAAGTCTTTATTTGCTTTATAATATTATATATAAAAAAAAACAAAAAAACACTGCTACTGCTTTAAAAAACTATAGGAAAAAAAGCCTGGAAAAAATACTTTAATAACTACTAAATTCAACATTACTAAATTCAGTAAAATAAACAGAAGTTTTTAGTTAGTTTTAAACAGATATTTAAACAGTTATTGTCAATTTTTAGTTCTTTCCCAATAAATATTTAAATCACAAATTGTTAGGGGTTACTCCTAACATTTAATGACTGGTCAGCTGAAGGACTTGAACAGCATTGTATTGTTATGAAATCAAACAAACCATTAGGAGTATTTACACATGATTATTTGCTGTTGCTCAATGCTGTTTTATTTTGTTTGTCAAATGATGATTGTTTTATTGAAAATTTCAACTTTATCTCACCTTCACAACCATTTGCTTCTGTTCTTCCTTCAAATACAAACTGCATACCACAAACACTTAATCATAATAAGACATTTGTGTGCATTCTTGACCGTGTACAACTCACAGGATGTTCCTGAATACTGGTCCACGATTGGACCTTGTTTGTTAATAGGCGTTTTTTGAAACTAGAAGGCATTTATGAGGTATCACTTGACACTAATGAAATGCTTATAAACAACATAATCTCCAAAACAGGGTGTTTACTGGGTCGTGATTCTTGTAAAACTGGACTCCCAGAGTGTGGCAGAGGGCAGGCCTGTGGAGGTGGATGGCACCGAACGAACGTTGAGCTCATGGGCAGCAGCGGGTTGCGTGTTTGTGTGTGATCCAGCTCCTGTCCACAGCTGTCACACAGGGCCTGACGTGGTTTTACATTCCTGCTGAGAGCTATAAGACCAGTTGAGATCTCAGTCCAGCAGGTCTGCTATTAACAGTGGGATTTTCACACTGTTATTTGTGAAAGTTTTTGACTTAAAAATTACTTGGTTAACTTCTTTTTATACTGTATATATACATATTTTTCCTCATAATGGACGAGAACATCCTATGGGCGACGGCTGTGGTTGATAGAAGAGCAGCCCTTGACAAACGGGAGGAGGTACAGGATTTTTAACAGTCTTAAAATGAGAAATGAATCTAATTTAGATCATTTTCTATGTATTTTATTTGTATTAAGTCTGGGAAGTACCTGTCTGAGAAAGTTTTGTCTTTTATTGAAATTGTTTAGAAGCGTCGAGCTCGGGCACGAAAGTTGGGGATTTTTGTCGTGGATGTAACTTCTGTGGGGGCAGAACAGGGAAATGAATCTGTCAATCAAAGTGTGGCAAACATTCAGGTGAGTGGAAAAAAATCACAGCAGAGATCAAAATATTTACTGTTAATGAAAAGATTGTATTGTACCAGTCTGAGATAAACTTGAAGCATAACCGATATCTTCATTAAAGCCGGCATGAAACGAAAATCGATAAAAAATATCTTCTTATAAAATATAGTCTTTTCTTCCCTATTGTGATGTATATATGAGTGAAACGGTTTCTCGAACAAGAAAAAATGTAGGGCGGAGTTTGATTTTGTGATTTTTGAATAGGGAATTGGATGGTTGTGGTTTGCTATTTGCGGATCCCATGTGAGTGACAGGTTGTCCCGCCCTCGAGGTCTGGTAGATTCTGATTGGCTGTCATTGTTTTTATCGTTCATCAGCTGGAAAAAATCTTTCTGAAAGTGGAAATGACACCGTTTTCAACTAAAAATGGAAAACTTATGTGTTTTGGCCATTCATTTACACAACAACGGCATTTTGGGGGCCTGAAAATGCAAACTTTTGAAAACGGGTTTCAAAGTGCAGTTTTTCAAAAAAGATACCGTTATCGTCTCTGTGTAAACTACAAAAATGAGAGTCTGTGAAAACGGTGATGGCATGCAAATGCATGTTACGTGTTTAGTCTATTGGCATGCGCGTTTGTAAAAGAATGCGTATGTACGCAGGTGCATAGTCTTTCTTTACAAAGTGACATCGCCAACTACTGGCCTGGCAGGCATAATTCAGCTTTTTTTGTCATTTTTCACAGATCTGTGTGAACAATAACTACACCATTCTGTTATTTATTTTGAATGAGTAAAACCTATTTATAACTTTTTTTTTTTATTACTTGCTTTAAAAAAGAGGCATTGGCTGCATATGCTATAAAAATGAAGTGTATAAGCATGTTAATCATCCGCCAGCGCACACTCATATACATTCACAGAATGCTGTACTGGTAATAATATCAACAATTGGCATCTCATATCAGTTTGACAAGATTTTCACAATACTGTCAATTAAAATCCATATGAGCAAATTTTATTGTAAGAATACTACATGTGCTGTAAAGACCAGGATTAGTCAGTGATGAAGAGAAGTGAATTCTTCATGCAGGCACAGGAACGAGTGAGGAAGATCTCGTCTGATCTGAGGCGTGAGATCATTGATCTGGGGGGCGCAGAGAATATTATTGAGCTGCGTATGATGAATAAGAAAATCAAGAACAAGGCCAGAGCTTCCGAAGGCCTAATGGATGTTCCTGTGGTGAGGGAAACCCATCTGTCTTTCTTGCCTTTATTATTGTTATGTGTGTTTGAGCATTGCATATAAGTATTATTTTATATTAGTATTGCATATAATTTTTATTTTTAAGTCTTTTTGCTTTTTTTGAGTGTCAAAATTTGTCTCTGTTGTTTGTCAGGGACTTGTTGAACCGGAGGAGTTTTTAAAAGCAGCAGCTCAGGGAAAGATGGAAGTAGTTGAGAAGTTTCTGGAAGATGGAGGAGATCCAAACACCTGTGATGAGGTGCCGTGTGTCTGAAATGACATGTTCTCTCCAGTGTTATTTTAGTATCAGTGAGATATTATTATAGTGTTTTTTTTTGTTGTTGTTTTTTTTTTGTTTTTTTTTTGTTTTTTTCATTTTAGTTAAAGCTTTAGTAATTTTGTTGTGTTTTGGAAATTTTTATTAGTTATGTTTTGTTGTATGTCTGTATAGTTTTTGTTAATTTTCAGTTCTAGTTTTCAGTTTCAGTTATTTTAGTACATCAAATTAAATTGGTAATACTTTACAATAAGGTCTCATTTAACATTAATTAATGTGTTAACTATCATGAACTAACAGTGAGCAATTCATTTTTTACATTTATTAGTTTTTGTTAATGTTAGTTAATACAAATACAGTTGTTCATTATTAGCTCAGGTTAGTTCACAGTGCATTAATGTTAACACATACAACTTTTGATGTTAAAAATGTATTAGTAAATGTCGAAATTAACATTACCTAAGATCAATAAATGTTTTAGAAGTATTAGTCATTCTTAGTTAAGGATACAAAAAAAAAAACATGCATTTTGCGGAAGAACATTGTTTTGGTTGTGCTTTGGCTCTGCGTGACTGTACAGATGAATATAGTTATCCTACTGCTCATAAAGCATAAAGCTGACTATCTGGAGACGTTACTGTAGCTATATTAATAGACACAGTACTTCCTTATAAATATAGGCCAGCACAGTGTAACAACACCCATAATGAAATGACCCTTCACAATAGATAATGCTTAACAATAAACTCTGTTAGAGAGCTAAATATGGCAATTTATTTGTTCAATAACGTACCTTACTCGCATGTTGTGTAATAAAAACGCTATCTCTGCATTGCTTTTACATTTAAAATACCTAATTTCTCGCCATCTCAGAAAAGCCAAGCCAATGTTGTTTTATTACAAGTTCCGCCATGTTCTCTTTTTGCCAGCAGACTCTCCTGTAATTTTTTTTTTTTTTTTTTTTTTTTACAGGTGATTCCCCAAAGGTTGGAGATTTAGCTGCTCCATGTCAACCTTTCTCGCTCATTGTGACTAGAGCTGCACGATTCTGGATAAAATGAGAATCACGATTTTTTGGTTTCAAATAGATGATCATGATTCTCCCACGATTCTGAATATACAACCAAACAAAATAACTTTACTAGAGGTTCTGACAAAATATAAATTGCTGACTCTAATTGCTGGAAAATGTTTGAATGAATTATTTAAAAAATGGTTTTGAATGAATTCAATGACTCATTAATAAAAACTTGTTTCATTACTGGATGAATCAGTGTTTTTGAACGAATCTTTTAAATGAACGATTCAATGACAAATACATTTTTTAACAGTCAGTTGTCGCCAGCTAGTGGAATTAGATGTAATTGATACAACTGTTATTTGACGTGCCAAGTTTGTTTCAAAAGGTAGTTTGCTCTATTTTGATCGCTATCGTAGACATCGGTGTTTAAATACTAACTTAAAACTTATATCTCAGTATTTCTATGATAATGTGAATATTTGTAACACAGAAATAACTAATGTGTGATTCAAAACGGCTCTCTCTGGCTCTGGCAGCACGAACACAGATTTGAACGTTCCGGTATGATTTTGTCAAAGGTTTAATAGAGGCGGTAGAATCGTCATTAATAAAGTAGGATCGCGTGGGTGCTTAAATTGAGATCGCGATCTTTTTACGATTAATTGTGCAGCACTAATTGTGACTAACTTACGCTACTCCCACACCAAATACACGTCAAAGTAGCCAGAGCAACTCTTCTCTATTTACAGATCTTATTGTAAAGTTTTACCATTAAAATAAATGAAAATGTGATATGTTGTATTGCCAACTGGTTAAAAATTAAATATTAAGTTTTTTATATTTTATTTCAGTTAACATTTTATTTTAAATCAAGTAACATTTTTATGGTTTTAGTTTTAGTTAACTATAATAACCCTGGTTCTCTGACTTTATGATGACTGCACAACTGTTTTTCATAGTTCAGGAAAACGGCACTCCATCGGGCTGCTCTGGAAAATCATGCTAAAATAGTGGAAAACTTACTGGACAAAAGAGCTGATATCAACTTTAAAGACAGGGTGAGATCATTATAAATGTTTATTAAGTCAATTAATTGTTATAATGGTGTTGTGATTGTGTTTATTTGCTTTTGTTGTCCTTGGTTTAGCTGGATTCTAGGGCTGTACATTGGGCTTGCAGAGGTGGAAGTCTCTCAGCACTGAAAGTTCTTCAGGACAGGGGAGCTGATATCAACGTCAGAGACAAAGTAATAATGTTTTTACTGGAAGACAAAAATACTGTACAGTATATAAAATATAAGCTGCCGTAAGTATGCCTAACATGGTAAATCTAATTACTTCCTCCCATACAGCTGCTTAGCTCACCTTTACATGTGGCCACACGGACAGGTCACAGCGACGTGGTCCAACATCTTCTAGACAATGGGATCAATATTAATGCCAAAGATTGGGTAACAGAAAACAAAAATTATACGGATCATGCAAATTATAATTCAGTTTAAACATTTCCTTTCTCTTTTAAAGGAAGGAGACACAGCTCTACATGATGCTGTCAGATTAAATCGTTATAAAATTGTAAAGCTCCTCATACTGGCAGGAGCCAATATGCAGATCAAGAATGCTGTAAGATCATGCTGGATGAGAAAAATAAATAAATAAATAAAATATAATGCAATTTATCATCTAAACAGCTGGATATAAACACTTAATTTGTTTGTTTCAGGAGGGCATTACAGCCACTGAACAGGTGAAGCAATGGCAGTTTGACACCAAGGAGACACTGGAGAAACTGGAACAGATGAGGGAAGTTGGTCTGGCCTGACAGACACATGGAGATGCTTTGGATTCATTAGAGCCGCTGTGAACAGGTGCACGGCTGAGAACAACCCCACCTCTGCCTGAGTAACTATTTGCTTTCTGTGTTAATTAGTGGTGAAAAGTACCTGTCCTCACTCAGTATACTGAATGAATGAGGGCTTAGAAAAGAGTTGTATTCATTTATATAAAAAAAATTAGGCTTATATTTTAATAAAACCATAAAATATAACAATTTTGTATTTTAAAAGGCATTGCGTTGATCAGATTATATACAGTATTAAAAACGAAACTGTCTAATCGATTAATCGCCATTAATTGCATCTAACATAAAAGTGTGTGTGTGTGTGTATATATATATATATACACACATATACATATACATAGAGAGAGATGTGATTAACAGATTTGACAGCACATATATATATAATATGCAACCCCTTCAGCCATGACTTATTCACAATACAGCACCAGCCTCGAGTACAAAAATACAAATATTAAAGCCAAGAATATGTAACAATGCAACTTTCATGAAGTAAACTCTTACTAAAAGCCTTCCTTCCAGGAAAAAATAGTCCCTGATCGTGAACAGCAACAGAAGTTACATTATTACGCCATTAGATGGCAGCAAAGACTGTCTTTATGAGTGTGTCAGTCGGTAGCGAAGACTTTTACATTGAAAAGACTGAATTGTTGTGAACACGGAACAAGACGCAACTGACAAATGCTTTGACTAGCGCTGTCAGTCACGGGAAAACCCCTTAACTGTTAAAAGGACAAGATAATACATCGGACATTTACATTAACAGATTTTTTATTATGAACATAGGACTGACCTGAAGGAAAATGCTAAACTCACTCAATCGATCTCTTTCTCTCAATACAATACAGTAAGCTTCAATGAACAATATCAATTGAGAACAAACAGTTTACGTTGCTAAGAGTGGTTGCTAAGGGTGTTGTGTAGTGATACACAGAACCGTTGGGTGAAGCATGAATAAAACACAGCTATTGACCAATCAGAATCAAGGACAGGAACTAACCCTTTTTTATATATATATATATATATATAATAAATAAAATAAAAAATAATAACAAAAAAATAAAAATAAATATATATATATATATATATATATATATTTATCAAATCATTTACAGTATTATAAACATTTAAACTTGAAATTCAAATTTTGAACAGGTGATCAATTTAATGTTTTGTAATTCTTATTATAAATATCTTAATGTTGCTTATTATAAATGCATTACTCAGGTGAACTTGTAACTTAAGATTGTGTGGTTAAGAAATGGTTGATGCATTATATTATAAATCTCAGGAGGGTTGACACTATTTGGATGGACATTTTGAATACTAGTTTCTGAAATGTGAAATGCATACGCAACATTTTATTTGACTTTTGCATAACATAGCTTTCATATGAAACATATTTAACATGTTATAGTTTTGTCACTGGCTTATTGTGCCAGTACAGATTCATTGCTGTGCATAGTTTCCTGATGCATCAGATGACATGGCTTTGGATGGAGGAAACTGATATGCCCGTGTGTGACAGATACATCATCTGTGCTTTATAATGACAATTCGACAGACAGAGCCTAAAAGCAAACATTTAATTAATATATGATTAATATGATTGTTTATGAATAAACAGTCCAGCTCTTTTTGCTTTGTAGTTACACAGTGTGTTTTGCTGCTGTATTAGAGATGTAATCCATGGCCTGGCTCATCCAGTTCCCAAACTGATCTCTTGGCCTGTTGTCATGAAGGGTTTCCCTGTGTGTCACTGGCAGCCTCACTGATAGAAACATCACACAGTGTGCCTGTGAATCATTTGATTAACAACATATGTTCTATGATTAGAAAGCTTTTAGTCACACACTGCATTTAGCGGTTGAAGCACTGGATAAGTGCTCTGTGTCCTGTAAATACTGTTAACTTAATCTTGAGACATGGAATAAAAGGCTATATGTTTAAATATAAAAGGTAATGCATTAAGGAATTCTTTTGGAATAACTCATACACTACCATTCAAAAGTCTGGGGTCAGTGAGATATTTTTGTGTGACAGTTGTAATGTTTCAAAAGATTTCTATTTCAAATAAATGCTGTTGTTTTGAATTTTCTATTCAGCAAAGAATCCTGACAAAACAGTTTTTATCATTGTTAAACGGTTAGTTCACCCAAAAATGAAAATTCTGTCATTAATTACTCACCCTCATGTCGTTCCACACCCGTAAGACCTTCGTTCATCTTCAGAACACAAATTAAGATATTTTTGATGAAATGTGTGAGCTTTCTGGCCTCCGATAGACTGCAACGTTATTACCACTTTCAAGGCCCAGAAAGATAGTAAAGACATCATTAAAATAATCTATGTGACTACAGTGGTTCAACCTTAAAGGGTTAGTTCACCCAAAAATTAAATTTCTGTCATTAATTACTCACCCTCATGTCATTCCAAACCCGTAAGACTTGCGTTCATCTTCGGAACACAAATTAAGATATTTTTGATGAAATCCAAGAGGGTTTTTTTATCCCACATAGAAAGCAACGTAATTACCGTCATTCACGGTCCAGAAAAGTAGTAAAGACATCATTAAAATAGTCAACGTGACTGCAGTGGTTCAACCTTAATGTTATGAAGCGACGAGAATACTTTTTGTGCGCAAAAACAAAACAAAAATAACTTTATTCAATAAATTCATCTCTCCCCTGTCATACGTGTGATGCTGACGCAGGAGCCGGCCAATCCTGAGCCGGCATTCTGACGTAGAACCCAGAAGCGCTGCACGTAAACAGCGTAGGAGACTGACAGGGAGAGATGAATTTGTTGAATAAAGTTGTTATTTTTGTTTTGTTTTTGCACACAAAAATTATTCTCGTCCCTTCATAACATTAAGGTTGAACCACTGTAGTCACATGGACTATTTTAACTATGTCTTTAATTTAATTTGTGTTCCGAAGATGAACGAAGGTCTTACGGGTTTGGAACAACATGAGGGTGAGTAATTGACCCTTCGCAGGGAGTTTGATTGACAGGCGATCTAACCAATCATAACGCCGAATCCGCCATTATGTCCGACAAAGCAGTAAGGGAGTTATTGTTTAAATTTCTTTAAAAAATTACAATATTTGAAATTTGAGAGTTTGTTTCATATCGAAAGTAACCTTCTCTGTCTTGTCTGTCGACGCGTTGTCAGTGTCCTTTGCTCCGCATGTACCTTTTTCACTGAGTGAGAACATGATGTGTGGCGAGAGAACGGCATGGTTCGTCGGACATAGCAACAGTAACTAAAGGGGGCGGGTCTTTGTGAACGGTCAATTAATGACAGAATTTTCATTTTTGGGTGAACTATCCCTTTAATAATAAGAAATGTTTCTTGAGCAGCAAACCAGCATATTGGAATAGGTGTGTTCGACTTGAAGTGGCGCTGCACAGACTGGTCAGTGTATGAAATCATAGTTTAAGACCAGACAGTTCCTATGTTTTCGAAATCGCTCTCGCGCTACTTTGATGTCATACACCGATCGGCCTGCACAGCGCCGCTTCAACACTAATGATTTCTGAAGGATCATGTGACACTGAAGACCAGAGTAAAGGCTGCTGAAAATTCAGCTTTGCATCACAGAAATAAATTTTAACATTTTAAAATATTTAAATAGAAAACAGTTATTTTAAGTTTTAACAAAATTATAGAATATTACCATTTGTAATGTATTTTGTACTGCATCAAATAAATGCAGCCTTGGTTGAACATAAGGGACTTCTTTCAGAAACTTTTGAACAGTAGTATATGTCTCATATGAATGATTGTATATTTGTATATTCAAATCTTATGGCAGAATAAGCATGACAAAAAAAAATTGATCAGGTGGTGTTTTCTGACTTTTATTTCACTTTATTTTTCATGTCAGTCTTTTGATTCTCTGTTCAAATAAATAACAGTGCAAAATTATTTTTGGTGTCAGTATATTTTAGATGATAGTGACTAAGGCTTCTGTCTGACACTGCGGATGATGAGAATAGTGAACCATTAGCAGTCAGTTCGGAAAACAAAGTAAACACACATAAATCAGTCATCAAACATTTGAAGTGAATGTATATCTGCCCAGTGACCCAATACATTTTAAATAATTTCAAATAGTTTTCTGTAATGTACATAACTAAAACCATTATTTCACAATATCCTAATGTGTTAGTAAATCATATATTCTCATTTTAAATGAATGAAATTAACAAATAAATAATAAAATAAGACAAGTTGCTGAATTTTCCCTCACCGCTGTTTTACATCGGTAACAAAAAAAGATTTTAATCCAGCAATACTGACATTTAATGCAATAACTAAGGCAAATGTGCAATGAAGAAAATGTTGATTTGTAACACAAACAGCTACAATAGTAAAGGTAAAGTCAAACATACTGTAAGTGATACAATCGCAGACGCAGACTTACAAAGGCAAATTGAGTTCATTTACCAAAAACACCTTCATCTGATCACACTTCCGTACCTGCAGTGCCTCTGATGGTGACTAAAGTTCACCCATGCCTCCATAACAAACGTCCATAATTTTGTGATGTTTTAAGCCACAGAGGAAACCAAGGCAGAGCAACAATGTGAGTGAAATTGAGACGTGGGGAATGGAAAAGCTTTCATCCATCCCTGAGGGTCTGATGAGTCTCACATATTTTGGAGCTCCGTGGTGTGGTGAAGGCAGAGATCACCCCTGAACGCAGATCCACAATCGGCTTTGCTCGCTTTACTTGTGACTGTACAATCCTTAATGTACTCGGGCCTGAGTTAGGGGTGCTCTCACTGAGGTCAGTTTGTCATACAGAGAGGCCGCGGGCAGTGGATGCTGAGTTCTTGGCTCTCTGCACCACAGCCTGACACTTTTCACGTTTCAGAAGCTTGTTGTTCTCAAACACTCCCTCATTCCGTGGAGCACCATGGGAACCATCTGGGAAAGTCAGCAGCCCTATACAAAGGAAATAAGACCACATTTATTCATGCTATAAATCTTCACACATCCTGAATTTAGCTTATAATCATAGTAAATACCTAATGTCAAATATATGAACAATAATTAAAATAAATACTATATCCAAGAGCAATTCTCATTCTGACTAGGTATGTTTACATGCATTGATTTTTGTCAATCGGAATGAATAATAACTGTAGTTTGTGCCTTGATTACATATCTGAAAAGAAAGCTAACACTTTTCTTAGTAAATATTCAGCCACTGACCAGTTCGTAAGGCGTAAAACGAATGTAAACCTACTAGTGCTGTCAAACGATTAATCACATCCAAAATAAAAGTGTGTTTACATAATATATGTATATGTACTGTGTATATTTATTATGTATATATAAATACACACACATGTATGTATATATTTAACAAAATATATTTTTATATTTATATTGTAAACATTAAGCATATTTTGGATGCAATTAATTGCGATTAATCGTTTGACAGCAATAAATTGTTGAAACCGATTGAGAAAAATAGTCTGATTTAAGTGTTTACATGCTTCATTTTTTCCTGTTGATTGGATTATTTCAGGTCTACACCACTATCAATCCGATCGGAATTTCATTCGGATCGAGCTCAGTCTCGCTATTGTAGCTATTGGAAAATTAAGGTGGAATATTTACCATATCCTTCTACACGGCCACTTTTGAATTCCCCTTCAAATTTCATCCCGTCAAACCTGCTGAAGATTCCGACACCTTGGAATTTTCCCTGGGCAAATTCACCTTCGTACCTGTTGTTAAGAAATGGTGTTGTTTTCCATGTAACTATTCTTACAGTATCACTGCCAACGTGTTCATCTCAGTTTAAGTAGGTACACTTTTTAATCTGATCACACGTTCACTCACCTGGATCCATCGGGAAAGACTAACACCCCTGATCCGTGGAACAGGCCATTCTCAAAGTGACCTTTATAACAGGTGCCATCAGCAAACTTCAGCTCACCCTTACCGTGCCTCCGACCTGCACAGTAAACACATTGCTTCACGTCTTAACACTGAGTTTTCATCCAATATACTATTTCTGTGGACCACCTACCACCACCATTTCTAGATGTTATGACAGAAATAAACCTTTATATATATATATATATAAAATAAAATAAAGTTTCACATCTGTGTCCCTTGCCAACACTGTCAGATATACAGTGCAACTGAAATCAAATATGCTTACATTTTGTGTAGCAACCATAGTATGTCATCCAACAACCAAATTATTAAAAAAAAAAAAAAACACAATTTCCATAATTTTAAGTCAGTTGGTAGCTGGCAATAGAATAATGTAAGAGTTGTCAATATTGTTAAGTATAGAATATTTAGATATATTTATAGAATTGTTTTCGTATCTCAGAGATGACCCATATAAGAGTAATCCAAAATAATTCAATAACCTTTTCATTTTGAATGTAGCTTGTATTATTATGTAATTATAGATAAATTGTGACCCTGGACCACAAAACCAGTCATAAGTCGCAAGGGTATATTTGTAGCAATTGCCAACAATACATTGTATGGGTCAAAATGATTGTTTTTTCTTTTATGCCAAACATCTTTAGGATATTAAATAAAGATCATGTTCCATGAAGATATTTTGTAAATTTCCTACAGTATATATATCAAAAATGTATTTTTGTGAGTGGATATGCGTTGCTAAGGACTTCATTTGGACAACTTTAAAGGTGATTTTCTCAGTATTTTGATTTTTTTTTTGCACCCTCAGATTCCATATACTCAAATACTTCTATCTCGGCCAAATATTGTACTATATTCAATATTCTATATTCAACTATAATATATACTATATTCAACTATATGTCAATGGAAAGCTTATTTGTTCAGCTTTCAGAGGATGTATAAATCTCAAAAAATGTACCCTTATGACTGGTTTTGTGGTCCAGGTCACAATTATGAAACAGCAAAAATGGAAAATGTAACACACACAAAAATGTAATTGTTTTGGCAAATAGAAAATTAAGTAATGAATAAAAGTACAGCATGTAAAACATGTGACGACCTGCCTCTTTTATGAAAAATGTCCTGAGAATTCAAAAGTAATGTAAAGAGTGTAAGAAATGTCTTGCCTTCCTTCCATTCTCCGGTATATTCTTCTCCACTGGAATAAGTGAAGGAGCCCCTGGTTAATGTCATACCTCCACCAAGCTGCAGACAAAACAAATGAATATTAAGGAGGTAGAATTAACATAATAGAATCAAATGATGATAAACAGAGATAACTTAGACCAAACCAATTATTTCATATATTTATGTATAGTAAAATAATGAATAGGACATCACCTATGCCCACACACAAACATATTATGTGCTATATATCCTAATGCTCAATATAATAGCCTATGGTAGGACACTTTCACCCAACACTGTATCATTAATAGTGTAACGCATCATTTAAACTGAACACGCTAAAACATTTACGGACTGAAATAAAGCAGCGGCAGCGATGACGTCAGCCCGCCTCTTATTAGCAGCCTGTGTAAACCGGCGCGCTGTGTTTCGACGCAGTTTCATTAGAGGAAGGTTTAATTTACCTGTTATGTTTCTGTGCAGTCTCAAAAGCATGAAAACCCTTCGCTTTGTTCAGCGGGTTTGCAGAAAGAGAATCGGGTTATGGCTCGCAGTCACCGGTCTTACGGTTCCTCTCTCTCTGAATCTCTCTCCCCCTGAAGATCTCGCGTTGTTTTACTGTGTGCTTCTCTCAGCGGTGGATGTGGACTGAGCGCTGATTGGCTGATCATGGCTAGGAATGTGATCTGTGAAATGTGATATGGACTCTTCGGTGTTGTTTACTAAGGCATGTATATAACTGTTACTACTTCTCATATAAGGTTTAGGTATTTGAACAAACCACTTTTTTTGACTCGAGGCAGTTAATAGCCATCCAGAACACCCTGGCAACCGCTTAGCAACAACCTGTCAACCACCCACAACACCGAGACGGTGACAGGAATTGTAAGAATGTAGTTTATATTTTGATATAAGGAGCAGTGTCTTATGCGTATGTAAGTTAACAGTGCAATAAAAACTTTTGAGAATAGATTTGACAAATACACGCAAATATGTCCAAGGGGCCATTAAACTTAATTTAAGTAGGTCCAAAGTAAGTTTCAACTTCCTGAAAGTCTTGTTTGTTTGTAATTGAGCGGAATATTTTGAGGTAACGTATATGCTGTATAAACACGTATTTGTTGGCAGGTATTTACATTTCATTGTAGCTCATGTATAATTTAACATTCTGTGACCTGTTATTGCTACACAGGTGGCTAAGACATTCATTTATTAGATTAGTAAGCGGTTTGAGAAAGAAATGGCTCTGGAAGTAACATTTGTTAACAAGTGACACCTCCAACAGATTAATTGCGGTTACAGCAGCTTCCCCATGCCTTTTGGCATTCTAATTAAGACATTATTTGGTGCGTAATGAACCTCTTTTTATTGGTGAGGACTAACACAGATGTTTTATTATTTTTCTGAGGAACTTTGTTTTCACATTTAACGTTTTACTCCATATTTCTCAGAGTGGATTCAAATTTTTGCCCACGCACATACTGTGTATGTTTAAAGATTACAAGACGTTATTAAAAATTCCCACTATTGCGAGAAAAATTATACAGTTCATTTAGCACACTATATAGAACTGTACCTTATAGGGGGACATGTTGTGTAAGTTGTCACAGTTTGAACCTCTGCTGTTCATTGACAGTGATTCAAGACTGATGCCTTTCATTGAAATAAGAATTGCTATGTATGTATATATAAGTAAAAACAGCATCTTATACAATATATTTGCATTTAATATCTAATAGGCTACATGCTTTTTTCAGCTATTTTAAATTGTGAACAATTAAAAAAAGCAATTCAGTAAAATCAATGAAATATATTTTTGTTCAATAATATTTTTTGTATTTTGAGAGAATTTTATGTTACTAATTAATATTTATGCAAAAATTATGATCATTTTTTTCCCATTGAAAAAATACACTTTTTTTTTTTTCTTTTCCCAATTAAATCTGTATTTCATGTTAAAATAGAGATAGGGCCTTTAAAATCTAATTTTTGAAGGCAGATTAGTGTCGTCTGGTGGAAGTAAAAAAAAGAAAAACATTTGTAATGCCATGGTGTAACCACTAGATTCATATATACAGTTGTGCTCAAAGTTTACATACCCCTTGCAGAATCTGCAAAATGTTAATTATTTTAACAAAATAAGAGGGATCATGCAAAATGTGTTATTTTTTACTTAGTACTGTCCTGAATAAGATATTTTGCATAAGAGATGTTTACATATAGTCAAAAAATAGCTGAATTTATAAAAATGACCCGTTCAAAAATTTACATACCCTTGATTCTTAATACTGTGTGTCATTACCTGGATGATCCACGACTGTTTTTATGTTTTGTGATGGTTGTTCATGAGTCTCTTGTTTGTCCTGAACAGTTAAACTGCCCAACATTCTTCAGAAAAATCCTCCAGATCCTGCAAATTCTTCAGTTTTCCAGCATCTTTTGCATATTTGAACCCTTTCCAGCAGTGACTGTGTGATTTTGAGATCCATCTTTTCACACTGAGGACGACTGAGGGACTCAAACACAACTATTAAAAAAGGTTCAAACATTCACTGATGCTCCAGAAGAAAACATGATGCATTAAGAACCAGGGGGTGAAAACTTTTGAACAAGATGAAGATGTCCAAATTTGTCTTATTTTGTTTAAATATCTAATTTTTTCATTTAGTACTGCCCATCGGAAGCTACAGAAGATACTCACATGTTTCCCGGAAGACAAATTAAGTAAAATTTATCTTGATCTTCAAATTCAAAAAGTTTTCACCCCCCGGGTCTTAATGCATCGTGTTTCCTTCTGGAGCATCAGTGAATGCTTGAACCTTTTTTAATAGTTGTGTTTGAGTCCCTCAGTTGTCCTCAGTGTGAAAAGACGGATCTCAAAATCACACAGTCACTGCTGGAAAGAGTTCAAATATGCAAAAGGAAAACTGAAGAATCTGCAGGATCTGGAGGATTTTTCTGAAGAACGTTGGTCAGTTTAACTGTTCAGGACAAACGAGAGACTCATGAACAACCATCACACAACAAAAAAAACAGTCGTGGATCATCCAGGTAAACACACACAGTATTAAGAATCAAGGGTATGTAAATTTTTGAACTGGTCATTTTTATAAATTCAGCTATTTTTTGACTATATGTAAACATCTTTTATGCAAAATATCTTATTCAGGACAGTACTAAATAAAAAATAACACACATTTTGCATGATCCCTCTTATTTTGTTAAAATAATTAACATTTTGCAGATTCTGCAAGGGGTATGTAAACTTTTGAGCACAACTGTATGTGTATATATATAATAATATATAATATATATATATATATAATATAGTAAATTCTATAGTTGTTTTTAGACATAACTTACTTTTAATAGGTTGTGGATTTGGATATTTATTTATACTTTCTGAAAGACTACTTTTTGTCAAGGTTTAGATATTTTTTCTTTGAAATGTTAATTTGAAGTGTCAGTTTTTCCATTAATTTAAACTTATTTAAATTTTAACTTATTTAAATCTTCTGGCTCAATTTTTTCAAAATAACTGTTACAGCCACACCAGTTCGTGTTGTTGTTGTTGTTGTTGTGTGTGTGTGTGTGTGTGTGTGTGTGTGTCTGTGTCTGTCTGTGAGTGTGTGTTTGTGTGGGTGTGTATGTTTTGTACTGTTTTAGAGTGTAACCCCTTCCTTGCTGTCAGTTTTTTTTCTTTTACTGAATTGTGGCTGAATTAATGATTTTATTTCATGCATTTGCAAAAACTTGCTTTGTGTTACAGTCACAGCAGTTCATATATGTTTGGGGGTGAGTGGTGTGTGGTGGTCTGCGTCATGGCTGATTCATAGATTGTATCCCCCAAAAATTGCTCTCTTTTTTTTCATATTTTTCGTATTTCCCATCCATTTCCTATGGCGGTAATTTTTGATCTCAAACAACACAAGTGTGACTATTTTTTTTTTTACAATCGTTTAGCTTTTTCGAATCAAGTCCACATTTCTTTTTTTTTTTTTTTCTTTTTTTTAGTCACATAGCAACTGCCGCAAAAGTCACAGAGTTTCGCACCATTCTGGTGAAGTAGCAATTTTTAAAAATTCAAAACATTTTTTTTTTCTGTCTAAAATGACCGAATGACACCAGAGGGTTAATGAAATTGCAACATATTAAACACATGTGACAACTTGCCCAACTTGATATTTTTGAAAAATCCCTGTTTTTGTATGGTTTTATTGTCTTCACTTTATTTTTACCTCTTAGTTACTGAAATATAATCATTGTGACAACTAGCCCCAGTTTCCCCTATAGTGATGTACTCTCTCTCTCTTTTTTTCTCTCTCAGGCCATTTAAATTGACCTGTGTCATTGCATCCTGCAGCGATTTGAACACATATGCCCTGACAGCTGATCTCTTCATAAAACACAGCACCACAGGGAGCCGTTTATGACCGTCGCTATAAACACCAATAGGTTGGTAATGAGAAATGTCGATAAAAATCTCACCCTGGAGATCTATTACCTTTAATGTTAAAGATGAGTGGTTCTCTCTTCCAAACAACAAAAATCCCATTTCTTAAATATGGTGCAATATATCAAACGCTGTCAGCACAACATGGACAATTGTGACCACGCATTTGTGTTTGCATGTAGCACAATGTTTATGTTTTAAAGGAAGATAAATCATGGAATGGTAGCTAAAACCGTATACTAATTGTAAGGTAATTTATTGTTTATAGAAGTTTTCAAACTTCATTGCTTTATCCTAAAGACCATGAACAAACACTCACACACCGTATAATGGGGTATAATTTGGTCTCTGATGATTGTCCTTCACTGGTAGTAAATCAGCATGGCAATAATGCCCCAGGGAAATGGGCAGTAGAGTCCATATGCCCCAGAGTCACAGGATGGGCCCTGCAAGCATCACTACACATGAGTGCCCATCCAGCACAACATGAGGACTGACCACACTATGAGCACACATCATTACGGTATAGAGGCTGCTCTCCTTGCAAGAAAAATCGCAAAGGTCAACTTCTAAAGCAGGAAGGATGGTGGAACAGAGGTTGTTGACGAGGGTCGTCTCACTGACCGAGCCTAAATTGACCTATAATTCTCTGCAAGCCATAACATATGAGGAAAGTTTGTCGTACGTGATCGGTGCATTCAACATCAAGGTTAGAGAAGTCATGCTATCACACTCCGGTTCTAAATCTCCAGTCCCCGAGTGGAGACAGGCTTTTATTTCATAAGCAATTGCATTATCCATTAATCTGCCCTCTTTGTGATAAAAAAGATAGGATTATTAAAGGACGTAGTTTTCGCTGCAAATCAAAATTTACTTTCATCTGTCAAGGCCAGAGCCCATCATATGCTTTATTTTTTTAGGTGTCAGTCATTATTTATTTATTTTTATTTCTCAACAATTAGGCAGTGTAGGATATCTTGATGTCATAAATTGGTTTAGGTTATATTTTACCGTAAAGAATGTTCTTAGTCGGTTTTATATAGACTCATTCTTTTATACACCTAAGTACACATAACGTTATACTGTTGCGCTTAAATAAATAAGGTGTTAGTGCTATAAAGGATTAAATTTAATATTTTTATTGTTTTATTAATGTTTATTAATATTTAATTTTTTATTATATCTTAGATGTATGTCTTGTATCTGAAGCCCACTTCACTTTTTACGCATATGCGAGGGTCAGCGTGCAGTGCGCGTGATGCGAATTTCGTCATCAGAAAAGTATGCGCATACTGTACAAGCACAGCCGGATTTTTGTAATGCGCAGGTTGCATATGCATATTTATTTATTTTAATTAATTTATTTATTTATTTGCAGTAATTAGTTTATCCACAAGGTGGCAACCATGCCCTGGGGCCGTCTATTCACAAGGTAGTTGAAGAAAAACTGCATAAACAGAACAGTTTGGTGTCATAAGAAATCGTGTCCCCCCAGGAATCGGGTCTCCTTTAGGATCCCGAATGATCCCATTGGTTCAATGGACTTTTAATGGGTAGTATTTTTAGTGCCTGTTTACAATTCCTGCAAAATTATCATTTATATCATTTAAAATGTTTTATAATGATCATTAATGTCTTTTAAATTATATGGTTCATATACTAGTATATAACTGAATTTATAGGTTGAGAAATCATGCATTTCATATTCTTACTGTTTTTTTTGTTAGTTTACGTACTAGCATAGCATACATCTACCGATTAGCCTGCTAGCTTAGCTTATACACCACACATTTGAAATAACTCTACATATGTGTTAAATGTCAAAATATTACAGTTATTATAATAACTGTGTAATAAGTTTGTATTATTATTCATGTCATTTGTCGTATTATTATTATTATTATTATTAATAGGTTATCTAATGGAAGAATTTACATTATATTAGGTATGTCACGGTATATAGTATTTTTTATATTATATTACGTATATTACTATGCAATGGTGTATTATTAATATTATTATGCTTATCAAATGTAAGAACTTACATTATATTAGGTATGTTTTGCTTCCAATATAGGGGGGTTTCTCATGACACCGGAAGGCATGCAAGCTACAGCGACAATGGAGGCCAACATAGACGAGAGATTCTGCAAAGAGGTTAGAAAGTACCCTCATTTGTACAACTCTTGCATGAAAGAATACAAAGATGTTTACATGGGTTGTAACTCGTGGCGAGAGATTGCTCAAAACGCATGTGTCATGTGCGCATGTGTCGTACGCATGTGTAAAATGTCTACCAAAATTTAGAAAAGGGATTAGCATATGCTACATTGCTTTGATTCTGCCTTGTAGACACACACAGACCAAAGACATAAATGTTAGAAACATATGAAGCTCAAGGTCAAGAGGAGAAAAAAAAATAATTTGTGTGATGTTAAGTTCTCATCTGCAGTGTTTTTTATGGCTACATTTTACAGTACAGGAAACATGCACACATTCACACACCTTTTGCTTGTGGCATAGCCGTAGACCATCCTGGGTGAAAAAGAACAATTAGAGGAGAAATGAGGGCAGAATCACTGGGGGAAATGGCTGGTGAAGACTTTATTGATTAGTAAGGACTGCCTGATCTTGTGCTCAGTATAGCAATTATGCTGGTGTCAACAGAGAGCAAAGCTATGAAAGACCTTCACCTCAGCCGTCTAGCGTCTAAACACAGCATATGATCATACATGTAGAATACATCCATTCTCCATGATGGGTATTTAACGACAATTGAAATTAAATGATTCTTTGAGTACTGGGACAAAACATGCTAAAGAACTGAAAGTTTTTTTATTTTGGATTAAATTTGCTAAACATATTCATTTAAGTTTTGATGCAGACTCCTTATAATTTAATTCATATCAGACCTAGCTGAAGACAGAATTTGAAACAGATTTTATACATTTTCATAAATATTGGAAAGTCTTGGAAAAAGGAAGGGACAATGAAGTAGCTATTGAGTTATGTTAGAGAACAGATGGTTTTAAATAAATGGTACATTTACAAAATGCTAGTTATCATCTCTGATTATTTTCAAAATGGAAATGTTGCCTTTATTTTCACATAATTGCAGATAAGATTGTGGGACACGTTTTGTCCCATGTCTCAAGAAACAGTACATGCCAATTTTAAGAGTTTTGACAAACAATCTACCAACAAAACAAACCAACAAAGCAATCTGAAGGTGAGGGAACCGTTGGATGATTCGGGTGTTTGTTGAAGGGACAAACACAATCTGTTTCTTCCACAAATAGAGATGAATTCAGTTGTGCCTCCTTCCACTCCATCAGCCATGCCTGACCAGGTCTGCCCAGTGTCTCTCTCTCTCTCTGAACAGCCATAACCATTAATCCCAGACACCCTATTTATACTGCCTAATTGTGATGAGTATGAATTATCAATTATAGTGAGTACCTAATTGCCCTTCATAAAGTCAGCCTCCCCTGGCTTTAAAGAGGGCTGTTTAAATGTTACTAATAGCTCTCTTCTTTACATGGAGAATATATCTTCATTTTTGAGCTCGCTGAGCGTGAGAGTCGCTCGTAATTTAAAGGGGCAATTGAGGAAAGGCGTGCAGGTGGTTCCAGGGGGACTCGTTAAGATTTAATGAATTATGATGCGACCTTCTGCGAACAATGAGCAATCAATGCAAGCGCTGAGTGACAGAACATCACATCGACTGCGGCCCATAACCTCGAACCGTGTGTAATTCTTTCTTTTACACTCTACATTAGCAGTGCACTAACCCAAGTGTCCATTCACAGAAGACTCTGTGATTATGCTGCAGTCCTAAAGGCATCCTGTCTCTCTGTATAGCATCTGGGGTTACACTTGATCTTAGCCAATGAAGTCTGGCACCTCCGCATACATTTAGTATGTGCATCTCTAAACACCTGACACAAAACATAGATGTGTGTGCACTTCCAGTGTGACAGCAGTCAATAGAAATATACACTGCTCACAGAGTCCTGTCATTTCTACTGACATTGAAGGACCACGGAAGAGATGGCGGAAGGCAGAGGTAAATTCAGGTTTTTAGAATAAGATTTCCTTTCACCCACCATCACGTAATTAGGGAATTACGTTTTAAGGAAGATCATTTTATTTGATGGCCATTTTTTTTAACATCATCTCATTTTATGTAATTTTCTGTCAGTCTCAATTCAATTGTGTGGCAAGTTTATATTCTATTCTATTCTATTCTATTCTACTCTACCGATGTCAAACTTTTTTCCAGTCACCACTTTTTTCCAAACATCACTTGTTTTTAAATTATTTTCTCCATTTGTTTCTCTCACAAACAGAGACCATTTCAGTTCAGCTTAGGTTAAGATTCAAGGTATTTTATTTGTTTTATTTATTTAAGGTATTTTATTTTTACATTTATTTTTAACCATAATGACATTTCCACCAGCCCCAGTTTGGAAATCAAATCTCTTTTCTTTTTTCTTTTCTTTTCTTTTCTTTTCTGTTCTTACGGAAGCTCTGCACTGCATGGTGGGGAAAAAAAAGAAAACTTATCTAGTTATTTCAACATCATAACTCGCTATTTCGAAATAACTCGTTATTTCAACATAACTCGTTATTTCAAGATATTAAGTCATTATTTCGACTTAACTCGTTATTTCAACATAACTTGTAGTTTTGAGATATTAAGTTGTTATTTCAACATAACTCGTTATTTCGAGATATTAAGTCAACTCGTTATTTCAACATAATAACTTGTAGTTTTGAGATATTAAGTCGTTATTTCAACATATCTCGTTATTTCGACATAACTCATTATTTCAACATAACTTATTTTGAGATATTAAGTTATTTCAAAATAATACCTTGTTATTTCGACATATTAAGTCGTTATTTCAACATATCTCGTTATTTCGACATAACTCGTTATTTCAAGATATTAAGTCGTTATTTCGACAAAACTTGTGGTGGGGGGAAAATTTTTTTTTCCACCAGCCCCGGTTTGGAAATCAAATTTCTATTCTATTCTATTCTATTCTATTTTATTCTATTCTATTCAGAACCGGTGTCAAACTTTTTTCCATTCGCAAGTTTTTCCAAATGCCTACTGTTTTTATTGACAATTTTAATAAAATTATTATTTTCTCCATTTGTTTCTTTCATAAACAGAGACCAATTCAATTCAGCTTAGGTTAAGATTGAAGGTATTTTATTTGTTTTATTTATTTAAGGAATTTTATTTTTAACCATAAGGTCATTTTATGTCATTTTCCAGAAGCACCAGTTTGGAAACCAAATCTCTATTCTGTTCTATTCTGTTCTATTCTATTCAGAACCAGTGTCAAACTTTTTTCCATTCACAACTTTTTCCAGACGCCACTTGTTTTTATTGACAATTTTAAGAAAATTATTTTCTCCATTTGTTTCTTTCACAAATAGAGACTAATTTAATTCAGCTTAGGTTCATATTCAAGATATTTTGTTTTATTTATTTAAGAAATTTTATTTTATTTTTAACCATGATGCCATTTTATGTTATGAGTAGAAATCAAATCTCTATTCTATTCTATTCTATTCTATTCTATTCTATTCTTATATCCAGGAACTATGTAGGGCTTTGTTTCAGCAATATATTATGGCTGGATTTTCTGTAGTTGTCTTTTCTAATGTAAACATGTATAAAGTCTGTAGAGTGAACTGACCTTTACCTCAGGGAAAGAATGTGTGTTTGTAAAAAGGGGGCCAATGTCCATGAATGTGTGACAATGTCCCCTGGTGTAATTGCCCTCTTTTGCTATGATCCAGGCCTTTAACAAATCACCCAGCCACTTTCCACATCTGCTGCATGTCAGCATCTGCCAGACGCACTCACCCGTCCCGGACGCTGCCAGCAAGCCTTCATTACGCCTGCTGCTGAACAGGTAGAACCGTTCGTGCAATTACCAAACAATGCTACCGACCTTGTGTTCGTCTAGATGTCCTAAAACATCACTCTCATATAATGCCCAAAAGTTTTGCTGTACTGATTTCTGTCCATTGTGTTTTTGACACATATGTACAGTAATTGGTTTCCAGTTCCTTTATGTTCACGTGTTTTATAGGATTCAAAGGCTTTCTTAAAGATAATTGTGAGCACTGTTTAACATGTATTGTGCAATTTATTTTAGATACATTTTAAATATTCTCCAAATAGAATGCATTTAAATTACCTGCAATTAGTGTACTTTTATTGTATTCTGCATCAAAAATGATATTGTATGCACTCCAAAAGATAACCAGTCCGTTCTCAGGTACGTAAATCAAGAAAAGTTTGATCAACCAAAAAACCAAAGTTGTCCGTACTTTTACTGTATTCTGAAAATTGCATTTTCTGAAGGAAACAGGCAACAAAAGAATTGTTAAAGTTTAGATAAGTTCAAGTTTTATGCTTTGGTTCTGTGTAAATGAAATGACTACACAAGAATCAACACAGTTGACTAGTCACAATGTAAAGGCAGCTGTAAATAGTATATGCAGTGATGGTAAGACTAATCACAATTCTGTATGCAAATAGATGTACGAAAGGAGACTAATTGCAAATCTGTATGCATATACTATGATTCCATCACATCACTTAGATTTTTTTAAAATGCTGAAAACTTTAATATCAGATTCACTAAAAATAATAGTTTACAAAAGCAAAATAGCAATTATGTTTAAATTATGTTTTTGCGCAAACAAAGCACTCGCATCGCTTCATAAAATTGAGGTTAAACCACTGGATTACTTTAATGATGTCTTACCTTTCTGGGCTTTGAATGTGTAAGTTGGGTTGGATCTCTATGGAGGGACAGAAACCTCTCAGATTTCATTAAAAGTATCTTAATTTGTGTTCCGAAGATAAACGAAGGTCTTACAGGTTTGGAACAACATGAGGGTGAGTAATTAATGACAGAATTTTCATTTTTGGGTAAAACTTTTAAAGCACTGGAACAGGGCATCACTTTTCAGAGACAGATAAGTTAAACTCTTTACACCCCTCATAAGATTTTTAAAGTCTTTTCTCCCCATTTAAAGAGGGGAATCCACAGGCTTTTAGTGCTCTGAAGTTGTAATCTTCAAAAGAGTGACATTTCAGCTGTTTCCCATTCTATTGTCCATCTGCACTCTGGATAGAATAAAGGGAAAAAGTCAAACAAAGAGTACATGCCCATCCGTAAACAGAGCTCCACCTCAAGACGCGACTACATGAATGATTCGACATTTAGCAGACCTTCCTGGTGCTCTGATGAGTTTATGGGCCAGGAGGTGGGGATGCTGGAACAGTGGGGCGGTTTGTCCGTAAGTGTGCCCCTCTCCCCAGGCAGTGCACCCAAAGTTTTCCTCTTGGCCCCAGCAGCTGCTGTCCTCAATTTCTCCACCTTACCTCTTGTGTGTTCTTTATCCCCAGTACCTGAGTCTATGTTGTGCCCCCTGGGCCACACTTTTGTGCTTTGGTGCTGTGTAAACAGATGTTCATAGTGTCAGGCCTACAGAAAGGAAGTTGTAAACTTGCAGGAAAGACTTCAGCCTCCATTCTTATGGAGCTCACTCAGTGCAAGCCACTGGGCTTAGACATGCTAATGCAAGCAAACAGTCCCTGTTCGGACAGTGATCGTCTGAAGTTTGACCATGTTACGACCACAAAATATACACTGCAGGCTGCCAGCAAACAAGCAGAAATGCAACTGAATGGCAGCACAGGGGAGGTGGAGTCACTCTGTTTCATAAAGGAGAGGAATAAACATCTGTGATCTGAGGTTTGGACAAGTTTTGGATGTGAGTATTTGGACACTTAAAGCCACTTAAAAATGTTTCAATATCAAACTAGGTGTGGAGATAGGCATTTTTGTAATTTTTTGGACGTATGAAGTTAGTTCACCTCAGGTTCATGATGTAGTTAATCTTCATATCTTATTTTAAAATAAATGAAATTTGGGTTGATATTTTGTTATCTAATGCAATGACATTCATACATTTTTAAGGGTTGGTTCAACCAAGATTGAAAATTCTGTCATTTACTCTTTTTCGAACCTATGATTTTCTTCTGTGGAACACAAAAGGAGATATTTTGAACAATGTTGTGGTAAAACAGGATTGAACTCCATTTACTTTCATTGTTTTAACAAGAAAACACAAGACATTTTTCAAAATATCTTCTTTTGATGGCAGACTTGTCATTTTTATGTTAATGATCCCTGTAAGTGTGTCAGCCTGTACGGCTGTTTAAGCTTTTCTGTCTTGTGAAATGAGTCGGTATAGCTTTATTTTTATGTATGTATTTTGGGGAACAGAATAAGAGAAGTAAATCACTAGCAGTAACAGTGGCGCCTCATTTATCAGTGCCGGACACACGTTTATTGATCTATCCCAAGCTTTGGTAGATTGATGCCACGTAGTGAATGTGAAGATACTGCATGGCTTAAGCTATTGACTCCATGAAATAAGCCAACACACTGTATACTGACCACATATAGGCTAATACACAATTTATTTGCCAGAAAGTCTTTGACAGCAATATTGTCAGTTTTATTGAGGGGTGCAATGATAACATTTCTCATTTGTTACTGAAACTGTTACTTTTTACATTATTTTTGTCAGAAATCACAATACAAATATCTGATAAATACATTTAATTATCATATAGCTTGGTCAAGAAGCTTACTGTGTAAAAATGTTCTTGAAAGGGTTCTTTGCTAAACATACAGTAACGAACACTGAAGAGTCTAGGCTATATAAGGTTTAGATGCAACAGTTTTTTGAGTTATGCCACTTGTCAGCCTGGGAACTTGTCCATATTGTATTGATTGAAATGAGCGCAGGTTTAAGTACCGACTGCTCTCAGCCAATCGAAAGGGATCCCGTTAAACGCTCGTGTTCACGCGTCTCCTCTAATGGACCTGTTAAAGAGCTCAAGCACACCTTCATCCACTGACATCTGACCGAAGCGCCTCCGATCCGACGAGAAGCTGCATCCACTTTATGTGCCTGCTTAGTAAGAGAATACAGAAATAAAATATCAGAAATACTACTGGAATCTGCAAAATGCTTGAATATCAGGAATCCGGAATGAAAACAACATCAGGTCATCGGATTTCCTTTTCAATTATTGACATATTGGATCCCAAAAAGTTCACAAGTAAAAGGACAGCAGAGAAAGAACGGACATCATCTTCAGAAAACACAGAATTTGGAAGTTTGGAGGAACAGCGGAACGGGAAAGTCAGTCCTGGGCACGGAGAATCGCTTTCCATCTGCAATATAGGTGAGGAAATTCATAATAACAAAACCAGAGTGCGAATTATGTGGTGACTTTCAAGGGGGTTAACTTTTGAAATAATTTCTGTCAGTAGCTTTTTTTGGGCCGCAATTTATTGAGCTTCATCTCACATTTTAAACAAATCACTAGTATATGATGTGTAACTCTATAATTATGTTACAAATAATGCTTAGCTTACGTGATACAGGCAGAGATCGAGCAGCTGTTACTATGGTTACCATCTGACGATCGCGAGTTGTGCGCGCGAGTGTATAGATTTAGCTGGCTAACTTAAATCCAACTTTTGTAGTTACCGAAACATTGTTCTGAAACGCTATTGGAACGTAATAGCCTATACTTAGTCTACATGTTAAAATAGCCAAATACATAGGCTATTTTTGAGACAGCCTACACAACCTTTTGGGGTTACACCTTAGAGGCGCCATAACCTCTATAATAATTATGGAAGAAAAAAAAACAATTCTTATTATTTTGTAAAATAGGCCCACGTCTAGGTTTGTGTGAATTATTTTCACATAGGCTTAATAGTAAAATAAATAAATAAATAAACATAATAATGTTTTTCACTGTAGATCTCCTTAAAACAGATCTTTTGTGTGATGTATCATGGTAGAATTTGACCTTCCCCTCATTTCCAAGACCGCGTTTTCTTTAAGCAGCCGCAGCTGAGTAAGTGATTGCCATTGGGACAGTCAGGGCAGATAATTGTTTAAATCGTCCCATTGAGGATGCCTGCGCTCACTTTGATCGATATCCCATTACTGGATGCTGCATATCTCCCTCCAGCAGCTTGCGACTCCAAACTTCAAACCCCTGCCATGTCTGATCCCAAATATCGTTCGATTAAAACTTCCCTTTAAATAGATGACATTTATCGATCTGCCGACAAATATGAAACTCCATTAGCGCGTCATGGCTGGATGGCAGAGCTGGATTTAACTAGGGTTTCTTTCCGCAACATGACATTTGAGGCGATTTGTGATTTAGAAATTGTTGAGGGATTATGGCCCATTCCACGCCAGTCTTTCCCTGAAATCCACACAGTTACAGCCTCCTCCACAGGACTTTTAGTAGCCTATACAGCGCTCCTCACATTCATTCGTTTAATCGTCAGCACATGTATAGCTGCCAGTTACCCAAGACTTTCTTCAGCTTATCACTGGATAAGATTTATTTTGATAGCAAATTTCTTATCTTATATTTTCTTTTTTTTTTTAATTTTTTTTTTTTTTTTTTGTAGGGCCTATTATAAATTGTTTATGTAATTTTTGATTGCGAAACTCTGCATTCAAAGGCTACGCCTATTACATCAGTTGAATTTTATGAATTCTATATTGTGTAGGCTACTTAAAGGCCCTATTAGGTTAATGAACTACATTACCTGAAGAATTGGAAATTCTGATTAGGCCTAATTCAAAACAATAAATAATAGGCCTAAACAAAAAAGCTTTAAAGGATTAGTTCACTTTCAAATGAAAATTACCCCAAGCTTTACTCACCCTCAAGCCATCCTAGGTGTAGCCTATATGACTTTCTTCTTTCTGATGAACACAATCGGAGATAATAAATATCCTGACGCATCCCAGCTTTATAATGGCAAGCGTTACCAAACGAGTAGGCCTATGAGCTGAAGAAAGTGCCTCCATCCACATCCATCCATCATAAACACACTTCACACGGCTCACAGCTAGATATTTTACTTAATAACACGTTATAACAATAAGTTAATAAGTAAAATATCTAGCTTCCGCCAGACCGCCTTCCGTATTCAAGTTACGAAGAAAGTGTAAACTGGCATCGCGTCAGTTAAGCTTTTTCCATAAGTTGAATAGGAAAGCGTAGGACGTAGCGTAAGCTTTTTGAACTGCTAGAGTTTTACAGTTTTACTCTAAATAATAGGTAATTAATGCTGGTGTTTTGACCAGCATTAATTACCTATTATTTAGAGTAAAACTGTAAAACTCTAGCAGAACACTATCGTGCCTAGCAACCAGCCAGAACACCCTAGCAACACTCTGTGTCTATCCGTCTAACTTTAAGGCCTGTAATCAATTTCAAGCTTTTAAAATGGATTTAAACTTTCAGATAAGGCAAGCTATAGCCTAAGGTCAAATGTGTTAATTTTGTTGACTGATAATAGGCTAGCCAACTAAAAATAGGCCTAAAAGATACATTCATTTTCACTGTTGTCAGGGGTTCTTCTTTGGTTTTACTAAAATGTAATACAATTTACTACTAAAAACATAACCAGACACTTGACATGTCGATTTTTACTGACAGGAGATCAATCAGCTGATGACCATCAAAGTTGCGTCAGACTGCATCCTCCTGATCCCGATGTTGACTTGGACTCATCAACCTCGCTCAGAAGCTTAAGATCGGGCTTTTCTCCTTGTGAAGATCCGGATGAAGCAGCTGAAGAGAGAATCACTCCAGCGCCGGATGATGTGTCGCGTCAGCGGCGGCGTCGGTCAGATCACAGCTGCGCGAAGCCGCGGCGCGCCAGAACCGCGTTCACCTACGAACAACTGGTGGCCCTGGAGAACAAATTCCGCGCCACACGTTATTTATCCGTATGCGAGCGACTAAATCTCGCGTTGTCCCTGAGCCTGACTGAAACCCAAGTCAAGATTTGGTTCCAGAACCGAAGAACCAAGTGGAAAAAGCAGAACCCTGGTGCCGAGAGTTCCCTGCAACCCGGTACGAACTCTCTGCCCAACATCAGCTCGACCTGTGGGTCCACATCTTCTCTCCACCCGACATTTAGCACCGGGAACGTGATCTTTCATTCCGGCCCAGTGCACCTGGCATCTTCCGGTGGGCTCTTGCATCCGTTTTTGCCTGATGGCTTTCTTCAGCCAGCATTCTTCCCTCCACACTTATGAAGTCTGACAGAAGGAATAGACTATGTGTAAATGTGAATTTATAAAGTGGATTACTTGTTCAATGACCCTCAGCAGGATGGGACTGTTCTTGGCTTGATGTAACCTAATTAGGCCTCAAATTAATTTAGATATCACTTTTTCACTGACAGCTGTGAGCAGAAACATAGTTAAGATGGACCAAATCTTTGGTCTCAAGAATGATAAATCCGAAAGATATCCTCTAACAAATGCAATTGTATATATGTGTATCTTCCTTTTGTATATATTGTTGGTGTCAGAAGTTTGATATTACTGTGGATTAATAGCATCAAATTCTTTAAAGATCTTGAAATTAAAGACATTGATGTTCATTACAATGTAGAAACATGTTAATGAGGTCATCAATAACAATAAAATCTGAATGTTATTCTTTTTTTTTTCTTCTTTTTTTTGTATCATCCAGATATAGACAAAGGGCAAAAGTGTATTAACCACTCTGAATATCTGTAATAGTAGGTTATTTATTTTGTCTACACAATACATAATACCCAGATAGGTTGCATTGTCTATTCTCTTCATAAACACTAGAGGGCGTCACCTGAAAACTTATAAAAGAGATTGAGTCTTCATTATTTGAGACATTTATGAAATTGTTTGCATAAATGATGGTGCATAAAACAAAACGTAAACAGCTAGGCTACATGAATTAAATAAAATAGTAAAATATATAAAATATGTATGTTCCCCCGAGATCTACATTTGATAAGTATGCGATTTGAAGTATGCAAACAAACCACACTGACTATGTATGTATTATTCTTACTTGCTGCAGTATTTAGTTTGTATTTGTGTTGAAATTGAATAGTGTGTATATTGTGCACATTTTTTTTTCTGTCTAGATCAATGAAGAAGCATGAATAACAGCTTTAAAGTGTACGAGATCAAGAGGGCCTGGGAAATATTGATCTGAGTGGCACTGCAGGCAACTAGTACATTACACAATACTATAACACAATTCGACCACTAGAGGCCAGTGCTGAATCAGATGTCATTAGATTGACGTGACAGCTGATTTAGAATGAATTTCATTTAGGACTCTGCTGAATGGTCCCAGACTTAAACTCATTCGCTGTGGCGCATTTTTTCGAAACAGTCTTAACATTCTGTTAAGTGCAATTGTCACAACTGTTCGCTGGAACATCAGAACTCTTTTGCCTATATGCAAAATGTAGTTACTCACCCAAAACATTTAATTCATGCTTCAAAACCTAGTTATTGTGTCAGTATGCCACCAAAATAAAAAGTGTTTTTGTCATAGTGTGAGCCACACTGGTCAAAATGTTTAGATGTTTTTTGTTTTTTTTTCACCATGGAAATATATATATTTTTATATATATATATATATATATATATATATATATATATATACACAAATTTCATGTTTTCTTTTTTGTTTTGTTTTATTTTTAACTTTTTTGTTGACATTGACTGCTTTCTGTAGTATACAAGAATGTCAGTTGTCTGTGTATCACACTGAGCCTTTTAGATTTCAACAGGTAAAATTTATTGGGAAAAGTCAATACTTCCTCTAACACCACCACACATTCTTACATACCTTTATATCGCTCTTCCACGACAAGCAACTTCACTTTACGTGTAACACATTTCTACAAAAATAAATGTACTGTATAAATACAAATATATTTATACAGTAACTGCTGTAGCTTCTGCTGTTTAGGGTTGTGACGTTCCTCCATGTTCAACAATGGTAGAGATTGTGCTGGGAAAACCCCATATATATGCTACCAAACTTGAGACTGTGATTCCTATTTCATTACAATGGCAGGCCATTTGCCAATTTAGCAGACATTACAAACATCCCCTGTCAGATATTTATGGAATATACATGCATGTCTGACAGATTTTGATAACTCAAAGAATCATTTTGCATGTGATGCAAAGGAATGTTCAGAGGTTGTGAAGAGTTTGACAGTTTCACTGAGAATCAACTCATCAGTTTTGATCAACAAGCCATTTGCGTTTAGTTATTGTGCAAATTGTAATGTAGACAATTGTACTTACTCTTTTGCACACATGTAATTTGCTTAAATCAATAAGAAATTCAAACTAATTGTTCAGAGATCTGAATTTATTGTTTTGAGAGAGAGAGAGAGAAAAAAACTCATTCGAGAATTGAGAAGTGTTTACAGAAAAACTTTAAGATAAAATGATTTGAGGGTTAATGTAAGTTTGCACCAAACTTAGTTTTTGAATATTATGAAAATTCCCTCAGTTCGCTCTTCAAATCATGTGTTTTCTCAGCAGAGATGAGATAACTGTGATCAGACGTTGGAAGTGATTGTTGCATGCACTACAACTTGTTTTCCAAGTTCATGTTTTTTTTTTCTGAGTGTAATATCACGTGGGTTGTGTGTGTGTGTGTGTGTGTGTGTGTGTGTAGGAGTGAAGTAGGAGCTGAATCCAGCCCTTATGGCCTGTGTGTTTCTCTGGCTGAATGACATTCTGTATTGTCCTGGCTCTTGTTTCATCAGCCTGTTCTCCAATCTGGAACCCAGTAGATTCTCACCACCTCCTGAGATTTCATCCATCACTTCATTTCTTTTACATTCTTTTACAATTACGTGGTACATGGCTTAAAAATTATTTTCAGTGATGAACCAAAACAAAGTTTGTGGACACATTGTGGATATTGTTGATATTGTTTTACTGTAGAAGTTAAGAAAAAATGGTCAAGTCACCTTTATTTTATAACATTTTATACAATACAGATTATTTTAAAGCAGCTTTACAGTGATAAACAGGAAAATAATGATTCATTGATGAAAACAGAGTTCAATTTGACTGTAAAGCAGCTTTAAAAAGAAAAAAAATGTCATTGTTCAGCTGAAATCAGTTCAGTGTTGATTCAGTTCCGTTAAAGTTCATCAATTATTAAAGTAGTTCAATTCATCTATAAAGCAGCTCTGCAGAGATGGAGATGAAGCTGGCTGTGTGGTTCTCGTGGTCTTTGCTGATTCGGCTGATGGAAGAAGACTGTTCCAGAGTTTGGACGCTAAAGAGGAAAAGGATCTACTACCTGCAGTCAATTTTGATTGTTTTCTCATAAAAGTGGTGAGATGCTCAACTAAACCTTCTAATGCAAATTTTGAATATTTATATATTAATAATCTGGTCCTGGGTGTTGATTGATTAGTAGGTGTTGTGTTCTACCAGAAGGTCAAGGTTTGGCTGATTAGCTGGTAGAGGTTGTATGTTTTTGAAAGACGTTTATGATGCTCAAAAAAAACAGTAATATTGTAAAATATTATATTTTAATATATTTTAAAATTTTAAGAATGATTTTTGAAGGATCATGTAACAATATATTCAAACAGAAAACAGCTATGTTGAATTGTAATAAAATTTCTGATTAAATAAATGCAGCCTTTTAAAATGGTAAAATTTGACACGTCACATGACTGGCTCCACTGAGATGATTGAGGATGCTAACGGATATCTCTCTCTCTCTCTGCGTATATAAATTTGATGCTAAAAAGAATGGGGAAAATGTTGGAAACTGTTTGATAACAGTCCTTATTTTTGCATTTCTGTTTAGTTACTGTAGGATAGTGGTACCAAATTATACACTTTAAGAAACAGAGCTTGAGTGACCAAATGGAATTCAAGTGTAGTTCAGGCAGACCACTGATCGCTAACTATATCAGCTGACGCTCAGCTGATCAATTACTCCACCTACTCTAATCAACAACCGTATTTAAGCCCATTCAAACGCATGCTTTTCAGTCTGTCGCATAGACATTTGCACTCACCTCCACCCCTTCATCTAGCACCTCATTATACAGTTGTATTTCTTCTGCATATGTGTATAGCTAAGAAATATTTGGTTATTGTCAGGCTGTGGGATTTATGCCTCAAGGATGTATCTTAAACTGTCTAGTATGGCAGCTGAGTCCCTGGAAGCCTAAGCCTTTCGCCAAATACAAGAATTCTCAATAAATTTATTATTCTCAAAAGTGGTCCTGACTGAACTAGTGTATTCACTTGAGAGTGTGTGAGTATATAGTGAATACTGCGAGCAGTGTGTGAGAGACATGGTGCGGTGGGAGATTTACAGTGTGCTCTATTTTGGGGCAGCTGGGAAAACAGTGAAGTGTTTTGGTCAAGGAATAGCTCATGAGTGTATGCCAAGGGTTTCTCTAGTCACCCTGTTCCTCTCCCATTGTTTCATGGAATGCTGGGATACATGTGGCCTAATGTGGGGCAGTGCAGTCATGCACAAAAATCTGAAGCAATGCCTTCCGATAGCTATTTCCCTAAAATGTGAGTTCTGGGTGTGCAGTACATTCCATTTGTGGCCATCTTTAAACACAAGGAGGACTACTTTATGTGGAGGCTCTTACACAAACATGTGCAGACCGAGATGAGACCCAGACTCTCAGGAGGAGCTTGGCACTTTTTGTTTTGTCTGAAGAGATCTTTGTACATTAAATCACACTTTTATTTTGGTCTTCTGTCCTAGGGCAATGTTTACTCTCGTGTCTGACTCGCACATCTAGTGTTCTTGTTTCTCATTGTGAACAACCACACAGTTTGCAACAGCGGGGAGCAGTAAGAGGACCATTAAAATCAAAATATGAAAGTCTCCCTCTATGTGTTTCTCTACTGATTTTAGCTCCTGTCTTCCTTTTCATTCTGTTTTTACTCACCTCAGTAATAACTCAAGCCGGGTGTTTTTTTATATGCTTTTCCGCTTATTGCTTTTCAGAATGTATGATGTTACCACAGTGGCACCTTGCGTAAAAGCCAAGGCAGACTACGCTACTGTAACGCTTGGTAGTGTAACGAACGTAGGCTGGTAAGAGCTGTGCGTGTAAACCTCACTCCCCTGATCTCAAGAGGCACTCAAGCGACTGACGCTTAGAGACTGTGGTCTTTAGCCTCCTTGTTAGAGCGCCCGACTCCCATGCCAGCAGACTCGGGTTCGAGTCCCACTTAAAGCGGGCGGTTCGAACTGGAGGGGTTGCATTGGTGCCGTGACCCGGATGGGAGTGAGGTTTAGGGGGTGAGTGTAACAGACGTAAACCTCACTCCCCTGATCTCAAGAGGCGTTCTAGCAACTGTGGTCTTTAGCCTCCTTGTTAGAGCGCCCAACTTCCATGCCAGCAGACTCGAGTTCGAATCCCACTTAGAGCGGGCGGTTCGAACTGGAGGGGTTGCATTGGACCTGGGTTCGAGTCCCGCTTAGGGGTTACGGTAGCAAGCCAACACGAAAAACACCAGAATTCAGTCTAAAGGCCCGTTCACACCAAGAACAATAACTATAAAGACAACTATAACGATAACTATATTTGCGTCCACACCATGGTCCACACCAACGAACGATAACAGTTTGTTTATTCTAAGCTCAGACACCGCGGTTTCAAAGTGTTTACAACATGTTTTTTCTGTTCTTGTTGCATTTACAGGCTTTAACCAGCAAAAAACAGCACCTAGTCTTTTTCACTGCAACTTCAAAGGAAGCAAGACAATGTTGTCGAAACTAGCACTGGATACCTGAGGTAATTTTATATTACACTGTTTGCTAGCCTGGCATAATGATCTCATCGTTAATACTTCTCACCATTTATTCCGAAGATATGACCAGTTGTTTCCATATATCCATTTTCTTTAAAGTATCCTTAAAAAGGGGGTTTGACTTGACAAACAATGGTGGCTTTTTCTGGACCTTGGCGATTAACTTCTCCGCTATGTCATCTACCATTTTAAATGCGCAAGCGCTTAAATTAGAATGGATTCTGATTGGCTGTCAGTGTTTTATCATTAAACAGCTGGGAAAAAATAGTTCTGAAAGTGATCCCAATGATATTGTTTCTCTTATTGTTATCGTTAAAGCTGTGGTGTGGACTCTGCTATTCTTTTATATTTAGAACAATTTTTAGAACTATATCTTTATCGTTATCTTTATAGTTATCGTTCTTGGTGTGAACGGGCCTTAAGGCCCTAGTGCGTTTTCATTTTAAAATGCATGTTACGCCTGTCGTTTACACTACTCCAGCATTTTCGACCCTCGAAAACCGAGACTTTTGAAAACGCTGCAGACCCCATTTTAGTTTTAAAACGCCGGGGTTGCGTTTCAGTGTAAACGGACCAAAACTGAGACTTGTATAATGGCTGCTCTCATTTCGCTACTGGAACACGAGAATATCAGACCAGAGCTGCGTTTCCCAAAAGCATTGTAAACCTAAATTGATCGTAGAGACAGTTGGTCTCTCTCAACAGCTCTGTAACATACCAGCCTCGACGACCGTGTAAACAGTAACATGGAGACGGAAATGCATGCTTTGCTGATCTTGTGGTCCTTTTTAGCAGCCATTGTGCAGTTAAACTGCATTTTTTTAATACTGCAGCTACCTACACGTAAGAGGCAACTGTTTACACCTGTATGCGCATGCCCAGTGTGCATGAACGGTCATGTGGCATATGTTTTCGGTCATGTAGTGTAGACGGAGATAGTTTCTGAAACGCAGTGGAAACGAGGATCGTTTTCATTTTAAAACGAAAACGCACTAGTGTAAACAGGGCCTAAATCGTCTTTAATCCACCATCAGAAATGTGTAGGAGAATCTCAGGAGAAGCATAAATGCTGTCCACACATACCAAAAGACAATAACCGACAAGGAACAGAACAAAACAGAGAGTATTTATACACAGAGTTACTAAAATGGAACTAAAATGGCGACAGGTGAATCTAATTATTAACTCACGAATAACCAAGGAAACTGACAAGGAAAAGGAACATATACAGGAAGGCTATACAGGAAACCAAACACATGAACAAAAACAATAAAACGTCAGAATTTTCGATTATTCATCTTAGTTAAGACATTTACTGTTCTGATATCCTAAAATACATGCAAAATTGAAATGATCCTGGAAAAATGCAGTATAAGTCTAAGGGGCAATTGCACTGGAATACATGTTGAATACTAGAAAGATGTGATGTAACGAAGAATTGTATACTTGGAGCAAAATCTACTCACAGGACTTTTGGTCGCAGACTACTCATTCTTCAGAGCAAACTTGAGGTAATTTTTATTTGCTCGATCATAATGTGAAAGGAATGTTAAATAACAAGATATCTATTCTCTTATACCACGTTTTTAGGTTATTGACTTAAAAAATGTGCTTCATGTGAGCAAATATGGTACATTATTAGTCTGTTGCAGGAGCAGCCCGTGACCCAAAATCAGAAATTAGTTGCAGGCTAAGATTCATCATATAAATGCAATTATTCGCCGTCGGCGAGCATTGCTCACTAAAGAGGGCTGATTCTGCCCCTACGATGAAAGAAACACTCTAGGATCCTTCACATTGATGAGGCCTCTTCTCTTGATATCTCATGAATTGCCTTCCGTAAATTAACTTTGTACAAGATTAACTGATCCTGCACAAGATATCTTTGTAATAAATTATTCTTCCTCATGTGCCCCAATGCAGCTCTTGCTGTTGTGTGCTGATGCTTCTCTAAACGAACCCTGATTGAAAATCTCTTACTGTTGGAATCACACTGAGAGTCAAACCTCTTGATTGTGCCCGTGTCTTGTTACGCAACACGACACTGCTGAGAGAGAATGGAGGGCAAAAGAACTGCACGTTTGTTTGAATACAGGTAAGTATGATGTCCACCACTTTCTAGCAATTAATATTCAATATTTCACTTGTAATTAGCAGGAAAAGGGTAAATTTATTACATTTTGCAGTAAATATAACCCGTGCTTGTCCATGTCACACTGCTAGGGTGTTCCTGGTGGTTGCTTACTGGTCGAAGTCAAGAGGGTTCATCCACAACAAGTCTATGATATTCCAATCTCTAGGATATTACTTGAGTCCCTTCTTCAATGCAAGTTATAGAGATTTTAACGCTCATTTTAAAAGGATAGTTCACCCAAAAATGAAAATTCTGTCATCATTTACTCACCCTCAAGTTGTTCCAAACCTGTATGAATTTCTTGCTTTTGCTGAACACAAAAGAAGATATTTTGAAGAATATGGGTAACTAAAAAGTTGATGTTAGAGTTACGGAAAAAAATACTATGGAAGTCAATGGGGTCCATCAACTGTTTGGTAACTGACATTCTTCAAAATATTTTCTTTTGTGTTCAGCAGAAAAAAAGAAATTCATACAGGTTTGGAACAACTTGAGGGTGAGTAAATGATGACAGAATTTTCATTTTTGGGTGAACTATCCCTTTAATGGCTATGAGGCGAATATTGTTAGAAAAGTAACTGCACACCTCAACGAGTTGCACAATTTGAGGCATCATTCATGTCTGTAGCACAAATTATGTGTTACAAGTTACTATACGTGTCTAGTACCTCTAATGAGGGTTTCACAGTGTTCCTAAAAAAGGCCAAATGTGGGAAGAAAAGATTTATGGAAATGTTTGAGTATTAATTTATCTGTGTTTATTTGATTGATAGAGCAATCTCTTAGGCAACACGTTGCATTGTCTGATTACACTGAGATCGACATGTTTTCATGGACTCCAGAGGAACCACAAAATGAACTGTTCTTATTGTCAGGTACATTTTAGTTTGCAGCACTTTAATATTTGGTCCTTTACTTGATTTTAGTGGGCATAGTCCTTCTGCCATGCAAGCATTGGATGTTATTGCAAAGTTCTGCCAGCAGGGTCTCCATTGAGTGTTTGTTCCATTTAGTGCATTATATTATGGCGTCCTGCAGTGTCATGCTACACTTCATCCAGAACTTTTATTTTTTAATTGTTTTAATGAGCATGCAGTTTGGGACCCCATATTAATTAAGAGGTCTTTTAAGTAGACCATTCAAATTAACTGCAAAACAGCTAAAAGGACATTGAAAATTGTGAAAACGTACATTTTATTGGTGCATGTTATTCAACAGAAAATTATTTTTGTTTTCTGCATTTCATCAATATAAAACTTGCTTTGCTGTGAAACAACTTTCCTTTTCAGTGACTGTCACCAAGCAATAGTGGATAAAATCCCATCCTACTTTTTTTTTTCTTGTTGAATATCCTGATTACACCTAAATACACTGTCATATATGTAACATTCAAAACTCTACTAATTATTTTATTTTATTATTTATTTTATTTTATTTTTGTCAAGGATGAATAAATCAACAAACTGGTCAGATTAATCCACTAATTTCAGTACCTCAACGATTTGTCCTTCTTTAATATCCATCATTTCTTTAATTTCTCCCTAGTCATCTGTGTTTTTCCCTCTCTATTTCTCTCAGAACGTTTAACAGGTGTTGACCGTCTGGAATGTGTTACCGGAAGCGGCAGTAGATCTTGAGGCTGCACTAGATCAAACTCAGCAGTGGTCAGAGGTCAGAGGGCCCTCCTGAGCACTAAAACACCTGAGGCACAGCTCTTCTGTCAGAGACGTGGACCAGAGCGCGTTTACTCAGGGTCAGCAATGCAGTGAACAGCAGAGCAGTAGGACTCAATTCCATTTGAAAAACCACCATGCCATTTCCTTCACATGACATAACAGAGCTATACTGGGCATGTTGGAACTGTTTGGAAATAGGTTTGTCTTGTGTCTATGCCATGTGGGCTTGATTTTCAGAGGTGACCTTGTTTGTGAGTCAAAGTTTAAGCCTTGTTTTAACAGGGCAGTGATTTATGGAAGCTCCTATAGCAGTCTACATCTATCTTTAGGAAGCTGGACATTTACGAGGACAATTTTGTTTGAGGGAATCAGTTTTTTTGGTGGGACAGCTGACCGCAGCTGACCTACTGCTCTCACACTTGCTCTTCATAACACCACAGTGTCATGCCTGACATACCTGCCTGAGGTCTGTGTAGACACATATTTACTTAGCTATTTAAATGAATACATACCATTGACTTGTAATGATTTTATATAAAGATAATTATAATGATTAAACTTATCCTTATATATATATATATATATATATATATATATATACACACACACACACACATACACACAAAGAATAAATACTAATGCAGGCATTTCCAAAAAAAAACAAAAAAAAAAAAACATGCTGGTACAAGTCGAGTCCAGCTGAAATATACCCAAGAGCCCTATCAGTTTGAGAACTCACACTGTGGAGGGACACTGTTCAGGACATAAACGCTTAAGAAAATAACATCTGATTCCTAAACTTGAACTTGCCTCCACTAGGAATATATGGAGAAAAAAAAAATCTGCTTTTGACCAGTTTGCCCAGATCCCATCTGAATTAAACAGAATGTTTCGCTTTACAATGATTTACTGCAGATAATAATACCACAAAAAAATAAGGAGAATCAGCAACATTTATGCTACCTCACAAATCACAAATGTTCTAGTTCTTTCACAGTTTTTGTTCAATGACTTGAATGAAATGTACAGTATCTTTATTATACGCTCTCAGAACAAAAGGTACAAAAGCTGTCACTGGGGCATTACCCTTCAAAAAGGTACACCTTTGTACCTAAAGTGTGCATATTAGTACCTCAAAGGTGCATATTGGTACCAAAAGTGTACATATATTAGTACCTAAATGTTACATATTAGAACCTTTTTGAAGGTGCAATGTGTAAAATTTAGGAGGATCTATCGACAGAAATGCAATATAATATACATAACTATGTTTTCAGTTGTGTATAAAGACCTTACATAATGAACCATTATGTTTGTATTACCTTAGAATGAGCCATTTTTATCTCAGGTCCCCCCTCCATGCTAAGTCCTCATTTTGTGCCGGCATGTTTCTACAGCAGCCCTAAACGGACAAACACTCTACAGAGCGCGTTTCATCACTATGTTGTTCTTCTTAATCGTTCGTGTTTTTAGAGGCAGCTTTCATCGTCACTACGTTGAATACACATGAAGAAGAAGTAGTCATCTGGTTTAATAGAAGCAGAGACCGTTCTTTGTTAGAAGTAAGAAGAAACCTCATTGCTTGACTGGCTACTCTCTGCTGTCTCAGACGACGACATCTTTGACTTATGTTCGCCAGACGGCCACCGTAGCTTTTCTGTTTTGCTTCGAAAGGGAGGGGTGAGCTGCCGTTGGTTGCAGTTCGCAACCTCACCACTAGATGCCGCTAAAATTTACACACTGCACCTTTAAAGGGTACCATCCCAGTGACAGTTTTTGTACCATTTTTTCTGTGTACCAGACAGACTTAAAAAAAAAAATCTTGAAAAATTCACTTAATTCTTGTTTGATGACTGTTTAGACACTGTTTAGACACTTCCCCAAGTTTGCAAAAACAACCAAAATCATGTTTACTGTGTAAGTCTATGGGGCAATTACCCTGGAATAAATGTTGAACACTTGAAAAGGACATGATGTAACTATTCTTAACTGTTTACATGGACCAAAATCCACTTACAGGACTTATGCTGGTAATGCATAACCAGTGGATACGTTTAACTGCCCTTTCAGCACTAAAAGCATAGCTTTACAGTTCAAATAACACATTTTTACAGAAGAATTAACATAGCACTTTAATAAAAATACAACACATTTTGGCTTTGTTGCAACTTCCATTAAAGTGCATTAAAGTAAACCCAATTTTTGTTTGTTTTTACAAACTGGGGTACTTCACAAGTTCACACTTATATATAACCAGATATAGTATAAAATTTGCGTATTTGGCATGCTGTCCGAGGAGAGGGCTCCGAGCTCGGAATTTGGCCTGAACCCAGAACTTCCCCTCCCCCCCCAACCCTGGCTGGAATAGGAATAATCGAGAGTGAGGAGTTGGGGTGGAGGAGGGATGCTGGAAAACTGTCGTGGAACAGAGTTAAGTCTGCTGTATATATATAAGCCTCCTCTCGCACTGATTGGGTAGATTATCTGTGCTCCTTCCAGTCTTTGTTAATAAAACATTATGCGTTAAAATTATTTTCTGTGTTAATCATTTGTTGAATTGAATAACAAAGTGTATCATGCACATGTATCTCTCAACTGATACCTGCAATATCTACAACTTGTGAGATGAATATACATTAAAAAAAAAAAAAACATACAACGAATAAAGCATATTGTTAGCATTTTAGCTTATTAGCATATTATCACAGACATTTGAGTTCAAGCAAGCCAAATGCTCTAAACATTTGAAAAACGAGGTCAATGCATGGGTACAGTAGCATAAGTTATTATCTAGAGAGTGTTTCCTTATACAAAAGGGAGTAGAGTTTGTGATAAAACCAGACCTTATCCATTCCAGTTTCTGTGCAGGATGTCCTCAGTAAGTATTGAGACTTTCTTAACTTCCACGTTTTTCCGCCCCTGAAAAATACACAGCAGCTTATGTTCTCTGACAGCTTCCCTGTCTCTGTCTGTTAACTAGACATCTGCCTGCTGACCTTTCTCCAATGATTCCTTTCCCACTTGAGTGATAGACACACACACACACACACACACACACATTCATCCTAAACACCGGAGCGCCCACACACAGGAAGGGGCAGCGATGTAGACAGATATTCTGTTTTTCCACTGCGGCTACAATTAGATCAGGTTATCTGAGGAAGGGTTGTGACTGTGGTCTTGCTATGCTGCTCGGTCGTTGAGGTAGGGGGATCTGTTTGCTGTCTTTAGGTTCCTGCCAGGAAGATGGTCCCGCCGCTGCGTTATAGTACACAGCAGCACCATTTAAGGTCTGTTACGCTCAACTCACACACATGAGTACACACACACACACACACACACACCATCACTCTGCAACACATACTTCATACACTGGCCTTTAGAGCTCAAATGGCAATGTTACCACAGCCACATGGTACACTATCTATCTATCTATCTATCTATCTATCTATCCATCCATCCATCCATCCATCCTCCATTCTCACTAGAGCTTTGAAGGACCTGATAAAGTCTAGCAAGAACACATTGGGATTTAACCGGGCCTGAGATGAGAAAGGAGCACCAGCATAGTCTGTCTGGCTACCATCAGAGAAGCTTTTTGCTGAACTCTCGAGGAACAGTTAAAGAATAAAAGGCCATATTTGACACAAGAACTCCAAAGCTGAGACCCATAAATTTCACCAGATGTGGGCAGTCTGGGAGAGGAAAGCTGACAGTCTGACATAGCAGAAGATCTTTTGGCAATGTCCCTGCATGTAGATGGCCATGATAGCACTGTCTGAGAGTAAATGAATGCATCAGATAGTGAGTGAGTGAGTCAAAGATCTGGTTGTTCACAATAAATACGGTGTACAAACTGTTCCCTAAAAGGCCAAAAAAAAAAAAAAAAAACAAACAAAAAAAAAGTGCAGGAATAGCTTGATAGACCTACTAAAAGTGATCTAAACAGCCCTTTTAAATGGAAATCCATGAAATGAAAACATTACTGAGTTCTCAGAGAGGGAAAAGATGAGCCGTTTATTTAGTCCATTGGATGGTGTCTAATAAGATGTCTCTACAAGACACCTGAATAAGTAAAAATACCCCCCCCCCCCCCTTGAGAACGGTGTGTTAAAACACTCCTCTAAAAATATAACATGCCTAACCTGAGGGGAGACAACAGCGTGAGAAACAGAGAGAATAAGCCGACACAGAGAGAGAAAGAGAGAGATGAAAGCAGGAGTCAGTTCAGTTTATATCAACCTGAATCTCGTCATTTAAAGAATGTGAGCACAGGCCGTGTGAAGTGACAGTCGATAAAATATAAGCAGACAGAGAGACAGTAATTAGCGTGAGCTCGACTCTCTCTCTCTCATGGGCTCTGAGCCGACTGCTACGTTGTGACATTTCTCAAGCCTTGTTTTGTAATAATGCATCTGGAAACTGCTGAGAAGGGCATCCCCGCCTCTAAGCTCAGAAAATTGACTCCTCATTTTAGAAACAGAAATGTTTACATATTTATATCAGCAAAGGAAACTTTTGATGACAGTTAAAATCAAACTGTTATTACATTCTCTGAAAAAAATGTGAGTATTGCTTTGTTGCCTTCTTGATGCTGGAGTGTTTGCTAATCCATTGCCATGGTGTTCTGAATGGTTTCTATTGGGTTTCTAGAGTAGTTGCTAGGCTGTTAGCCAAGGTCTCATAACTATATACTATGCATTAGTCTGTATAGACAGATAACAGATAACACTGAAGTTATCTGTCTGCCTGTCTAAATCTGTCTGTTCGTCCATCCATCCATCCATCCATCCATCCATCCATCTGGTCACCGTGATTTTGCTAAGTAAGTTGATCCTGGAACAACATTCCTGTCTGAAAATGTTGTCCTAACCCTATCCTTACCCTAAACATAACCCTACCCATAAGTTATCCCTAAAAACAGAGGGAAATGATAGGTGAATAGCACTGATGTAGATGCACCTGACCCTGGTTGTAAGTCTAAACTTGACATAAATTTTAAACTTGTCCCTCAAATCTGATTGGTTGATTGTAAAGTTGTTCCAGGATCAACAAAGATGCTGATCCAGGAACATGTTGTACTTAGTAAAATCACATTCACCCCATCCATCCATCCATCCATAATTTTGCAAAGTAAGTTGATCATGGAACAACATTCCTGTCTAAAAATGTTGTCCTAACCCTATCCCTACTCTAAACATAACCTACCCATAAGTTATCCCTAAAATCAGTGGGAAATGATAGGTGAATAGCACTGATGTAGATGCACCTGACCCTGGTTGTAAGTCTAAACTTGACATAAACTTTAAACTTTTCCCTCAAATCTGATTGATTGATTGGAACGTTATTCCAGGATCAACAAAGGTGCTGATCCAGGAACATCCATCCATCCATCCAGACTTGACTAAGCTGCATGAATCTAGGTATCATTCGTGTCTGTACATATGTACAGTATGAACAATAATAATAGTGTTGCATGACTTAGCAAGTACCACCAATACTAAATGATCTCTGAACCCTTGATCATGTCTGCCGTATTGACCATATCTCCTTACTGACTTCCTGTATCCCAGATTTCAGAGCATAGCAGCAGAACTGATCAATGACTGACAGAACGTCCTCTGGTCCTGGAGCTCAGAGACATCCGATTGGGTTTCACTTAGAGAGTAGGAGAGAGAGAGACTGTATAACAGGAATGGGATGAGTAATGTCTGCGCCAGCACCACCCACCAGCCCCACCCCACCCCAGCCTGTAATCCAATCAGTCCCTCAGGTGCACAGCAGTCCTGTGCTAATCACTGTGTCATCATTCGCACAGCAGGACAGCCAGAGAATTAGCTCTGTGATCACACTGAAGACAACAGATTTTGAATTCTGCTCACCTGATAATGATAAACTAACAGGCTATAAAAACAATAAGCCAATTTAGGCTCTGTTTTACAGTATAGTTTTACAATGGATAAATAGTAATACACTATTAACAAAGGTAAAGCACAGTTAACACACAGCTTTGTGTGGCTTATTGTTTTATACATGACTGCATTGCCAATGGCTTGCATAACAAAGCTAAATCAAAATGTAGAGTCTGAACTGTTTGTTTTATAATAGGTGTGTTCTGTGCTGTTTGGTTATGATTAAAATAAATATTTTTAAAATACGTTTTCTGTGCATTGGGTGCCTTTAAAAGAAAAACAATAGATTTTTAGTCTCTATTTTCTCTTGTTCTCTCTCTGTCCCTGCATCTGAATTACAGCCCCTCTCTCATGAATGTGAAGAGGGATGATGCTTTCATATCATGGCTGGATGGTCATGAATGCACAATAGTCTACTGTATGTCCCTCAGAGTGGTCATAGAAAGATATAATGCTGCTATTGCCATAATACCAAATGTAACTATTCAGCTTATAGGCTAATGTGAAAAACAGAGAGTTCTAGATTTAATAATTGATCTAAGATGCCTAAATATTAGGCTACAGTATATAATCCAAATGTCAGGTTTCACAAAATACGTCACCCATTCATCAGGAGGGGGATGAAGAGCCACATTGATTTTGGGGACTGCCATAGCAATTGTTTTATCATTGTTTGAGCGTGTGGATAAAACACATTAAAAACACAAAATGCATTTCATTGTTTATTATTATTATTTTTTAATATTAGGCCTATATTATATAGCCTAGGTATAACTGTGTAGTTTATCTCAACCAACGTGATATCAGTCTTAAAACACCGCGGATAGTTGCAATACATGTCTTCTCTTGGTATTAACGATAGGGAGTCTGATTCATTTCAGCGAATCGGTTCGTTTCATAGAAGATGTTCAATAAAAAACGATTCAGCAGTTAGTCATCACGTCGTTCCTTGACATTCCAGCGTGGCATATAATACTTTAAAACCACAAAAAGATTTCTTTTTTTTATAATTAAGATGTATTTTTACTGTTATTTATTGTGTCCTAGTTCAGTTCGTCGCAGCCATGATTCACTCAATAAATATAAAATATAGCCTACTAAATATAATTTGCATTTACATACATTTTAACAATAGCCTATAATTCATCCCCTGGCTGAAAATGTTTTGCTATGCTATTTATTTTAAACAACTTTGTTTCGTGTGTGTGTTGATAAGACTAAATTATTCTGTAGCCTAACGTTTCTGTTATTTGGCTATTAAAGTGGGCGTAACTAACTTTTCGCCCCGCCCTCAGTCAAATCCTTGGTACAATCCAAATCATTTCACTCATCGGTTCTGGGTCCATTACGAATCGGGCTTGTTCGAAAAATACCTTTCGTTTCTCGGTTCAGTGAGTCGATAACTGCACGGACCGATTCAACTCTAATGAAAGAGATTGTTCAACCGATTCATTCAAGAGTTCCAAATGATGTTTAACCGATTGATAAGATCCGACTCTTCCGAAGAATGATTCATTCACAAATCGGACACGGCAAGTTGGCATATCGATCAGTGCGCGTCTACGGTACAGTTCACAATACTGTTTCCCACGATTGGGACTCCAGGGTAAGTGCATTTATACAGCCTCTGTGCTTTAAAATGTCCGTGTAATCGCACCTTATCGTGGTTTATGTAGAATATACAGTTTCAGATGCGGCTTCTCATCCCCCCACTTTATTCCCCTTAAGCACCAAAGTGAAACTCCGCCTATGGTGAAGACCCCGTGGATGAGGAGACAGTCTGTACCCGGTATGGTTTGTGTTTTTGGACGGGTATGTTTGTGACACAAGTAGCCTAACCGTCAGCGGGACCGACGCCGACTCCCGTTTCCAACTGTAAACACGTGGATAGATCAGCTGTTTTACACTGGAGCTTCACAACCTGAGCTTGTCTGGGCGCGTGATACAGTTTGAGAGCGCGCCTGGTTGATTTCAAGGGGATTAAAGTTTTTTTTTTTTACTACCTCAGAATGAGTGACCTGGAGGAAGACTTTGCAAAGATTTTAATGCTGAAGGAGGAGAGGATACGAGATCTGGAAAGGCGCTTGGTGGAGCGAGAAGACGAAATCAACGAGCTGAAGAGAAAGCTGCACAAATGTCAGTCCGTTTTACCGAGCGCGCAGATCGGACCGCGGACGCACCGCGCGCAGGGAATATCAGCCGAACCGCAAACGCACCAGGATTTATCAAACCAAAGCTTTAGGAGAGTTGCCAAATCTGACAGGTGAGATTATTTCACACGTGTTTAACATTTGCAACTAATGCTTGATGGTTTTGCACAGGTCTTGGGTCATGACTTTTAATAGTTAACACTTTGTTGGCATTATTTGATTTGATTCCATCGGTGCATCATTAAGAGTATTTGAGGTTGAGGATTCAGAACATGAATGAAGAAACTCATGATGACAGAGCATCTTTGTGAAGCTTCAGAGAGAGCAGGAGGTGGGGGAGATAGAGTGTATCATTGATCTAAACCATCATCATCATCATCATCAGATCCCAGAGGGCTCTGAGCACAGGAAGCTTCGTGCATTATCGGCTTTTAGGGTTTGAACGTGTAGCGCCCAAGAGCCTGTCTGAGGATATTTAATACGCCATTAGAAAGTGCTTTGTTTGACCATATGCTTCCCCTCCCATCAGCCCTATCCATCTGATTCTTTGAGTATCTTTGTATAAGATTTGGCTGAACTTACTTTCTATGGATGGCAAAATATTATTCAGAAGTTTAGGACTTAGGCTTTTGGCTTTTCATTATTTTATTTTTATAAATTCAAATTAAAATATTTTAAATTATCTCAAAAATGGATTAGTTCACTTTAAAATGAAATTTACCACAAGATTTACTCACCCTCAAGCCATCCTAGGTGTATATGACTTTCTTCTTTCTGATGAACACAATCTGAGTTATATTAATAAATATCCTGACTAAGCTTTATAATGGCATGAACGGGACCAACGAGTATGAAGCTCAAGAAAGTGCATCCATCCATCATAAACGTACTCCACACGGCTCCGGGGGGTTAATAAATGCCTTCTGAAGTGAATCGATGCGTTTGTGTAAGAAAAATATCCATATCTAACAAGTTATAAAGTAAAATATCTTGCTTCCGCCAGACCGCCATCCGTATTCAACTTACGAAAAAAGCGTAACTGGCGTCAGTTATGCTTTTTTCGTAAGTTGAATACGGAAGGTGTTAGGATGTAGTGTAAGCGTTTTGAACTGTGAGAGGTGTTACACTTTCTTCGTAAGTTGAATACGGAAGGCGGTCTGGCGGAAGCTATATATTTTACTTCATAACTTGTTAAATATGGACATTTTTTTAATACACAAACGCATCGCTTCACTTCAGAAGGCCTTTATTAACCCCCTGGAGCCATGTGGAGTATGTTTATAATGGATGGATGCACTTTCTTGAGCTTCAAACTTGTTGGTCCCGTTCACTGCCATTATAAAGTTTGGACACGTCAGGATATTTATTAATATAACTCCGATTGTGTTCATCAGAAAGAATAAAATCATATACACCTAGGATGGCTTGAGGGTGAGTAAATAAGTAATTTTCATTTCAAAGTGAACTAATCCTTTAAAACTAATTTTGAGTATACTTTTTTTTTTTTCTTTGCTAAATCTTGAGTGCATCTGTATTTGCATAAATTATCCAGCGAATTTGCATGAGTCAAATCCCACCCCAGATTTGGAAATCCTTATGCTTTCCAAGTTACAAATACTTTGGGCTGAAGCTCAAAAGACCCTTTGGAAAATGTATCAGCATCACCTCACATTTGATTTGCGTGCAGCAATGCCCACAAGAGGGCAGAAGCTCTTCTGTTGTTGTTTTCCCCCTTCACTTAAGGGCCATCACATCACCAGTAACCTATATAATAACTAATAATGATCGTAATAGTTTTATAACTGCATTTTTGGGATGCTCACCCTTAGAGCACGGTATGTGCAATTATGTGTTTGTGACTGTGTGAAGTTAGTATGAAGACAGATGCGCTGGCCTAATCACTCCTACCTTAATGATTTCATTATGGAGGAAGCAGAGGGATAAAAGCTGTTTGTAGCTTAATGAGCACTGAGACCATATGCTGATAAACAAACTTTGCCTTACGATGCATCATCTGACCCTCAGTTTTCACTAATGACAATAATTACAATACTACTTTTATCACTTTGTTAGTGATGGAGAAGTGCTCTATTACAATTCTTTATTATCACAATCCAAAATACTCTGTTATCAATATATGAATAACAGCATAACAATGTATAATTAACAGAGACAGTTAACAGTTACAGTTAATTGCACTTCTCTGAATTTAAATTATGCTTAACATGTATTTTCAGAGTTTACATGCATCCAGGGTCAAAAAACACTTTAATTTTCTCATAATATACACATCACCTCATTTCTTAAAGAGTCTGAAAACGGTTCGTTTGAAGATTCAGTCTCTCTAAACCCCTCCTTTTCGCAAGCCTACTCTATAACTGTCCTGTCATTACCTGGATGATCCACGACTGTTTTCATGTTTTGCGATAGTTGTTTGTGAGTCCACGTAATTGTAAAAAAAGGTAATTGCAACTTATCTCACAATTCTGACATAATTGCAAGTTATAAAGTCAGAAATGTGTGATAAACTTGCAATTCTGACTTTTTATCTCACAATATTCCTCAATTGCGTTTTATAAAATTAGAATTGGGAGATATAAACTCGCAATTGTGAGAAAAAAGTCAGAATTGCAAGTTTATCACACAATTCTGACTTTATAACTTGCAATTATGAGTTTATATCTCACAATTCAGACTTCTTTTCTTGCAATTCTGACTTTTTACTGGAAAATTGCATTTATATCTTACAATTCTGACTTCTTTTCTCGCAATTCTGACTTTTTTTTCTCAAAATTGAGTTTATATCTCAGAATTCTGACTTTATAACTCGCAATTGCAACTTTATATCACGCAATTTTGAGAAAAAAGTCAGAATTGTGAGATAAAAACTCTCAATTACCTTTTTTTTTGTGTTACAAACTTATTAATATTCCAAAGTATACTAAAGTATTTAGATTAAGTTATAAAACTTGGGTAATCTATCGAAATACATTACAAATTACTTTTTAAAGCATGTATTTTGTAATCTGTAGTGAAATGCATTTTAAAAGTAACCTACCCAGCCCTGTATATATATGTTTAGTTCAGTACATTTGCTTTACAGTAAACTTAAGGAGTAGTCAAGACTTTGTCTCCTCAAGATTTGTGCTGGAATTATTGTTAAAAGTGAGATCTTGGTGTCATCTAAAAAAAGAGCTAGTGCACTTGTAAGGGTCCCAAAGCGACAAAATGGCGGCATATGTGAGTCTGTGGCAGAAAAGAGCAGCCACACTAGTCATGTTACAACAGATCCTCTTTCCATCGATCCACAAAGGAAGAACCCTGCAGGAAGAGTTTATTAAGGTGAAATTTAAAGCCTGTTTTTCTGGGAGAGGTCCCTTCAAGGGCAGTGACAGTGAGAAAGAGATGAAGGGACAAAAACGAGCAGCAGAGAAGGAATAATCTTGTATTCCTCATTTGTTATTTCCAGATGTTGTTTAGATGAATTGTTCTTTGTGTGTTATTTTTGACTACAATAACTATTCAAAGAATGGTAGACATCTGGGTGCTGTTGTGGGCCTTTGGGATCTTTTGACAAACGGTTTCAGTTTCAGATACCAAAGATGAGGGTTTGTTTCACTCATATTCGCCTGCTAATACTGCCTTTGTGTCTCTTTAAGTTCATTACACAACATTTTTTAATGTACTCTAAATCTGTAGGCCCAGAAAATTCATCCAGACCAGAGTATATGACCAACGGGGCTTAGATATACTCTGCTGTTTCGTTCATATACAGATATCATTTCTCTTAGACTGGGCTGTGAAGTTTAACTGTTTGTCCTACTTTAAGCATCATTTGCCATCACATCACTTCATTGTTCCTGTGTGTCTTTCATAGTCTGACACCAGAGGGCGCCTTATGTCCTTTGATAAACTCAGTCAAACATAATGCATCTCCACTAGCTCTCCAAAGTGGAGGTAAGTCAAGCTATTAAAGCGATGCCATTAGCTATGAATAGAGGTGACTGGGGCTAGTTGTCCCACAGTTTATTCCAGTGAATATTTCTCAGGAAGGCACTGTCTGTTTAGACACATACCACAAATCTTGGCAATTGATCATTTCCAGCGATTATTTCCCAAGAATAAGACACAGTTCATTGTAATCAGAATGTAATCACACATTGGGGTAAGTTGTCACATAAGAAACATTTAACATTTAACAGCCTAGCAGGGGTGCAAATTTCAGCTCCTGCAGTTTAGCGTCAACCCTAATTAAACAGCTGATCCAGCTAATCAAGTCAAGTTTTTGTAAATAGTACTACTCGTCAACAAACAAAGTGTCTCAGGTGATAACCAACAAAAGAAATTGGTATCAATAGCCTACATTCTGTTAAATGAAAACATAAAACACGTGACAACTTGCCCAATCTTGTCCTGAGACTCTAGCTATATTTGACTTTTGCATTAATGTTTGCTGGTATGTTTTTATTGAATTCACTTGTTCAACCAACAGTTATAGCAAATATTATGAAATATTATAAAAATAATATTATAATTTGGAACTTTAGTTTGGAATTTCTATGACTTCTTTGAGCGCATATCTGCAGGTTTCCCAAGAGCATGGGATCCCTGATTCTAAAATAATTTTTTTTTTTTTTTAAACATAAAAAAATAGCATTTATTTAATTACAACTTCAGCCAGCCCTGGAGTTTTCTATATATCTGGAGTTACTAATTTTGAAACGTATTTTACGTATATTTGTATACTTCTGCAGTTCTGTAAACTTTTTGTCACACAGTTACCAGCTGTTCAAAAGATGAACATCAATACTGACTGTCCAGGAATCCCGCGCTCTTATGTGACGCGCGCGAGCGTTCTGTGCACTCTCGAGCTCAACTCATTCATCACGTCACTGCCCACGAGCGACGCGCGCTCACACGGATACGCTTCTGTCAGTGCTGAGGATTTGTGCGGCTCTGTGGGATTGAGCGCTGATTATATTTCCTTTTTCTTTTCTTTTTTTTTTTTTTTTTACACGGAAACACTGGGATACTTTCCCCCCACAGGTTCTTCTCATTTTGCAGTTGTAGTTCCTTTCAGAGTAGAACAGAAGCTGGTTTAGTGCACAGCATTTCTTTCCTCTCAGTAAAGTTACTAAAAGTGCAGTTCTGGGAGGTTTTATTCGGTTCTGCTCGGTTGTATTTGGTTCAGAAGGGATGATGATGGGGACTTTACGCGACCTCCAATACGCGCTTCAGGAGAAAATTGAAGAACTGAGACAGAGAGACGCGCTCATTGACGAACTGGAGCTCGAACTGGACCAGAAAGATGAACTGATTCAGAAACTGCAGAACGAACTGGATAAGTACCGCTCCGTAATTCGCCCGGCGACCCAACAGGTCCAAACCCGCCCGGAGCTGCAGGAGCATCAGCGCACCAAACGACAGGCGATCAGCGCCGAACCAGCCAACGTCCAGCAGCTGAGTCACGTGACCCTGCCCAACGTCCCCAAGAGTGCCAAGTAGGTTAACTCGATAATAATAATAAAAAAATAATAATTCAATACGACTTAAAAGTAATGAAATACTACATTTACCATACAAACGTCAATAGGCAACAGCATCGAATACCAACTGAAACTTCTATTTAAATCCACTTCAAACTGTAGGTAACACAACACTATATAGAGAGTCGTCACATAGCCCATTAATGCTGTATTTATAGAGTTTAATGTGTTATTTGATGACTTCAATGTTGAATTTAGAGTTTAAAGTCATCAAACACCACATAAAGCTCTATACAAATGCAACATTAAGCTATATGACCTATGAAGTATGCTAACAACCACAAAGAAAGAAAGAAAAAAACTGCAGTGTAACCATAAAGAATAACTTTCTTGGTTTCTGTATTTATACTTTAATTGAAGCTGTCCATATATATATATATATATATATATATATATATATAACCTGCTTAAACTGTAACATGGCTGGATCCCTTCAAGGAGACAAGAAGCTTCAGATTCCTCGTACACCAAATATTTGCCTAACCCTAGTGTGTTATATTGTATATTTGGACACTCTATATACTGATTTGACTTACTGCTTTTTTGCATAGCTATAGGGAAGTATGCATGCAGTGAACTTACCTGTTGTTCTTTAGTACATTGCCAAAATATTATAAGTCATTGCTAAAATACTATAGTAACTAGTTATTTTTTCACATCTTTCATCCATGTACTTTTTTTAATGACAGTGGTAGCCAATACCAAATTACCAGAAATTTACTGAAGTAACAATAACTGGTGTGTATTGTGTGTAGTGGTATTTTGGCTATGGTTACCATGGTAACTTGCCGAAAGGGAGGGCAATATCATGGGTTTTACAGGTTGCTCAATTGAAATCATTCTGATGTCTGTTGTAAATCCGAAACAAATTCATTATGTTCTGTTTAAAATGCCATTCATTGACATTTGCAGAAGCATCTCAATGATGACGCTCCAAGAAAGTTTGATTTTCCACAAGGAAACATCTGAACCAGGAATATTGTGTCTGCATTAAGCAGTTATAGGAGCGCTGACGTGGGAAATGCACAAAGTCTGACATATAATAACCGCTTTGTTTAACGGACTGATAATTTGCTTATCAAAGCAGCATGATATCGTGCAGCAGGTGGATCACGAACACTATTTACATGATCATCTGTTATTATGCACACAGTAGTGTGTCATGTTTTAATTGAAATAGACCCGAGGACCTAACCAGACTAAACAGTTCCCCTGAACGTGAAGGATCTTTGTGTTTCAACCTGCTGTCATGAACACACATACCCTTAATTAATTTGCATCTAGTGGTTTGGCAGCAGAGGAACATCATTCTTCTGTTTCTGACCAGCGTGGCCTCCCCCATCTGCTCTGCAACTGACATTTGACAGCTCAACACTACTAATTTACCACATAACCTTGTTTTTTGTACAGAAAAACCCTTTGAACTCCACCACAGCGGAGCTTGTTCCGCCCTTTCTTCTTCTATTCTACTTGTAACTTGAGCTGATGAGCACTTCAAGGAATGATTATGAAGATTTAAAAGAAAAATCTTCCATATCAGCTTGTGTTGCTGCCAGATGGGAATGAACTGGCATCAGTATTGCTTTAGTCTTCGAAAGCTCATGTTTTGGAAGAGGATTTTATATCTTTGTGTGTGGTCAGGGAGAAGACTTGTTTTTTTTAGATGAAAAATACATTTATTTCGCATGTCTTTGCTGATGCATGCATTAATGTATCATCTGTTCTCCTGCTTTCTTTTAAAAGTAAATGCAAATGCTTTCACCAAATGTCACAATACTGAGAGACGTACCCCTTTCTTTCCTTTGGTTTTTGCCATGAATGTCATTTGCGGTGTCTCTGTCTCATAATTGTATCTTGTTTCTTTCTGTTTCTGTTTCTTTTTTGCATTTTCCTTTGCAGTGGCACTAGATAGGCTTAAAATGATGAAAGACCAGAGGGTTTTTTTTTTTTTTTGAAGTCTTGATTGAAATGTCTCTTCTGAACTGGTCTCTGACATTTGGACTGACTGAGGTCTTTTGAAATATCAGAGATCTGAAGACCTGTACTGATATAGAAATGTCTGCATTGGACTCTTTGACCTCTGTATATAAGAATTCATTACATGTGCCTGAAAACTTTGTCACGTTAGTTAAAGCTGCAAGGTTGCAGGTTGGATCTCCACAAGGAGTGAGCCATGAGCCAATGCTATACGGCTCTAGGAAAGGAAGTTTCTTATTTTCAGTCAAAAGGACCAACTGGTGAAGCCGAAAGACTCGTGGGCAGCGCTCTGACGTGTAGTGCGGTTGTGCTTCGGGCGACCTGAGTTCAAGTCCCGGCTTGGGGATCCTTTCCGATCCCATCCCCCTCTCTCTCCCACTTTGCTTCCTGTCAATTATATATACTGTATAATTGACAATCCAGATATACTATCTTAATGAAGACAAAAAAATGTAAAAAACAAAAACAAAAAAAAAAACAGTTTTGCTTATTGGTAGATGGGTCAATGACGTGACGGGTCATTTTTTTGTCCAAAGGCCTTAATAATAATAATAATAATAAAAAAAAAAAAAAAAAAATGACATCCAAAGTATGTAAGGTAGCACAACTAGATCTCTTTTTTGAATAGGTTTTAATTATATTTTCCTACATATAAAGGTATTTTAAAGATTTTGAAGTGTCAAAAAATCATTCGGTTTAACCATCCAAAGGCCAATACAACCATTTCATTTGTGATTAAAACATCATAAAATGTAATAAATGTATATATTTTTATTCTGGCATGCTTTTATAACATCATATATCAACATAGTGCAAAATGGTATTAAAATTATGTGTAGAAGTTGTTGCTTTGTTATGAGAAAGAATGTCCGGAAAAATGAATTTCATTGATGTCATTCGGAGTAACCAATATAAAAGGACCATTTTGGATCAAGTCATGCGGTCAATATCATGTGACAGGATGTGACATCATTCAGACACCTGCAAATGACCACATGGTCGTGAAGCAAAGTTACTAACTCTCTTTTAACTATTTGAAAAATTCACGTTTTCACTTGCTCATATGCATGTCCCGAAACATCAGGTCATTCGGTACAACCGTTATAAAACATGAAAAATTTTGTAATATTTTAAAAACTTGTACTAAATATAAAATGTTTGATTGTCCTTTTGCTGGCTAGCTAGATATCAGCCTGTTAGCATTGCTTGAAAATATCATCATTCGGTATAACCAAAAGTGTCATTTGGTAAAACTGAAATTTTGGTTAAACAGAATGACTTTTTTGGTGACAAATTTTGTCCATCTTGTAAAAAATGACAAAAGCAGATGTTAATTGATTATAAAAACTACATAATCTCATTGTTAACACTTAATAAAACTTAAAAATTAATTATATCTCCATTATGTTTTTTTTTTTTACACTTTTAAAAACCTTATTCATCAATGACCCAGACACTGTTTTGTAACATTGGGCATGCACATTAGCTGGAACTTTTTTTTTTTAGACTTTTTTTCAGCTAAAGAAGTACAATTTATCATACCATTTTGTCAAATTTTAATGGCAATTTAAAATATGTTGGTAGTTTTGTTATGTGCTTTTGTCATTTTTATTAGTTTTTTAACCAAATATTTCTATATAGCTTTAGTCAATTTTTATTTAAGTTTTAATTTTAGTACTTCAATTTAAACTTATTTGAGTCAAAATCTGCTAAGGGGTAATATTGGAACAACAGTTTTAAAAATAATAAAAGATTTTTGTTATAAGAGACAACAGAAACAACTTTGTGCATCAAAACCACTCATTTCCTTGTAAAACATGAACTTAATTTTCAAGTCAACAAATTTGCAACATTTTTTGACAAGCCAAACATGTCAGCCTCTGAGTAATGTAATTTATTTAAGCCAGAAAAAAAAAAAAAAAAATCTGTAAAATAAGTATAATGAACTACGCAAAAAGCATTTCAGACATCTCCAGCACATTTTATAATTACCCAAAAATCAAACATAGTGTAACAGTTATGTTTAGTTTCATTGTGTTTTGGTTCTGTTCTGTTCCTGTTCCCTGTCATTGTATGTTGACCTTCCTAGTGTGTGCCAGTTAGTTCCTGATTTAGTTCACCTGTTGTTCATTTAGTTTCCTTGTTAACCCTGTGTTTTAGTTTCTTCTTGTCAGTTCTCATTTACGTTTATGTGGTTAGCATTTTATAGTTTTGCTCCTGAGATCTCCTGCGTGTTTGAATGGATTACATGTTTAAAGATAGTTTATTTTGGATTCTTCTTTGTCTTGTCGTGTTTACAACTTTGTTGCTGTACTTAAGTACATTTTTCAAATATCTGTACTTTATCAGAGTATTTTTATTTTGGGAAACCTTTACTTTTAAGGCCGGGACACATTAAGCCGACATCAAAGAACTAGCGGTGACGAAAGCTGGCTGTGTTGTCGCCTCTTGTTGGCTGCGTCTCGGCCAAAAAGCTGCGCTTGAACACACCAAAAGGACTAAAGGCAACTGTCAACTGTTCAACATGCTGAATCGGTCCAAAAAACCCAATGGTGTCCGACTAGAGCCAAAATAATTCTAAGCCGACTAATGCTCAAAAACTGCCCAACGTTGCCCAACAGCTGACCGTTGGCTTGGTGTGTCCTGGCCTTTACTTCACTACATTCCAAAGTATAATATCACACATTTTACCCCACTACATTTCATAAAAACATGTCGTTCCTTGTTATTTTGAAATTAATAAATCATCACCCGCTCCGAGAAGCAATAGAGGTGTCCGATTCATTAACGGGCTGATTGTTTTCAATTGGTTCGCAAATCACACTGAATGATTCATTTGTGAATTGGGCCGATCTGATTGCATCTGTTCTCGAGTCAACAGCTCACTAATTCAAATGATCCGGTCAGAGTAAGTCTCTACTAACTACAGGTACTAACCAAGCTCAGCCCTGCTTAGGTTCAGTGGGCAACCAGTCTTGGGCTACAGGGTGATATGGCTGCTGGCTCATATTAATTTCTTTGGAATGCCAGAGGAAGACGTTATCCTTTGCCAAACCATGTTAGCATATATATATATATTTATGTGTGTACATGTTTGTCAGATTACATGTAACATGAGCATCAGCTCTGCTTATTTGCGACCCAACGCTAATTTGCGCTGCTCTTGGTAGATTGTGTTGGTCATTATGTAAATTATTTGACTGCGTCTGTGTTCTTTAATTTGCGTGTCAGCAGTAGATCACACGCAAAACTTGCCACTCCCATCGGTACATTAGTGGAATTGTGCTGTCACACTAATTTGCCCCGTTTAGTAAATCTGGCCCTAAGATTCTATTCTATTCCAGAATATGGCTAAAAGCAATATTACAACATTACATTTGGCATTTACAGTCATAAGCATCAACAGTGCAGTTTTCATACAAAATATAAAGGACAGATTATTTGTGTCTTAATTCTGCAGAGTAAGCTTAAATTTAGAAATAAATCAACTTGGTCATTCATTTGTCTCAGGTTATAATTCACTGTCATGTGCAGTATGAGCTGTTATCTGCCGTGAGACTGCTTCCTGTTTTAGCATTCTGTCTAGAAAATGGACAATAAACAAAGGAGGAAGAAATGGCCATTAACTCATTAGCACACACATCTACAGATGACCACAGAACTACCGATGGCTTTCCAATGAGGCCACAGCAGTCATGCAGTGAGGGCAGAGTATGTGAATCAGTACTGATCCTCGGGACAGTCCTCCGCACCGGTAATAGAGAATTCATTCTCCAGTTTAAAGTATTTTTAATAATATTCCCTTGACGAAAAATGTTGCAAGACAAACAAAAGGCCCACCAATGAGCAACTTTCTTGTAGGAATTTTTATGTGCAAAATCTTTGTACAAGACGTTCAGTTCCATGTCCACAGCTTTCTCCAAAATGTCTTTGCTTGGCATACTTTGTCCTTTTAAGGGAGACAGTCTGTCGACCTGTGTGATGTGAATATCCTCCTGAAAAAGGCAGTAAGTAAAAATTCAAGTCAAACAGAGGCTAGTTACAGGACGATCCAGAGGTTGTCTGCTGTAAATGAGGCCAATGATCTCTGTGCTTTTACTGGATGTAAAACATTTCCTCTGACTGTTCCTCCAGAGAGCCAATGTCCTCTAAAATACAGAGTGGCATACAAAAATACCACACAAGTTTTGCAAAACAGAGCACAAACTTTGAAGCAGAGAGATGTTATATGCATTTTATGGTTAAATTGTTACTTTTTTATGCAGCAAATTAAACTAGTTATGTCTGTAACACATTAGCAGACGTCCATCCACCTAGAAAAGAAATCCCACCTCAAAAGTAGGATTCAGACATTAGGGATCAAATAATATAGTTTTTTTTTTTTTTTTTTTTTTTTAAACAAATAGACATTTTTTTTTTACTGAATCATTTATGTAAGTGCTGTAACAAAAATACAAGCTTCACATAAACCCTCCACTAGTATCACCTCATAAACTTCCATTGCTTCCCTTATTGTAAGGCTTTTGTAATGAAATAAACAATGCTAGCGTAGTGAGAGATCTCAGCTGTTTGTCCTAAACATCAATGAGATTAAAATGAGCAATGCCATTTACATTCATTTTATTGCTCTTTAATTTTATTATGTCAACAGTTGTTACATTTCATTCCATTTATATCTCCCAAGGTAAAGTCAATACAATTTTCCTCAGGGTGAGACTGTCCATGTGTGAAAGTGAAAGAAGCTGTATGTAAACTACCGCAGAGATCTTAAAAAAAGTCTTATTTCTGCTCACGGCGGAGCATGTCTGTGGAATGTAAACAGTGTGGTTCATAGGTGAGCGTTTGTGGGTTTTAGCAACTAAATCAGATGTCTGGCATAAGTCCAGGTCTACAAAAACAGACGAATTGATGTCACAATGATAGGCTTTTTGTTGAGGAGTGCTCGGAAGTGTCATATAAACAGCGATAATGAGATTTAAAGAACACACTTCACCATATCAAACCAGGTTTTTCCATCTACAATCACTTGAGCTATTAAATGTAATTTTGCAGAACTAAATGGATTTGCATAAATAATGACTTGAGTTGCATTTCCAAACAGGTTTCCCGAACACTCTTCCCTGTCAGCCATTTTTCAGCCAAACAGATCCCTCTTCAAAATGATTGTGCAAGAAGTTCTGTCTGGCTGCTCAAAAAACATTTTTATAGTGTAACAGAGCCACAGTGTTTACACTCTTCAAGTAAGTCTCTGCACATTAGTGAAGTATTTTATCATGGGAAAAGAGTTTTACTGAGATACATCTGATATTTCATATCTTTGGAAATATTTTGTGTTCATTACTGAGTCCTTGTGTGGGAGGTTACGTTGACTTTTTGTTTAAATGTGTGTATTTGTGTATCTCTGCGTGTGTCTGTGATGCAAACCTTTGAAATCCTCAATCCTGCTAGTCTTCTGATTTTTGTTTGCTGTGACGTCCAGCACTTACTAAGAGACTTTATTTACTTTCATCTCCTGAAATATCCTCTTCATTTCATCTTTTTTTTAAACCCACATTTCCTGTGGATTTACTACAGATTACTATCATGCATCTCTTACTATTTTAACAGTGTATATAAAGTGATGGCACTATGGAGCCATGTGCCTTTTTTAAAACATTTTCATATGTTTAACATTACATTATCAGCTCGGAAAATACGCTAATTGACTACAAACACCGGAGACCTTAAATGTAAAGGATAAAAAAGTGGATAATGACCATCTTTTGTCAGTGCCTCACCTGTCAAAGTTTAATGACTGCGTAGATGACATGAACTTGGGTGCTCATATCTTACACACAGCTCCCAATCAGGTGAAGTTCGGAGGTTTTTGTTCTCAAAATGATAAGAGCGCACATATACCTTTTATGGGGAGTTTTTAACTTAATTGCTGTAAGGCATGCTCATTTTCTTTCAGTGTTTGGCATAAAATGCAAGGCAAATGGCACCGTATACGGACATTCTTTTCAGATTTGCTGGTACTCAAAACGTATTTTCCAGGAATTTCTTCAGTTTATTTCTGTTGTTGGCTGCCACAGCTTAACCCTGCGCTGATTTTATTTTTTAGTAACATTCAAAAAGTTTTTGTTTAATTCATTCAGTCGCTCTTTTTGCCATTTTAACATTGGGTTCCTATAGAGACCGGAACAGGACAGCATACAAATAGAAGTTACAATCTATCATGGCGGTGCTCATCGTTTGCTCAGGAAAAAGATAGTATGTATAGTTTGCAAATTATAATACCTGGACATTTGCCAAAATCTATACAACAACATAGCACACTGCATTGGATGCTATATTCAACAATACAAATTGTTCTGCATTACCTTGCAGTTTCATATGATGAATGAAACTGTCACCCATGTACAGTCAAACCAAAATTTATTAAGACACACTGAACGTCATTCATTAATACAGTTTATTCACTATAGTTTAAAAAAATGGTAATAAAATATGACATGGTCTCAGAGTTAAACTGTGTCAGAAAAAAATTAATCTTAATTATGTCAGATAACACTTAAGCAAAACATGGTCAGGTCAAAGTGTCTGAATAATTTTTGGTTCCAAATTTTTATCAATTTTACTGGTAGTCCACTGTATGAAGAATTTTTGGGTATAATATGTCACAGTTTCTTTCTAATTGGCACAAGCCAATTAGAAAGAGAGACAGAGTGGATTTTGGCTGCATACACTCCCAGAACACATTACAATATGTTTTTTTTTTTTTCTCTATAATAATACAGCAAATGGAATAAAACATAGACACAAACCTATTTTAATCAATTAAATCTATTCTCTCAGCATTAGCTCTGCCACATTCAGTTACTGCCATAGAAAACTGGAGCTGATCAGGAAGAGCAAAGGATTCAGAGAGGACGGAGATGGGAGAGAGGGAGAATCAGGACTATTCCTTTGAGATTTTCTATTAGAAAGAGAAACAAACTTTTCACAGCAGGGGGTCTGTCTTCCAGATTGAACTATTTACATGTGAGACTGGCTGAATTTTTGGGTATAATATGTCACAGTTTACTTTATTTTGCTATCTTCACTTACATAAATGAACTATAGTGTCCTGCACCCACTAGTAAAAATATATCAAAAATGTCTGAATAATTTTTGGTTTGACTGTATAATAATATTGATAGTATAAGCTATTATTTTTACATATTTTTTCTTTACTCATAGTTTGATTGAATTGCCAAAAGTTAAGGTGAAAAGTAGACACCACAAATTAAATTTGCACATAATCACAGGTCATGTGACAATAATGTAGCATGGTACTGTTTGAAATGTTTATTTTTGCATAATGCATTTTGTTTCACAAAACATTTATTTTTCTTAAATAGTAGGCATTATTAGCAGTATGCAGTAAGTTAGCATTTTATTTCAGGTATAGTCATTGTCTTTACTATGTTAAAGTATTGTCACAGCCCTATTTAACGCTGTTTTTCTGCACTGTACAGGTCAAAGGAACTGATCAAGTCAGCTATCCTGGACAATGACTTCATGAAGAATCTGGAGATGTCTCAGATCCAGGAGATAGTGGACTGTATGTATCCAGTGGACTATGACAAAAACAGCTGTATTATTAAAGAAGGGGATGTGGGCTCCCTCGTCTACGTCATGGAAGGTGAGAGACGTTAATGGAACAGTTCCTTTTGAAGAGAGAGAGAGAGAGAGAGAGAGCATTTGTCCATTGTCCAAGCCGTGTCTATAGTGCCAGAGGTCAAACTCAGTCACATTTGTGTTTCTGCTGTAGATCCTCTGAGTGGATCCAGAATATTGACCCTATGATTAGATGTGTATTGATTAGGTGCCTGTTAAATTGATCCAGTCAGAGCAACCAAATCCTCTGAGATCTGTTAGACTTAAGATCCACTGTTGACCTCCGCAATATTAAAAGTTCTATTGATAAGGGCTTTTAAAACAGGTAAAACTGCTGCTGATATGTAGAGTAGATTGGCCAGACTTTTTTTTTTGTGGTAGTTGTTTTCAAATTAGGAAATTGCGGAACTACATTAATGACTTACTAAATCTCTGACAATAAAACATACACACAAATGGTCTTCTAACATATTTAAATAATATAACTTGACCAGCAAAGTCTGGTTCATTTGTGTGTGTGATTGCCCTGGTCCGCTTGAAGAGGTGTGCTTGGGCACGGATCAATTGGGCTCTGGCGCGGTACGCATGTAGTGTGATCGCTAACCATACCGGAGCACGGAACAGCTACTACTCTTGAGTGTGCTACTGTCATCATTACGACAACAAACATCTTCTATTACTACGTGGATAGTACACTTTTCAATTAATTCAAGTGTATTTAGGTTTATAGCGCTTCTGGTTCTCACCTTATTAATGGACATGAATTGTAGTTTGTGAGTAAAGCTGCAAATTCCTCCATCAACTTCAGCTGCCTCCGTAATAATCTTCTGATACGTGCAGCACAAAAAAGTGAAAATTGCTGTGCTGCGTAAGTGATAAATCTATTAGGGAGCCTATTAGCGAAAGCGCTTTTCTTCCTTTTTTCTTCAAAAGAAAAATTTGCATCGTAATGACGTAAGTGTGCAATGGTGTCATGACAAATACTAGTGCGAGTACGCCCTTAGTGAGAATGTGTATGGCATGACTAGTGCATTTAAGCAGTGTTATGAATGAGAGTATGTCCTTAGTCAAAATACTGTATGATTTGATTTATGTAAACATTAAATGTAAACACTTTTTGCAAGTACAACAGACTCTGGGATACATTAGTGTAACATTTGAAGCAGGAGAATATAAGCCTACTTTTCTGTCCATGTGATATTCTTCTATTTTTGTCATCGCGAACATGGCCTATCACTAATTTTTTATGTATTTCTTGCACTTTTGTAAGTGTCAGTGTTATTTGATACTCAATTACATTTTTCAATAAATATTTGATCTTGTTTTGGTGACACCTGCTAAAGGCAGGTTAGGATTGTGTCAGCCACCTGTCTCTGATGTCATTACATCTGTCAATACATCTTTCAGTTTCTGTGGTTTAATGAGATGGAGCTTTTGTGTTTTCTTAGGATCACAGGATTTTCTCTGTCTTTACTCTTTGTGTTCCGGCAGGAAAGGAAGAACACTTGGTTTGAATTAAGGGATTTCATTAGTCATGCTCCAGAGATTCAATGCTTTTGTGGTACAAATTGGGCACTTGCCCAACACACCATATCTTGGCACAAGCCAATTAGAAAGAGAGACAGAGTGGATTTTGGCTGCATACACTCCCAGAACACATTACAATATGTTTTTTTTTTTTTCTCTATAATAATACAGCAAATGGAATAAAACATAGACACAAACCTATTTTAATCAATTAAATCTATTCTCTCAGCATTAGCTCTGCCACATTCAGTTACTGCCATAGAAAACTGGAGCTGATCAGGAAGAGCAAAGGATTCAGAGAGGACGGAGATGGGAGAGAGGGAGAATCAGGACTATTCCTTTGAGATTTTCTATTAGAAAGAGAAACAAACTTTTCATAGCAGGGGGTCTGTCTTCCAGATTGAACTATTTACATGTGAGACTGGCTGAAATAGACAATACAGACTGCAAAGGCAAAGCAGTAAAGAGCTTGTGAGATACAAAATGACTCCTATTCAATGATCCTCCATTCAGATTATCTATTCATCAAAACCGAGATCTTCATTGCAAAAGGTCAGTGATGGAGGTTAGAGGATCAATAATACTGATCCAAGCTAAACAGACCAGCATTTCCATTTGAAGCCCAAAATCACATTAAGTGAGTCCTGTATTTTTTTTGGTCCAAATAAAGCTTTTGTTAATGAGATGTATCAGGGGGTGGATAGAATATTTAAGTTCTCAGTCACACAAGAGGGCCGTTTCAGCTGCGATAATTAGTTCGGCCTTACGATAGGAGAGCCTAGTCAGGAAATGATGCCCTGCATGCTAGTATTGTGCCTTGAATGTCATATTATCCAGTGTGCTGAAGTCGCCATGCTAATTAGCACCAATCTGAATAAATAAAGACATGCTTAATGACTGTAGATAATGTCAGCTCTAATATTGCAGCCTGTGTATCTGATGCATGATTTCTTACTACCTAAAAGTCATTTAGCAGTAACCATGAGAAGAAGCCGACCACAAAAACCCTGTGTATGGAAAGTGTTCCTATTTAAAGATTTAAAGTGTTACTATTGAACTCAAAATTGAATCCATGCACGACTCATCAGGGCACATTATCTTAATAAAAAAATAAAAAAAATCATCACAATCTAATTTGTTTATCCGTCTCTGAAATAGTGGTTGACCTATATGTTTTTATGTTGCTCTCATTGAGTTAAAAGCATCAGAGCTTCCTACAAATTCATGCTGTAATTCACCATTACATGCAACAAAACGAACATATATTATACAAGGTTTTGTAAGGTCACTGTAAATTACACAGAAGGACACCGCAACCGAGCCTCCAGCAACACCGCGCGGGCGTTAGCCCAGCCACGCTGCTTCTCGTACCCCAAGATACCGAGGCTTGCCCTCACCTCCACCATCAAGACATCCATCATCATCTTCAGCATCCTCCTACACCTCACCACAATCCTTGCAATAGAAAAATGCTTCTATTGCTCGCTTTATCGTACGGGGAACACACTTCTAAACTTACCATAAGCTTTTCTCAGCCAAATGACAGGTTCCGGTTCCAAGAACACCTTAAGTCCATTTTGCTCCAATCCGGCATCCCAGCAGATCACTTTTCCAGCCATTCATTTTGTATAGGTGCAGCAACCACAGCTGCCCAAAAAGGCCTCTCCCAGCAGCAGATCCAAGCACTTGGCTGCTGGTCATCGGGAGGCTTTCAAGAGTTACATTCAAACAAATCACTTCCATATCAAAGAAGCTCAATGAAAATTCAGCTAAATTCTTTAGCGTCAACTTGTTCTCATACACCCAAACCTACAGGCTCACCATATCCACCTTAACTAACACCATCAATCCACTAAATAGCTGAAGTATTTCCACGTTAACTGCCGCAGCAGCAGGAGCCAAATTCATTATTCCCGCAGGAGCTCCTTTACACTGTCCAAACTTGCTCCACTGCCACAGCAGTGTCATCTACTCCGCTCCCGCAAGTAGCTCCGTTACACCATCTAAACTTGCTCCACTGCCGCAGCAGTGTCATCTACTCCGCTCCCGCAGGAGCTCCTTTACGCTGTCCAAACTTGCTCCACTGCCGCAGCAGTGTCATCTACTCCGCTCCCGCAGGAGCTCCTTTACACTGTCCAAACTTGCTCCACTGCCACAGCAGTGTCATCTACTCCGCTCCCGCAAGTAGCTCCGTTACACCATCTAAACTTGCTCCACTGCCGCAGCAGTGTCATCTACTCCGCTCCCGCAGGAGCTCCTTTACACTGTCCAAACTTGCTCCACTGCCGCAGTAGTGTCATCTACTCCGCTCCTGCAGGTAGCTCCGTTACACCGTCCAAACTTGCTCCACTGCCGCAGCAGTATCATCTACTCCGCTCCCGCAGGAGCTCCTTTACGCTGTCCAAACTGCTCCACTGCCGCAGCAGTGCCATCTACTCCGCTCCCGCAGGAGCTCCTTTACACTGTCCAAACTTGCTCCACTGCCACAGCAGTGTCATCTACTCCGCTCCCGCAAGTAGCTCCGTTACACCGTCTAAACTTGCTCCACTGCCACAGCAGTGTCATCTACTCCGCTCCCGCAAGTAGCTCCGTTACACCGTCTAAACTTGCTCCACTGCCGCAGCAGTGTCATCTACTCCTCTCCCGCAGGAGCTCCTTTACACTGTCCAAACTTGCTCCACTGCCACAGCAGTGTCATCTACTCCGCTCCCGCAAGTAGCTCCGTTACACCATCTAAACTTGCTCCACTGCCGCAGCAGTGTCATCTACTCCGCTCCCGCAGGAGCTCCTTTACGCTGTCCAAACTTGCTCCACTGCCGCAGCAGTGTCATCTACTCCGCTCCCGCAGGAGCTCCTTTACACTGTCCAAACTTGCTCCACTGCCACAGCAGTGTCATCTACTCCGCTCCCGCAAGTAGCTCCGTTACACCGTCTAAACTTGCTCCACTGCCGCAGCAGTGTCATCTACTCCTCTCCCGCAGGAGCTCCTTTACACTGTCCAAACTTGCTCCACTGCCGCAGCTGTGTTATATCCTCAGCTCCCACAGGAGCCCTGTCACTCACTTCAACTTGCTTCACTGCCGCAGCAGTATTATCTCTTCCACAGGTGCTCAGCTCTCTGTCTAACTTACCCATTAGATAGTTGAAAAGCAAGTTGAAAGCAAGTTCGGTTCCACTGCTCTTCCGCTCCCTCTGGAGCTCCATTTCTCTGTCCAACTTGCCTCACTGCCGCAGCAGTGCTATCTCCTGTGCTCCCGCAGGAGCTCGCCCATGCAAGACCATCCCCAGCCAACTACCAGCGAGGCTCACCCATCTGATGCCATGACCACCAAACTCCCGTCTCATGATGCAAGAAGCTCTCCCGATCCAGGGACTAACCCCCTCCCTATGACTGGCACACCATCAGCTTTGAGCTCTGTAAGTTTTAGGGGTTATCAACATCTTTTCTGGCTGCTGTCCTGCATTGGTTTGCCACTTTTTGGGGGGAGTACTCTGGGTTCGGGCCAAATACCGGGCCCGGAGCCCTCTCCTCGGACAGCACGCCAAATACGCTTACCATTTACTCTATCTGACTTATTTGTAAGTGTGAACTCATGAAATGATGTTTCATTAACAAAGTTCAGGAGGAGCACGTGCAAATAATCGGTCTAATCAACTTGTCATCAGCAATTACCACGTCCATCTTATAATATATATATATATATATATATATATATCAGAGCTGGCAAAATCTTCACTGACCCCACAATAAAAAAATAATAAAGTAAAAGAAAAGAAAAGAAAATAGGCCTATAAAATAAGCCAAATTATTGTTTTCGTTGTTTTTGATACATGTAACCTTAATAAATAAGGTGACACCAAAAACTATAGATTAACTCACTTAAAGTAAAGAGTAAGTAATAAAATAGGAACAAATAATCAAATTATAAGTAATAACGCAAATAAATACAACAGAATAAACAAATGAAATAAACAGTGCTTTTCATGTTTTTTGTTTTTTTTTTGTAGGCATAAATCTGTTTCAGGTACAGAAATTGTAATCTAATGTATAACTATAGAGCTATAGATTAAACTTTATTAAAATGAATCAGTCAAGAACAGTTACAGATGCATAAATAATGTTTTGAATTGTTGGAAATATAAAACGTTAAATTCTGTTATTTGAAATTATTTATAAAATGAAAAGATATTTTAAATGTGAAATTAAACCCACCAGTAGGTGGCAGCAAGTCCCTGTTAATAAGCGAGTCATTAGCTGCGTTCCATTCGACAGGGTCCCTACGCAGTGTTCACTGCTCCCTACTCCCTGAGCATGGTATATCAATTGAAGTGGACTTCGCTGACAATAATCGCTCATTTGGAACGCCCTGCAAACGTCATCAAAGAAAGTCAACGACGGTGTTGCGCAGATTATGATATAACATAAATAAATAAATATTATAATTTACTTTCGAATTTAAAATTGACTCTTAACAGATTTGAAGCTGTAACTTTCATGCCATATGAAAATAAATTCTCATGGTTAACTGTATAAATGTATTCTTAATCCATGGTCTGGGTCTCATCTCGTGCGCTTTCTTTTCCACGCGCAGCCGCATAGTAAACACTCCTGAGGTAAATAAAGTTTAAAAAAAAAATTAAAAAAAAATGACAGAGCCTCAGCTGCTTTTCAACACTTTTACTTTGTCATGCCTATTCATACAATAAAATATGCAAATGTAACACTCATCGCCATAACCATTCATACTTTCGTTTGTATAAGAATAACAAAATTTATGAATAGCGTTACTCAGAACGCATACGTAAATTCCTACATCGCAGAGCCGTTTAAAAACTCTTTTAACGGCTCTGCTCCATTATAGTTCTGACTGGTGACGCGGTGCGCAATGACAGTTGGGTGATATTTTACCTCTCTACTTCCTGTGAAGTGATGTATCGATGTTCCCTTATTCCCTATGCCGTTCGCAGTGCCCTTCGAACTGAACATGTTCGCTCCCTTCGGATAGGAATCTCACTTAAGATGGCGAAATACCCTGTGAAGTCCACTTCGCAGTCCACTTACGGTCGAATGGAACGCACCTATTAAGATTCAACCGATTCATTCAAACGGCTGATTCATTCAGGAAGTGTTGCTCAGAGACGCAAAAGTGGACTTTGTTTGGAACTATTTTCGTTGGCTAAATAGAGCGAAACAAGCGATTTGGTGTCTAAAATGTAAGTCACTTAATATAAACTGCTTGTTTATTAAACTGTACGTTGTATAAAATCATTATCACTTTTGTAATCATGCTTATATTTGGATAAAATGGCGCTCTTCGTGTAATATTGATTAACTATATTAAATTATATAAATATAAAAGACATACAGGGGCATTTTTGCCCCTTATCTTGAATTCTGGGGGCATTGAAATGAATTTTAATAGACTAAATCACGCAGTGAAATCGTGCATTCAATGGTTGTGTTTTTGTTTGGTTTTTGTAAAGTGAGGGACATACTCTATAATGTCAGATCGTTAAATCAACAATTACGATATCATAGACAATATATAACGCACACCCTACAGCACTGGCCCGATCCCGAGCGTCGTTCACACTGGCCCCGGGCCATCGGGCAGTCTTTATTGTCGAGCCCTGTATATATATATATATATATAATATATATGTATGTATATATATATATATATATATATGTATGTATATATATATATATATATATATATATATATATATATATATATATATATATGCACAAATAAATGCACAGGCATTCGCACTTAATGCATCTCTCACTGTATGCGATCTTACAGTTTGAAGCGTCTGTCATAGGAAATCAATATGTGCTGTTGTGAATAATTAAGCGAGGCGTCTTCTCATAGGATAAGGACATGCAGTCTCATGAATAATTATAAGACACAGATGACTCATCGATGTACTATGCTGCAAGAAAACGTCATATCCTGTGATGTTAACACGAAGATGAATTTAAACCCTGAATATGAAAATAGCACAAAAAAGATTAAAATTAACTAGTTTTCTCCTACAATTTAAATTAATGGATGGTAACATTGTTGTCTGTGATGTTCAGCACACATAACTCATATAAAATTTATTTTAGGGTTTCATGACACTTTAATATCCAGTGCGATATGTAGAAATGGCTGACGTATCCTATATGTTTTACATACATTATTTTTAAGTGTGAAACTGGATATTCAATGAGAAAAAAAAATGTAGGGTGCATGGGATTTGGAGTTTGAAAAAAAGTAGGTGTTACACTGCTGGTTGGTTGTAGGGTAAGGTAAGACTGATTCATGATACAGCAGAAAAGGAAAGTCATTTTAGAGGCAGAGCAAGGGATATATATATATAAATTGAATAACATGCACTGATGAATTGAACACAATATGAAAATTTTGATTTCAGGCTGACATTGATGATGACAAATGTGCAGGCACAGATTGAACACAGGGCACATAGTACTCTACGTCTAAGGGGGCCTCAATCTGTAACCAGTTTTTCCAACAACGAATCATTCCAAACATCCAAACCACTTCATCACTTCATGCTAAATGGGTTTATTCAGGCTTTTAAAGAAAAAATAAAAACTTGAATCAAATTCACTGATGGATAAATGTTCTGTTCTCGCAGTGTTGTTAGTTTTCCATCATGTTATAACCATCAGAACCATGGTTAACCATCATGAAAGGTCGGCAGGGAGAGAGTGAGTACAGAGGTGGTGCTACAAATAATCATTATCTGTCACTTTGACAGACTGGGTTGTAAATTTACCATCATCTTTTATTTTATCTGTCAGTAAATATTGTTACACATTGATATCACAAGAACTTTGCCTTTAGTCTCATCAGGGGATATGTTGCCTGTTCTTGGCTTCTTTTTATTCCGCTCACTCAATGTGACAGATGCCGTCTTGTGATTTTGGTCACCCAATTTAATGAACAATGTCCTATGAATTATTCCACTGGTCTACAGGTGTGCACTTGTTTCTTTTTCCATATCCTCACTCATATCTCTCTCCTGTTTTATGTTTTTTTCATTTGCTTATTTTTTCTTTAAAACTCTTTTCTTTACTTTTAATCCATTTTAGCAACCTTTAGTGTGGGAATATGTCTAAGGAACAGACACAGGAACAGATTCCTTATTTTTTTTTAATTCTATATTTTATTTTTTAATTAAAAAGCATTATAAATAAATAAATACAAAACATTCTCAATGTTTTAAGTGAATTATTCAGTAAATATTGTGTAAAATAAGTGTGCTCTATTAGTGTTTCTATTTTTTTAAATTATTGGCACACTTATTTTACAATATTTATTTAAAAGTCCTGTCATGAATTTTTAGCAGCCATCGTCTTTACTGTCATGTTTGATTAAAAAAAAGCTTACCTCAAACTTTTATATTAAACATAAACATAATATTAACCAATAATATCATAGCCCAACATGTTTCCCTTTTCCCAGTCCAATCAAATCCCGATGGATAAAATTAAGTCCCTCTCTGCATTATTTCCTGCTCAATGTTTTTGTTTTGTACAACATGCAGAGTCCATTTCAGCCTGCAGAGTAAACACAAGACAATCTCCCATCATTTAATATCTGTCTTCAGGAGCCTTATCTGCAGTCCGCGCTCTTTATTTCATTTCATGCATTATTTCATTCCTGCCTGTTTGATCACTTAGCATCTGTCTCTGAGTTATTAATGTTTGTTTAGTAGAACTCATGTCAGGGGAACATGTCTGTCTCTCTCTCTTCCTCTTATCTCTGTGAATCATAGGTAATAGATGTTTGGTTGTAGGGCATTAATAGTAGTTGAGCTGCTCTGAACAATAGTGCTTAATAACCATGACAGAGTAAACATTATGAGCAAGTCAGGAGGAGGGTTACCTGTCATCTTACAGTGCCAGCCCTTAACATGTCGCTGTGTGGCATCGCAAGAGATTTTCCATTCTTTGCCAAAGAAGCACATTAGTGTGTGTTGGGAAATGTAATCAGTTGTTCACAACAATGTCCTTGACCCTGAGGGTCATAGCTTCCTGTGTCTGTCAGAGGAGGAACTGGAGGTCACGCTATTGGACATTATTACTTCCTGCTGTGGTGGTGTGTGTATTAGCTTTGGGAAAAACATTTGAGACACTTAAAATGACTACAACTTTTCAGTGTGATTAAACCCTGGGCTAAACTTTACAACTTCAACCCTGTTCATGCTCACAGTCTTCTCGATCCTTTTGTTTGTATTTCATTAATGTATTTGCACTACATTACACCACATGTCATTATTTAATTAACCTTCTATTAATGAATGCATGTGCTGTAGATATTTAAGCTTAAAAACCTTGATGACTTTATGAATGTCCTGTTTGACTATGCCCTTCGGTGCTGATAAACTGTTCATATTTAATATTTAATTCCTTAATGGCTCAGATAGTCACAGTATAATTTTATGTTGGACATTTATGGCCTGTTGTGGGTCACTTTTTATTTCAATTCTTAGGCTGTTTTTAATTTTATCTCACACTCTGACATTATCTGAGAAATTATTTGCATGTTCTAACCTCTCATTTTAATGTGATCTTAAAGCATTTGGTGTAATGATTATATTTTCTCTCCCGTGTATATATGCTTACACTTCCGTTTAAAAGTTTAAAAACTAGGGCTGTCCCCGACTAAAGATTTTTCTAGTCGACTAGTAGTCATTCATTTAAGCCATTAGTCGACTAATCACGTTTTAAAATAATTTAATTACTTAAATATTGGTAGGGGCGTAATATATAGCCTATTCCACGCTCACATAAAGTGCACATAAAGCTTGCCGCAAAGCACTGACAAATGTAATGATTATGAATGTGTATAAGAAAAAATTGCAAGGAGACATTTTAATTATTTATTAATAAACTAGTGTTTTCTGGGTCAGTGTCGGCTGCAAAGATGAAGTATAATGTATAAACGCGCCTTTAATGCACCTTTCATATGGATTACATAATCAGACAGCATTTGTTTTCTATTCAAATTGGTTTGTTTAAAAGTATTCATTTCAAGCTTTCTATAGATATTTCTCATGTCTGTGAGGCAAGTAGCCTATACACTGAGTTTTGATTCATTTTTGTGATGTGTCATGCAGTAAGCGCTCTAATACTAGCTTCCACACTCCGCACAAACACTTGGATATGCGCCTAATAATAGCACACATTTATCTAGGTTAACTTTAGAGTGAGCGGCCATATAAAGTTGCTACTTCTTACATGTTTCAAATGATAAGCCATATTTGAGGTCGATAGATGATAGGCAAATGTTTGGATTTCCTGCCCGACATACTGTAATTACCACAAGGCTTGACTTCACCACTTTCTATGGATTTTTTTTTCTGCGCCTAACCAACTAATAAAATTTTGGTGGACTAAGCCTCTTCTTGTTGATCAACGTTTAGTTGACTATTAGGGGGCAGCCCTACTAAAAACGGGTAACTTTTTATGTGTTTTGGCAATTCATTTACACAACAATGGTGTTTTGGGGGCCTGAAAATGCAAACTTTTGAAAACAGGTTTCAAAGTGCATGTGTTAACTACAAAAACGCGAATTTGTGAAAATGGTGACGTCATGTGCATGCGTATTACGTGTTCAGTCTATAGGCGTGCAGTGTTTCTTCACAAAGTGACATCGCCAACTACTGGCCTGGCAGTAAAATACTGCATTTTTAGTCATTTTCACAGATCTGTGTGAATGGGGATCATTTTGACAACGTTGTCATCTCTACTTGAAAAAACGCAAAGGAAAAACTTTTCCATTTATAGTGCATCGTTGTGTTTAAACGTACAATTATGCTCACCAAGGCTGCATTTATTTGATCAAAAATAAAAACAGTAATACTGTGAAATATTATACAATTTAAAATAACTGTTTTCTATTTTAATATGATTTAAAATGTAATTTTATCCATGTTGAAGACAGTTGTTCTGATTGTTATTTTTATGGATTCTTTTCAGTATTCTTTGATGAAAAGAATATTCAAAAGAACAGCATTTATTTGAAAAAGAATTATTTTCTAATATTATAAATGTCTGTCACTTTTGAATTTAATGCATCCTTGCTAAATAAAAGTATTTAAAAAAACTCTTACTGACCCCAAACTTTTGAACAGTAGCATAAATGTTTTCCCTACAACCTTGAACTTAACTACATGAATATTGATTTTCATTAAAATACTGCATGCATTATGTAGTTGTGCTCAAAGAGATGTCAATTTGCTCAGGTCTGAAAAAATTGAGGAACCATTATGGTGACAAGGTGGTTCTTGTTCTCATTTGATAATGAATAAATAAAACAGAATGACTGGCCAGTTGGCTGGTAACTTTATCAGGATCTGCAACATTACATGCTTTATGTCAAACTGACTCTCTGATGTAAATGATGTGCGTTATTCAAATTCAAATTCAAATTCAAAGGCATAAAGCTCCTGATCAGGAAAACATCTGTTGCATCTTTTACCTCAATGGAAATGTTATTATTAGAAGTTAATCTAGAATGTCTAATTTTAATTTTCTGAAGAACTCCGCACATATGTGGAATACTTCTCACATTAAGCCACTAAAACAGAAATATCGCAGACAGACGGAGACTGGCTCATCTCGGATGTGATGCTGCGAGTCACACAATGATCTGTGCTGTTTGACACAAGTATACAAAATGACAAAAAACATCTAAATTATACCACAGATGTGAAAAATACATTTTTAGGGCCTGTGATTTTCTTCATTCGGTATTGGCGAGTGTGGCAAAAAGTTCATTCTGAACCATGATAATAATGAATCCAGAGAAAGGTTTGATTAGGTCAAGGCCACGTGAAAGTCATTCTGCCCCATAATCCTGTTCTGCCAGACCTGAATATTAATGATAGGTTAAATAGTCCATCAGAAGGGAAGGGTCATCAACTCTCTTTCTCTTTTCTTTTTTCTCTTACTCTCTAACATTCACATATCTCACTGAGCATGTTTGCACACCAATGCATACCAATACGCTGATAACTGGGTCATTACTAGTATTCTGTGCTTTTTAGATAATTCTGTGCATAAAATGTAGAAAATCAAACTCAGTTTTTAAAAGATATTTTTGTGTAATCATGATATGGTGATGTAAAACATTTGAAAATTGATTTTGGTCAAGTTTGGGTAAATAAACTTAGCCATTTATTAAACAAAATCAATGACAAATGAACAACAGTTTAAAATACTTATGATTCTAATTTATGGGCATTGTGTACATTTTCTGAGACAACATATATTAAAAATGTACACAATGCCCATAAATTAGAATACATACAGTATATATATATATATATATATATATATGTGAATTTTACTTACTTTCTTACAAACACATCATTTAACATTTTCTTTTTTAGATACAAATGCCTGAAAGGCTTTTTTGTTCACTTTTTAAAGTACTACGTTATTAATACTCCAATACATTTTCATTGTCACTGAATTATTTTAATTTTCTTGTGCTTTTTTTTATGAAATTATTATAAAAAACCTACTTAACAGGGTGGAAAAAAGTAATAATAGGGTGGATAAAATAACAGGGTGAACAAGTGGTATTAAAAAATGGATGGATGGATGATTTCCTGTCTGTCACATACAACCAGTTGCAATATTACTTTTGTTTGAACTTGTTTTTGATAGGAAACAATATGTAAAACATTATCATAGAACTTTACTACTTCTTAAAAAATAAACATAAAATACTTTGACAATCACTATGTCCACTTTCAGTGTCCACTCTGCTAGGTCTTCTGATTTAACAGAGTGGACATTCTGACCTAAAATCAGCCACTGCGCCATGTCGGAGCAAAAATAAGCTAACACAGACGGTTTATCAAATAAAGAATTGCATGGGTTTTTCTACTAACTTTTTTCATATTTCCTATAACAGAGTGGACGTATTGAGGTTGACCACATCAAATTTGAAAGATAAAGTTTGTCAAAACAGAAATAGAGGATCTATTTAAATAATAGATTATCTTACTCACTTGCCCAAGTTGTGTTCCCTCCAAAGAAGTGATGACTGCTTTATGATATGATGTCATTTATCTTTTCCAACTTTCATTTGAAAGGAAAGTAGTCAAAAATAACAGAGTGGACAATAACTTGAGGGACATGCTAAAAAGCTTTATTATAATTGTTAAAATAAATGTAATAATTGAAAATACATGACAGAGAATCATTGATATACCCTACAATGTATACATTTTGGGAAAAATCACATACAGTAAGTGTTGTATTTATCATGAAAATGGGATACACAAGCCTGGGGACATAGGAAAAATGGTCATATATGGTGGTTCAAAATGCAAATCAAAAACCTAACAGCAAGTAAACCATATTTACAAGACTGTATTAAAAAAAACAACAACAAAAAAACCCCATCAAAACGTAAGCATCCATGCATTTCACTCAGAGTATTCTATTTATTATATGAGATGTGATGTTAAATAAAGCAGGAAAAACCCCAGAGTACTTCAAAATGTCAGCCTGAAAATTGCACAGACTCATTCTCCTCTCATATTTGAATTTTCTACAATGTCCTTTGGCTGAGACGAGGGTCAAGAAAAAAATTGTAGTTGGCGATATATTTCTCCTCACTTACCACGATCGCTGTGGCTGGATTTGCTTAAATCTATAAGGACGCTTTCCTGTCACATATCGCACTACAGTAAGCTTGACAGCTGGTTAAGGTTTGGGGCGAAATCGGGGTAATGGGCAAAATTCTAGCTCTGTCGATCGGTTTATTCTTAATCCGTTTATAACCTTTTTCTGACAAAGGAAAACAGTTTAACATGTTTACCTGACCACAAGCATTGTCAGCTTATTAAGCATAATCTGTTTAAGAACGTGCATGTAAATACACTCACTGTCTTTTCTCTCTAAAACCTTGATATGCCCTTCACACCTTTTCTATCTTTCTCTGCATCAGTCTGTCTCATCTCACATGGTCATTCACAGACCAACTGTCTGTGTGATCAGCTGTTGAAAAGTGAGAAAAGGTGCTCGACTTCCTGTTATTCTGCTCATAATGTATCATATCAGCCCATCTACAGTTGACACCTCTGAGAGAGAAAGAGAGAGAGAGACAGCAGCAGGTGTATTTTAAAGTGCAGTCACACTAAAGGTGTGTTGAAGGCTGTGATGTGTGCTCTTTCATGAATCATGATACAGCACCAGTCGCCAGCCAATCGTTTCTGTCTGATCTCTCTAATTATGGATACATATAGTGCTTAACACACACACACACACACATACACACACACACACACACACACACGCACATAATATATATAATAATATGTAATATATATTATGGGTGTGTGTTTGTGTGTGTATATATATATATATCTATATACACACATAAATTATATATACACATATTATGTAAACAAACTTTTATGTTAGATGCAGTTAATAGTGATTAATCGATTTGACAGCACTAATATGTGTGTCATTGACGAATAAGGTTTTTAAAAGTGTAAAAAAACAAAATGGAGATATAATTAATTTTGAAGTTTTATTAAGTGTTAACAATGAGATTGTGGTTTTTATAATCAATTAACACATTTTTTACAAGATGGACAAAATTTGTCCCAAAAAAGTTATTCAGTTTAACCAAAATTTCGGTTTTACTGAATGACACTTTTGGTTATACCGAATGACGATATTTTCAAACAATGCTAACAGGCTGATATCTAGCTAGCTAGCTAGATAAAAAAAAAAAAATACATTTATTACATTTTATAATATTTTAATCACAAATGAAATGGCTGTATTGGCCTTAGGAGAGTTAAACCGAATGACCTTTTGACAAAATCTTTAAGTTACATTTATATGTAGCAAAATATAATTAAAACCTTTTGGATTCAATAAAGAGATCTAGTTGTACTACCTTACATACTTTGGATATCATATCTTTTTATTATTTTTTATTATTATTAAGGCCTTTGGACAAAAAAATGACCCGTCACGTCATTGACCCATATATATGAAGAACATAAATCCTATTTTTGTGTACAGTTATGCTCAGTTAGTTTAGTTTCATTCATGACATGTGTTTCCTTTGTTCTAGTTTCCCGCCACTCATCAGTCACCAAGGACACTAACACTAATCATCACAGCTGTTCATCTTTTAGTTAATCATCACTGTGTATTTAAGTTCCTCCCTTTGTTCTGTTCAGTTGTCTGGTATTGTTTGTGTTTGACACACTGTCTCGCATGTTGGCTTTCTTGTTAGTACTTATTTAATAAACCTTGGATTATTATCATCATCTTCATCTTCTGTGGATATCAGTGTTACATTGTGATTTTTTTATTCATATTTTTTTGTAGTAATTTTGTTATTTTTTAAAATAATGAAAACAAATTATCATTTAAATAATCAATTTAAATATTTTTAATTTTATCATATCATTATTATTATTATTATTATTATTATTATTATTATTACATGGAGTTATGTAGACTTAATTTTCTCTTCAAAACATTTTCCTTATTTATTTATTTATTTTGGATTTTGGGATTAAAACGATGGGGTCATGTTTTTCCCAGGTGTCTTAAAATTCACCACTAATCTCTGCTCTGTTTTTTATTTCAGAGGGAAAGGTTGAAGTGACTAAAGAAGGATTGAAGCTGTGCACTATGGGACCAGGAAAGGTGTTTGGAGAGCTCGCAATCCTTTATAACTGCACCAGGACGGCCACTGTGAGAAGTAAGTTCACACAGACCACAGTAATAAATAAAATGATCCTGACTTTGATTATAATTACTCAAGCAAGGGGCATTTTGGAATATTTTTCCCTCTACATACATAGATTAACACAGCTTGGGTTTATTCTAGGCCACATTTCCCAGTCTGCCAGCATGGGATTATAATTCTCAGTATGACTGAAGACAACGAATCGCTCCATCTGTGATGATAATCTGTGATTACATCAATAGACAGGAGGCCAGATAAAGAGAGATATGAGGGATGACTTAATATTAGGGGACAACAAATGAATTGTGCTCAGATATTCCAGGATGTTATTGGTTTTTTTAGTCATTTGAACATACCTCAGTGCTCGAAGTGGAAAAAAAGTGCTGGTACTTCATGTGAGAAGTGCCGGTACGCAAGAAAAAGTGAGGGTAGACTACAGATTAAAATATAGAAGTGCCAGTGCGTACTAGCCCACTTCAAGCACTGAACATACCCCTAACCCTGTATTAAAGGGGTATTATGTAGAATTCAGAAACCCTTGTTCAGAATTCAGAAACTGCAGCCAGCAACATATTGCTTGTGCTCGCACTTCTGCACACATAACGTACAAAAGACTAGGGCTGCCCCCTAATAGTTGACTAAATGTTAGTCGAATAGAAGAGGCTTAGTTGACCAAGGTTTTATTAGTCGGTTAGCTGCAGAAAAAAAAACTCCACAGCCAGGAAGTGGCGAAGTCACGCAGTCCCTTGAGGAACAGATCGTTAACAGCGGGTCATTGGTAATTACAGTATGTCTGGCAGGAAATCCAAACGTTCGCCTATCATCCATCGACCTCAAATATGGCTTATCATTTAAAACATGTAAGTAGCAACTTTACATGGCTGCTCGCTCTAATGTTAACCTAGATAAATGTGCGCTGTTATATATCCAAATGTTTGTGCGGAGTGTGGAAGGCAGCTAAAGTATAACGCACTTTACTGCACGACATGGAGGCGCCAGCGCAATCACTTGCATTTTTTCAACTTAAAATACACCGTCATTTTTTGTCATACATCATTCCAACCTGTAAAAGGGTCTACTTCTATTTGTGTAAACTCACAATAACATCAAAACATTGTGCTTTTGTAAAATAAAGAAAACAAACAGGATGCACTTTCTGCCGTCTCTGCCTCCCTGAACAGCAGTGCGCCACATAAATGTACTGATACCGAGAAATATATCTATAGAAAGCTCGAAATGTCTACTTTTAAACAAACCAATTTGAATCGAAAACAAATACTCTCTGATTATGTAATCCATATGAAAGGTGCATTTCTCTCTATAGGCACGTTACTGAGGAGATGACGAGTCAGCATTGTCAACTTCATCTTTGCAGCCGACACTGACTCTGCTAGTGCTTTGCACCAAGCTTTATGCTTGCGCTTGAGAGCAAGGCATGTATTCCGCCCCCAGTATATTTTAAGTAATTAAATTAATATAAACGTGTGATTAGTCGACCAATGGCTTAAATGAACGACTACTAGTCGACTTGAAAAATCTTTAGTCGAGGGCAGCCCTACAAAAGACTGAATGTGATTCAGTGCCTTGAAATACTCACTGCAAAGTTATTTTCCTTTCTTTGCTTGGAAGTAAAAAGAAGTTGAAAATTCCTTGGCAAGCGATATACTGTTAACAAACATCCAGATGCCGTCCACGCTGCTGAAAGTAATGTTTAGATGAATATGTAAATATGTGCTTCACGCTTTCTTCTCAATAACAAAATAAACATACAACAAAAATGACAGCGGTGAGAAAGCGGCAGTTAAGAAAGTATCTGATGTGGATATGTTTGCACAACGGCATCATGACAACAGATGATGCAATTAAAATGACACTGTTATGATAGTTTATGAAGTATATTTGAGACTATAGACTATAAATCTGGCTATGTGAGACTATAGTTTGAATTAATCCCCTTTCTTTGCATGACACATTAACATTACAGTATAGAATAGCTCTTTCGGCATTATCCTGAACATTGGATAAGTATTCATTTCATGTGTCATAGAACGGAAGAGAGGCTCTTAGGAGCGCTCTTGCATTCTTTTGATTTTCCCAGCAAAAACGTCCCCAGTCCTTTACATAAAAATCAGTCTACAGAGGCTTTTATAGACAACCTAGAAAGTTGGGGAAGGTCTTTTTTTAAGTCTTGTTACAAGCTGTTCTCACATTGGCAATAAAAAAGCGATTAATACATGATAATTCTTACATATAGCCCTGTTAAACTTTGGCACACATAACTTGTCTCTCTTCAACTCACCACTTACATTTTCATTAAGCTTTTCCTTATTTATAAAAAGCCAGAAGTTACTTCAAAATCTAGATCTGATTCTGTAATTAGCAGCCAGTTTACACAGCCATAATTAATGTCCACAGTTGTCCCACAATTCTTGTTTTTTTTTTTTCCTTTTACCAGATCATCTCATATGCACAGGCTTGTGTCTGTGAATTATTTGCAAGCCTTTCTCTCATTTATTATTCTATTCCTCTTTTCATTTTCTTTTTCCTCTGAACCATTGTTCTCCTTGATGCATATTCGCTTCTTGCCTCCGCTTGGCTCTCTTTCTCCATCCTCTTTCCCTCCACTCTATCTCTCCTCCTCCGGCTGTGTTTATGGTGTTCCTGCACTCCTCTGCGCTCTGTCTCTGGTTCTCTGGATAGCGTCTGGGACAGGAAGTGAGCTGGCCTGGGATTAAGGGACATGCATGTGTCTGATCTCTCCATGCACGTCCAAATGCAACAGTTATTTTCACTTCAGTTCATGTAAATTGAAATTTTCCGCATTTTAAGCATCTGTTGCATGTTGTTGATTGCCTAATAATTCCAACTTTTCCTTCAATTTCTGTAATGTAGTTTAATGGAAGCCTATTTGGAAATTGTACAGCACTGCAGAAAAATATTTCATCTTTTGCATCTTTTAACTTATGTAATGAAAATGCAAACCAGGTCATTTTCACACAATGTGCACAAGCATACCAGAAAGGGACATGATTTAACTTTTTACATGAAGTTGTAAAGGTCATCCGTCTAGATAAGTTTTTCCACATCAAAAAGATAATTTAGACAACTTTGCATCTCAAATAGCACTTTAACAAAAATACACGCTTTTCGTTATTGTTATATGCATGATAGAGCTTAAATTTTGTTTACACAGGCTTTTCATTTCTGTTTTTAAACCCTCATACTGTACATGTATTCAATTGCATACTTAGAGTTTGATTAAATGTCAGAATGTAACTTGTCCGCATTGTTTGTGCTGCAGACATGAATGATACCTCAAATTGTGTGGCTTTTGAGGAGAGCTGCACTATTTGTTTTCTAAGTGATCTGACAGTTTTCAAACCTCTTGCAACTACAAATTTTATGCTTAAATTTATGCCACTTTTCCTCAGAAGAAGTTGCTATCTGAGTGTTTGCATAGCTGCGTGTATGGTTATTCATCTCCCTCTCCCTGTCTCTTTCTTTCAAACACACACCTTTTGTTGTGACTGGTTTCCAATTGTGTATTCTGCATGTAAATGAGTCCTCAGGAGAAGCTGTGGCTTAGAGCATTAGAATGCACGGGGGAAACAGCACAGATATGTCAGCGCTTAAAGTGGTTTTGACCTGGTGTGATCTTACCCACCTTACAGCTGCCCTGTCCTTTCACAGCTATAAACAACAGAGCAGAGCAAGAGAGAGCAGGCCCAGTAGTGATGGGAAGTTCGGTTCTTTTCCGCGAACCGGTTCTTTCGGACAGTTCGTTTCAATAAACCAGTTGAAAAAAACGGTTCACCGGTTCTTTTATGCTCTGACGTAATGATGTCATTCGCTATGACGTAATGACGTCAAGTCTATCGTGGGCCGGGATGAAAAAACACAACACATTCAAATATATAAAGTTAGTAATCATAACATCAGTCAACGTTTCTTACAATTTAGTTTTGCATCTAAAGCATCCAAACACATATTCAGGCAGTGGTGTTCAAACGAGGATGTTTTACAGTTATAAAGTGAATAAATTAGTCTTCATCAGCGCAGAAACCATGATCCACTTACTATGCATAATCCATTACGATTTATTTGTAATTAAATAAACGTACATTTCGCCAGATTGGCTTCTCATTCAAGTCCTCTCGTAGCATCAGTTGTCTTACTAGTTAACCGGTGCTGTGACAGGAGTCGCTTCGATTCAAAAGGAGTCGCTTGTTTGCTCTCGCTGTAGTTTGATTATGTAATTTTTTATCTTTATATCACCTTGTTTAGAAATTAAATAAGCTGTTCCTGAAAATATTCCATTGATTATTTATGAAACAAATGAATTGTTTGTAGTTTTACAAACAATTGTTTCCAATCTTTTAAAAAATTAACATGAAAGCTGCACAACTTTTATGTATGCTTTTTATACAACATTAATATAGAAAAAGAAATTTGTATAACTATTTCTGAACATTAGATAGTTTGATCTGTGTACAAAATATTTATGTTCATGTTGCATGTAGTTTCTTGTATGTACAGTATATATTTTGCATGCTTTGTATGCTTGTATATTTTGTATTTATCTGTTATGGTGTATATGGAAAAGCACAATAAACTTTTTGTATTTTGAATTAAGTCATAAACATATTTCCAGTATGTTTTATATTATCACACTTTCCGATGTTCAACAAAACTTGACTAACGTGCTTTTCGTTCGCTTGAAAAATTACATGCATGCGCAGTATCATCAGCTCATCGGTTCTCAAATCGGATATGTCCGAAAGAAGCAGTTCTCGGTTGTGTACTGGTGATCCGAAAACCGTTGCAACCGATTCTTTACTCGAGAACGAGAACGGTGACAGGCCGAGTACGTTCGTTCATGTATGCCGCGCATGCTCACTCAGTATATCAGCTGCTCTGCTGCTCTTGCTCATCATCATCAGTTCTCTCTTCACAGCAGGTTAAGTCAGTGTACTGTTGGAGTAACTGAATAACTCCGGGATGTTGGTTTATTTCGAGTCAGAGCGAGTGTCAGGCACGTCAAAAAAGTGAGTAACTTTAGTAATTTGTGGATTAGTGCTTGCTAACTGGAGATTAAACTGTTTCGAACGATTCAGTCCGATTTGGTGAACTGGTTCGACCGATTCACTAAAAAGAACCGGTTCAAAAGAACGATTCTTTTGCGAACCGGACATCACTAAGGCCCAGTGCTTCACAGGACACACAAGATGAAGGCTCTTTATCACAATACCCTGAATTCCTAGATTGTCTATGAAAGCCTGTATACTGATTTTTATGTGAAGGATTCAGGACATTTTTGCCGGGAAAATCAAAAGGATGTTACGTCTACACGTACTCTTCAGTTCTATGACACGAAACTAATGCTCATGCAATGTTCAGGATAATGCTGAAAGAGCTATTATATACTGTAATGTCAATGTGTCATGCAAAGAAAAGGGATTAATTCAAACTATAGCCTCACATAGCCAGATCTATATAGTCTATAGCAGGGATCTCCAACCCTACTCCTGGAGGGCTACTGTTCTGCAGACTTCAGTTCCAACTCTGCTCCAACACACCTGTCTGTAATTATCAAGAAACCCTGAACACCTTGATTAGCTGGTTCAGTGGCCTGTTGCACAAAGCCGATTTCAGTTTCTACCCAGGTAAGTTCAAAATTAGTTTGAGCAAACTCTGGTTTTTCGGGCTCATGAAGGTGGATTGGTTTTTAGCTGTGTTCATTGCCATGGTAACTTACGCTACATGGCTAACCTGCTCCGGAGCAGGTTTTATTCTGGGTTAGAGATCGCAAACCCAAACTGGACCAATCAGCTGTGAGTAAAGTGACATGTATCTGATGCAATAAAGCCACTCCCCCTGTATCTCGCACTCCACATTAAATCAGTTTATACTGAAAACATTTTAGAGACAAAATTGCTCTAATTATTTATTATATTTATAGTATATGAATTATGTATAATTCATATAATAGTATATTCATATAATTATTATATTAATTGACAATATTAAACTTTGCTTTTAAATTGATATAAATATAATACATGCATCGATATATAAAGCTTTTAAACAAATTAAGCTTATGTGTATTCATTTGAGCTCTTTGTGAAACTAATATAAATGATTATATTATAAATTATTAGGCATATTTCTTTGATTCACATGCATTAATACAGTCAGATATTTTCTTTTAGTTGCCTTCTCAAACTTTCACTTGCAGCAGCAGTGTTTATTCCTGCCTTGTAAATGCATTTAATTTCATGATATTTTTCATAACGATCTCTTAATCTTCAGAAGAGACGTGAATTGCGCGGCTCTCTCGCGAGAGGTGAATCAAACGGACGCTCTGCATGTTCTGTGTGATTGGCTGTTTGCCGCACATGTCACACTTTCAGGTGCATGCGCTTCAGAGTTAATCGCAAACTCTGGATTAAACCTGAGTTGACAAAGTTTATACCCAGCGTTGTGCAACAGCTGATCCTGATCTAAACCAGGTTGGATTTATCTGGATTTGCCAACTCAGTTTGTTACACTAGCTTCATGCAACAGGCCACAGGTGTGTTTGATTGGGGCTGGAGCTGAAATCTGCAGGACGGTAGGCCTCCAGGAGCAGGGTTGGAGATCCAGTCTCAAATATAGGCTAATTTATAATAAAACTATTATAACAGTGTGATTTTAATTACTTTATCTTTTGACACGATGCAGGTAAATTGCAGAGCTTGTGCAAACATATCCACATCGCTATGATCAGATGCTTTCTTAACTGCTGTTTTCTCACCAGTCATTTTTGTTGTGTGTTTATTGAGAGGAAAGCGAGCAGCACATATTTACATCTTTATCTAAACATTGATCTCAGCAGCGTGGATGGCGACGGTGTGTACGAGTGCGAGCAAGTGTGGAGTAGGGTTAGGGTTTAGTTTCTGTTGTTTCATTTCACCTTTCGGCACGTCCTTACCTTTTGGCACACCCATTACTCCGACCTGCAGCCGACGAGCAGTAAGTTGCTAGCTGCAGTTCACTTAATGGCCACCGGTGTCGCTAATAATGAGGGTTTCTGAATTCCACATACTGTATAGCCTCTTTAAACTGCAGATGTTCATAAGTAACTTTAACATAGAAAGTTATGTCGTCATTTAAAAGCAACTGAAAAATTTACATTATATGCTGATATTATATTATATAAGGGCTAGGACAATCAATCGATGCATCGCGATTTGTGGATCGATTCTGAGATTTTCTCTCTCGAATTGGTTCTTTATGAATTATTCTTATATGATTATTTTATAGAAATTTCAAGTGGTGTGTGTGAGGAATTGGAAGCAAGCAGAGTACGGCTGTTTCTAAAGCAAGCAGTGCCATCTGCTGTTAAAAACTAAGCTCAGAATCGATTCGAGAGAGAATCGCGATGCATTCGGAAAATCATTTCTCAATTCGCAGTGCATCGATTTAGGGTGTACTCACACTAGGCACGGTCGCCTTGAACCGAGTCCGAGTGCGATTGGCCCCCCTCCCCACTCCCCTGCTGGCCTGCACTCACACGTTCCAGGCCAGAGCATGCTTACGTCATATACAATGCAACTTTTTGAATAGAAGAAAACAGGAAGAAATGCACTTTTGCTAATATAGACTATTTATAATTTATGCAATGCAGCGATTTTCAATAGCACGTATCAGGGGATTATTACGAAGGCAGCTGATGTTAATGGAGGAATTTGCAGCTTTACTCGCAAACTACAATTCCTGTTCATCAATAAGGTGAGAATCAGACCCGTTATAAACCCAAATACACTCGAATTAATTACATGAATTGATAAGTGTACTATCAAAGTAGTAATAAAGATGTTTGCCGTCATAATGATAACAGTAGCGCACACAAAAGTAGTAACTGTTCCATGCTCCGGCACGGTTAGCACTCACACTGCATGTGAACCGCGCTTGAGCCCAAATGAACCGCGCTCTGGTCCACCTCTTCCAAGTGGACCAGGGACAGCTAAACGAACCGCGCCCGGGCACGGAACGGAGCAATCACACTACTCAAACGAACCGGGCTTTGGGGGTCAAACGTGCTCGGGCATGGTTCAGAGCGCCTAGTGTGAGTACACCCTTATTGTCCCAGCCCTAATATATATATATATATATATGTATGTATATACACTGAAAATAAATATATATATATATATATATATATGTACTGAAATTTTAAAAATGTGATGCTTTTGAGTGCTGTTGAGCAGATTCGTAAACACCTCTGATTAGCCATTATGTTGACGCGCTCATTGGATATGTCTGTGATTGGCTACAATGTTCAACGCACGGGAGCGTTTAAAAGCACACGGAAGTGTTTGAATTTGAAAGCGGTTTGAAAGCGGGAGCGGGAGCGTTTGAAAGCAGGCATCTATCAGCGGACTGGTTCGCAATAGACGCCTGCTTTCAAATGCTCCCTTGTGTATAGAGCATCATTGATGACTGTTTACAACGATTTTGAAGCGTTGATCACTGAAAAAAATCACAGACATATCCGATGAGTGCATGAATACAATGGCCAATCAGAGGTGTTTATGAATCCACTCAACAACGCTCAAAGTACTAACTTGGTATCGAAATCTGTACTTTTCACAACTCTAATTCCATTTAGTGCAAAAATCAGTATACATGCTGATGGACTCCAGCTGAAAAGCTTGTCCATTAATTTAGTTTAGGTTAAACAAATCTTTAGCTTTTTCCACACACGTTTTTTTTTTTTTTTAACCTTCTTGGAAGCAATATAAAAAGTGCATCTTACAGGGGACATTTTTTTTATGTGTCTAAAGTCCTGAGGGTGACATGTTCACTTTATTATATTGTTCTATATAAGTTCTCATCTTCTTGTGGTGCCCGTCTGTGTGTGTATGTGTGATCTGAGGAACATTTTCATTGTGTTCAAGAGAGCAAGAGGATGGAGAAGATGGGCGAAAATGACCCATTTAAAAGTTTGCAACAAAAGCTGCTATCATTTTCTAGCCTTTCTGGATGGTAATATAGTAGTGTGTATGTTTGTGTATATAGCTGAATCATCTCAGTTCAATATCAGTAGGAAGTCAGATATGGCAGTTGAGAACCCCACTTACTACTTTGCTAGAATAGATTTGAAGTCTCTTTACTTTCATTCAAGAAGCTTGAAAATCATGATGCAAATTTGAGGGATGAGCTCCTGGACAAAACCTTAGATATGTCAAACTGTGGCCCTGCAGCAGTCTGATGAAAACTCGACAAAACAGCAGGAATTTTAGCTCTGATATGTGTTTTTATGTTCTCTGATTGTGGAAAACATACCCAGTAGCGATCGGTTTGCATTTCAGACACAACTTGCTTTGGCCCACACAAATTTAGCGGTGCCCATCAGTGAGGAACAAAAATGAGATTTACTTTCTGAGGCATTTTTTGTGCAGCCATCCAACTGAGATAAAAACACTGTTTTGTTCGCTCATAAAACTTTTACCTAATAAGCCAGCAGCCCTGTAGTGCCATCTCGATTCACCAGCTAATGCACACTGCACACAACAATCACTAGTTCTCTGAGGTGCATTTCCAGTACAACGACGTAACTTGCTGCTTCACTACCATAGTACGATGCATCCTTGAAGAAATCAACTAGCTAGTCACGACTGTTTCCTGAAACCAGATTGTCACAATTACTTATTTTTTTTTTTTGTATTGTTGCAAACCATATTGGTTAATGATGTCACACAGGTAGTGGAGTGATAACTTCTTTTAATTAATCGGTTTAAGATTGAATTGATTTAAGATTGAATTATTGCTAGATTTTTTTTTTTTTTGGCTATAAATTATGGCATCTGGCATCTGAGGACTAATTCCCATTTTTCTCAGTTGTTTTGCTTTATTTCCAGATTCAATCATAAGCTCCTTCTTACATGGAGCACGTACGCACATCCGCACTCTTCAAAAATGGCGCTTTAAAGATGTAAATGACGTGTATATATTCAAAATAAAACGTATAGATTTTACTGAATGACAGCTTGCTTATTTTGCTCAAGATAAGGATTCATTATGTCCACATATCATGCAAACAAGAAACTATAATTCTAACCACAAGTCGAGAGCTGTTGTTCCAACCACACAACTTTGCGATGCTGTTTGTGAATGTTCGTTGAAACTATGGTTTCGGGAAACACAGACTTGTTGAACTATGCTGATAACGACAGCCATAATTGGCTAACATTGCTTTTGGGAAATACACCTCTGACTGGCTGGCTTCTAGCAACTTCCTGGAGTCAATCTTTTATCAGGTTGCTACATTAGGTCTGCTGAGGAATAGCTAATTGGTGGATTTGCCAAAATTGGCAATATTCATGAGTTTTGTTTGAGACACGCATCAAGAAAAATGGGTACAATTGATTGTTTTTGCATTTTACAACAACTAAATGTAAATATGGGTTGGAAGGTTTTTTTTTTTTTTTTACCAATCAGTTTTTCTCTAAATTTGGGTCAGATTGTCTTTAGACAATATGGGTCATAATATCTTGTGTAATGCATCAATAAGGGCACCATGCAGGAAGTTATGCCCTATTTTTGCAATACTTTGATGTATTGACATGAAACCTGCAATGTGTCAGTGTAACAATGTCCTGACTTTACAAAAGCAAAGTGCTTTCCCCCTGATGTAATTAATAATAATAATTATGAACCTGTTTGTGTATGTTTTTGTTTTTATTTCTTCCTACAATGTTTGTGGAATCTTCAAAATTGACTAAAATCGTATTAAGACAAGATATGATTTCAAATATTGGATTTTTGAAGTTCAACATAGTTTTGTGAAAGAAACCTTTAAAGATTTTGCTGGTAAAGACACAAAATAGGATGTAGGATTCAAAATATGGAAATTTTCCATATTGACATTACTTTTTTATATAATTGCCACGTTGCCCTGAAAATACTAAGTACATTTACTTGCAGTGCTAACTACTGGTTATGAAGTTCTACAAATGTTTTAAATAAACATTTCTTTTCATAAATTTGCCACTGGTGGTGTTGAACAAATCTAATGAAACTGCTCAGTCTTACATTGTGCCATTGGGTTGACTGGCCCATAATTGCTGCTTGCAGCTATATTTGATCCTTTTTGTTTTTGAAAAGAGCATGTTTGAGATAATAATAGTTCATAATGTTCTTTGTGAAGAATTCTGAAAACTGTAAGGCCACAAAATAACAAAACAGCCTTTAGTGTGTGTTCACCTGCCACCTGCCTCTGTCTTTCAGAAAAACTGACTGTTATGACTTTTTTTGGATCCTTTTTTAATTCCCATTGACCCCTTTTCATTTTCAGGCTCAGACTGCATATGTTTGTTTTTCTTCTTATCGTTGAAATAAATAGGAATTGTCCTTAAGAAAATGTGAAATGATCGCACCATTTCTCTGGAGAAAGAGCAGAAATGGAAATCTCTGCTCTGTTTCCTAGATACTGCTGTTTGTATTAGTTGCAGTGCATCCGTGTTTTGAGAATACCTTGCAGTTGTATTCGTTCCCTCTCCCTGAGGTTTCTGTTGTCTGACATCTCTCTGGAATGATTCACTGAGGCAGACAACACTTGAAGAAGGCATGCTGCTAAAAGCATGAAATCTATGTGGCTCCATCATGCAGTCCTGAAAGAACAAGGGTCTATTCTGGACCAGATGACAAAGTGTTCTGGAAAATCTGTTTTTGTTTTAATTTTTTTTTTTTTAATCTTTGTATATTTCTTCTTCATTATATAATATAAATGTAACTCACAAACTCCATTAAAGTGCCAAAAAAAAAAAAAAAAAAAGATCAGGGGCCTCGTGTATAAAACTTAACGTAGATTTCATCCTAAAAGTGTGCGTACGCATAAAAGCCAGATTTTCCGTACGCACAAAAGTTTTCAGATTTATAAAACCATGCGTACGCCAGAACCTGTGCAAAATTCCCTTTATAAAACCCAGTCAGCTGAAGATTGTGCGTACATGAATCTCCACCCCGTCTCCTTCCCGAAATAACCATATATGGAGCTTATGACGCCTAGTTTTACTATGCATTATGTCATCTGCATATTATTTCCATGCATATTCCCATCCACATGACACCATGTTTAAAGGCACAAGACATTAGGGAAATATGACAATAAATGCCGTCACATTACATTGCTAAAAATAATTCACTATCCTTGTCTTGTTTTAGAAAAAAATAAATAAATAAATCAATATGGTATAAAATACTGTTCAGAGAAAGTTTTCAATGAACAGTTATTCTCATTCTTTTCTTTATTTTTATTTATTTTAATTAGTTTTATTTATTTTAATTTTTATTTAGTATTTTTATTTGTTTTAAACAAATCAAATTTATGCAATTTTGCCTATAAGGTAAACATATGAAGAGTTTGGTTCCAAAACGCGATAAACGCCATTTTCAAAAAAATTGAGTTTCCACCAAAATCAGTATTGTATCTGGTCGGTATTGAAAAGTCATTTATTAATTTTGCGCAAAATGCGATATCCGTTGTGTTATTCTGTCATGTTTTCTCCCTTTCTTTCCAAAACGCGACAAACGCCACTCTCCTTTCTCTGCAGAACACGATATATCCGCTCAACCAATCACAGCGCACCATTCCATGCACTGTAAACAGTAATGGCGGCGCTCTGAATACACCCGGCATCCTAGTTTTCCTTATCTGGTTTGTACTTTGTGATCAACAAAAACAGAAAAATGAATAATTTTGACGGCATTGATGAACCTGTGGTGGTTTCTGCGCTGGGGAAGAAACGTAAGTCATCGAAATGAAATCATTTACGTGAGGAGATTAAGATGAGGCACTCGAGTCGGGAGGAGGAAAAATGCCGGCTGTTGCTTGTTCCACGACAGCATCAAACTTATGTCACGGTCCCCAAAACTGAATCATGAACAGTTTTTAAAAGCCGTTTTTAATACCAATGTACTCTGTAAATGTGTTTATTTTAACCGTGCGGTGGCGCCAGATACTCTTTAATCGGTAAAGACAAACGGAGACATAATTCATTTATAACATTAACAAGATGACTCGTTGAATTCATTTTGGGAGCGACGACTGAATGTATTTTTAGTCAAATGCCTGTATATAAGATTAGTATTTTGCAAAGTTCAGAGGCTGTCATATATGTAAATTAACTTACTTTGTTGTTTATTTTCAATATGAAAAATAACTTTTATATTGATGGATTAATTGCATTTTGAAAAAAAAAAAAAAAAAAAAAAAAACGTGTCATGGATTTATTGCATTTTGGGGAAAAAATAATCCGTTTTTGTAATAAACCTTTTAAAATCAAAATGTAGATTTGAATTTTTAATGTTTTTATAACCAAAAGATGCTATATGAAAGTTTGAAACAGAAAATAGTGGTTTTCATCTTGCCGCTTTCTTGGTAAAGAAAACACATTTTTACTCAAATTAATCAAAATGGATTTATAGCGTTTTGGAACCAAACTCTTCATATATTTTAGGATGTTTATATATTTTTAATGGAAATGGATAGACCTTATTTTTGTATTGTAAATAATTGTCTGACTCAGACAAAACATTTTAAAAATAAAACGTAAGGCCTACATATCTTACCGTTTCCTTCAAAATCTATCCTTCAAATACAATGGCATTTTTCAAATTATAGGGAAGACCATGAAATGGGGTATCTTTAGGCTACTGTCTGTCTGTGCACGACACCAGCAGCACACCTGACTCCTGAGTTCAGCAGAGGTTATACAGTACTGTGTACAGTTACTCGTCGGACGATCACCGAGCGATTCCTTCAGTGTCTGTAATTATGCCATTATGTTTCTAAGCTATCTGCTTAGACGAAGTGCGCATTATTGATCATTATTCGCGCGAAAATATTTTCTCAGAACCCGAGTTCTGCTATTTAGAACACAATTTAAAGCGAAATGATCATGCGCGAAGCAATCCTCGCTGTAGTTAAAACATTAAAACAGCATGCCACAGGAAAAGTGTTCAAAAGCAGCGCATCCACTACAAATATTTATTTAAATTAATATAAAATGTTGTAACTTCTGGATAATGATTTCATGTAATTTCGGTGCTAAACTCCATGAAGGAGAGTGACATATTTAATATAAATGTGGAAATTGAAATGTTTAAATGGAAAACAGAGTTTAAAATCATTCTGTTTACTTCATTACTTCGCTCACTCCATTAAAAGAATGCGTACGCACGGTCTAGAGCTCCCGAACGGTGCGCACATATTTACGCTAAGTTTATCTTTTATAAATCCCGATATGTGCGTGGAAAATCGAGTACGCACATTTCAGTGCCTTTTTTGTGCGTACGCAACGTTTATACATAAGGCCCCAGATCAGTTCTCACTACAGCTTTAAAAAAAAAGTAGGTGTGGAAATCTGAAAAAGTGGGAGGTGAGATAACACAATATCAGTCTTAATTTTTCTCACAATCAATCATTTAACATGACATTTTAATGCTATTTTTGCTACCTTGCAAATGCTGGCATCTTCTCCAGGAATTACACGTGTAGTCAAAATACACTGATGAGCCAAAACATTATAACCGCTCACAGATGGAGTGGATGTTGTTGATTATCTCCTAACAAGGCCACATATTAAGGTCTAGGTAGATTAGATGGTAAGCAAACAATCAGTTCTTGTAATCAAAGCATTGGAAGCAGTAGAAATGAGCAGGAATAAAGATCTGAACAATATTGACAAGGGCCAAATTGTTATGGCTAGGCGACTGAGTCAGAGTATCTCTGAAACAGCAAGGCTTGTGGGTTGCTCCCGGTCAGCAGTGGTGAGAATTTACCAACAGAGGTCTGAGGAGGGAACCTCTGTTTGCCTGACAAACCGACGTCAGGGTGTTGGGCACCCAAGATTATTGATGCGTGAGGGCATTGAAGGCTATCCTGTCTGGTCCAAGACAACAAGGTCATAGAAAATTTTAATTATGGAAGGAATGTGTCAAAACACACAGTGCATCACATTCTGCTGAGTATGGGGCTGCATAGCCACAGATCAATCAGAGTGCCTATGATGACCCCTGTCCACCGTCGAAAGCGCCTACAATGGGCACGTGAGTGTCAGAACTGGACCTTGGGGCAGTGGAAGAAGGTCGTCTGGTCCGATGAGTCCCGTTTTCTTTTACATCACGTGGATGGCTGTGTACGTGTGTGCCGTTTACCTGGGGAAGTGATGGCACCAGGATACACTTTGGGACAACGACAAGCCAGTGGAGGGAGTGTGATGCTCTGGGCTGCTGGGAAACCCTGTGTCCGAACATTCATGGCCTCTTTCAGCAGTATAAAGCACCCTGCCACACTGTATACATTGTTCAGGAATGGTATGAGGAACATGATGAAGAGTTCAAGGTGTTGCCCTGGCCTCTAAATTCCCCAAATCTCAGTCCAATTGAGAATCTATGGGATGTGCTGGACCATCAAGTTGATCTGCTGCTAACATCTTGGTGCCAGATACCACAGGACACCTTCAGGGGTCTTGTAGAGTCCATAGCGGCGGGTCGGCGCTGTTTTGGCAGCACACAGATGACCAAATGCATATTAGGCAGGTGGTCATAATGTTTTGGCTCATCTGTGTGTATTGTATTGTGTTTGTACTTTTGCATGTCTGATTGGTCTTGTTTTCTCTATAAATGAAAAAGTCTGTGTGTATGGCATGTTTGTCACCTTTAAAATATGCCTGTAAATCATGACAGTAAATATGGTTTTATGGGGGAGATGAATCTGTCAGTGTAGGGTTGAAAGAGAACAGGTCGTGTCAGGGCAAGTTCGGTAGTGATATGTTTTCTCTCCCTCATGAATAATATTAACTCGTGTGCTATCAGAGAGCATGCTGGGACGTGTGTTGCCTCTGACCACACAGCTTCTATCTCCATGTTAATTGAGAACATCATTTTTATCAGCGCTGCTGGGAAGAATCTCTGGGTGTTGATGGCCTGCAGGGAAACTGTTTCGCTCAAAACCTTCACATATCAATCTGCCCATATCATTTTTTTTATTTTTTTTAGCTATACCACTAGGTGATATAGCTAAAAAAATATTATCATATGTACATATATAATGTATGTATGCACCCATTGGCGATTCTCTATAATAGCACCCAATAATGGCATGCACAATTAATGTTTAGTTTGGGTACATCACTTTTCGAATAACAGCCATTTTTTCTCAACTGAGTAAACTGAAAATTAATGAGTAAATTAACAGTTAGATATAGCCCCAAACAAAGATGAAAATTTGCTAGCAAAACAACTTAATGTAAATAATATTGTAATAATACATACATACATATTTTTGCAAATATTCTTAACATTTTTATTTAATAATAATATTTATATGTAATAATGACTATATTAATAAATAATAATAATAATTATAATTATAATTTTCTCCCATAATCTCTCCCAAAATCTTTTCCCATATTGTTTAATGAGTATTTTTTCAGAATTATAATTTTTATTTAATATAATAATAATAACAATAATAATAATAATAATTATGCCAGTAATATTATGTAAATATTTTTTAAAGCATATTATGTTATTGTTGTAGTCTATTGCATGTTGTTTTATTGGGTACTTAGGGCCAGATTTACTAACAGCTTGCGCCAGTGCAAACCCTCTGTCTACTGTCAGGATTTACTAAAGACACACAGTGAAAAACTAGTGCTGAAACTTATTGCTTGTGCATTTGTAGGAGTTTCCCTTTCAGATGCAAAATTTATGGGAGGAGAGTATTTAAATGAATCATGCAAGGTGATTTACTAAGGTTTGCGGTAGTCAGTTTACTATTATCTACGCCATTATTCAAAGAAAGCATAAAAAAGCATGTCTTAAACCAGGCGCTCTGTTTAGTAAAACTGGCCCATAATGTTATTTGTTACTTAGGTTAAAATCATTGTCAGTATCCACCTTTTTCCTGAACGTGGAAGTCTCACTTGACTCTTAGCGGAATTATCTTTTACGGTTCCGGTCTCCGGTGTTTCTAGTCAAATTAGCGTATTTTCTGAGCTGATAATGTAACGTTAAACCTATGAAAATGGTTTAAAAAAGCACATGGCTCTATAGTACCATCACTTTACAATGTCGCAATGACTTTTGTCAGTGCCTTACCCGTCAAAGTTTAATGAGTGCATAGATGACATGAAGCTGCCCGAAGGTAGCTACAGTCAAGCCAAAAATTATTCAGACATTGATATTTTTGATATATTTTTACTAGTGGGTGCAGGACACTACAGTTCATTTATGTAAGTGAGGATAGCAAAATAAACTGTGACATATTATACCCAAAAATTCTTCATACAGTGGACTACCAGTAAAATTGATAAAAATTTGGGACCAAAAATTGAAAAAAACACTTTGACCTGACCATGTTTTGCTTAAGTGTTATCTGACATAATTAAGATTAATTTTTTCTGACAGTTTAACTCTGAGATCTTGTCATATTTTATTACAATTTTTTTTAAACTATAGTGAATAAACTGTATTAATGAATGAAATGTACAAGGTGTCTGAATAAATTTTGGTTTGACTGTACATTGAAAACAGATGGGCGCTCATATCCTACACACAGCTCCCGATCGGGTGATGTTCGGGGGTTTTGTCCTCAAAATGATAAGAGCACACATATACCTTATGGGGAGTATTTTAACCTAACTGCTGCAAGGCATGCTCGTTTTCTCTTGTCAATCTTTGGCATAAAATGCAAGGCAAATGATGCCATATACGGCAGTCAACAACAGCGCAGCTTACCTGAGCTCATTTTAATTTTTAGTAATGTTCAAAAAGTTTCTGTTTAATTAATTCAGTCACTCTTTTTACCCCGTTTTAACAATGGGTTCCTATGGAGACCGGAACAGGACAGGATCCAAACAGAATTAAGAATCCCTCGTGACGGGGCTCGTTTTCTACATTACATATATTGCGCAGTCCCATACAGACGTGATCAGAAATGAGATCTGCGTCCAGGTGTAGCAATCACCATTTCCTCCGGCGTCTAAAATGTACGCATAAATCAGAGGATGGAAGCTGTGCTGGTTATGTTAAATAGACATTTGATCCAGCTTAAAGGAGGGATTTAGATTCAGGTAAATATGGAGTAAATTCGAAATGCAGCACAAGTAATGTTTGTGTTCATGAACATATGTTGGCGGTTGTGTAGGTGGATGCTGTTAAATTGTTGTGTGTATCTGATGAATTCTGATCTGCCACAGGGCTGAATGTCATTATGGATCCAAACAGGAGCTGATTTTGCTCTCTCGCTTTAATAGACAGCAGAGAGTGGGTGTTTTAAACAGTAAAGTCACCGCCTGCATAACGGCTGTTTTGCACTACATAATAAATCTGCCAGGACTGTCTGTCTCTCTGCTGTGTGGCTCATACCTCTCTTTTTGTTACTTGCTCTCACTCTTTTTCTATTTCTCTCCTTCCAGGCAGAAAAAAATACAGGTGTCAGATGAAAGTCTGAAGTATTTAGCTTAGACCCCATGAAGTCAGTCAGGCACAAAACTGAACTCAGTCTTAGCAATACCTCTTGTTATAGATTTTAGGGAGTAACGCAATATTGTAAGGCATTACTTTTTGAAAGTAACTTTCTCCATCACTGGCTGGGACCATTGTATCATTAATCTCAAACAATTAGCTTTCTTTCATAGATCCTGAGCTTCCACACCTTTGCTAGCACATTATTAATTAAATGTATTAAATTTATGTTGGTGTGATCGGATCACAGAAAAGTAATTCAAAAGCAGTCAGAAATGCATGAGACTCCATCACATTTGTTTTGTAAACATAAAATAACCATCCATTTATAATATTTGCCTATGCAAACAGCTTCAGCTTGTCTGCCATCAGTGGTGCTCGACGAAAATAACAGCGAGCATTCTGCTCGAAACATTACGTTTGTTCTGAGAATACAGAATTCAGGTATATTTAGAAACAGAAGTGTGCAGACTTTTTTGTGTTTTGCTTTTTTGGTGCTTCCTCAATGTGCAGCAACACACTGATGTGCGAAGTGTCTATTGTGACAAAATCATAGACTTTCTCCCAGCCCCAGCAGCCATGGCATAAGACAGCTCAACTTCATTAATTATACAGTAAATCACTAACAACACTTTTTACAGCTCTGTTTATCTTTTATTTATATACTGTAGGACGCTTTCAATCTTTTTTTTTTTTTCAAATCTCAGCAGTATCTATAGTTTTACTGAATGCTGTTGTAGTTAATTGCAGTGTTGTCCAAAGAAATTGACTTGCTCTGAACAGAGGAACAAAGAAAAGCCGATCCAACAGAGCCAAAAGGATTGTTGTGTGTTCTATTAAGTTTTTAGAAATCATAAACCAGAGATCTGTTGCTTGCAGCTTACAAGCATTAAACCAGTCTAGCTGCCGGGCAAAGGGAACCAGCGGGCCGGGGAGTTTTAGGTTGCAGCATCAAACGATGCTGGCAAACATTGTCAGTTGTACAAAATAGTTTAGAAAACAGCACATGACCATGTGCATGAGTGAACGCATGTATTCTAGAAAGCTCTTCAGAAATCTCCTCCACTCAAACACTTTGATAATGGTAGGTGGGTCTGTTACATTCACTCCTTAGAAATGAAAGAGGAACGATCAAAAAATCAAATGCCTATGACATTTCCCAGATTCCCTGTCATGTATTACAATGTATTAGGCAGCAAATCAATATGCAAATGTAATAAACACGCTCACCCTGGACAACAGTTGAATACAGTTGCAGCAATTGCAAAATGACCCTTTGTGCTTGTTCAGTCTACTGTACTTTTAAGCTTAGTTTTTTTTCTTACATTTTTTTTATGGACAGAGAACTTGGTACAATATAAAATCATTGACTTGCTGTCACTGATTCTACAATTGAATAAAATACAATATTTTTATTGTATTTTATTTTTTTTTATACTTTTTTTATTTTAAAGTATTCAGATACAGTTAAGTGAATTGCAAATATATGCATAATTCACAATATACTATGGAAGTAGTAGTAGTAGTAGTAGTAGTAATATATATATTATGGAGCGCTCACTCTCTTGTAATATATGTTTCATTCATACTGGAAGCCGGAGGGCGCTCTCTCCCAGAATGGAGAGTTCTACGGTTTCGTAGAAGTAATTCAGCAGCAGCTGAATAAAATGCAGAAAGGTATTGACTGATGAAACGTGAAGACAATAAACTCACGATTGGTTTATATGGTTTATGCTTGTTTTTCAAGCCATCTCAAGGAATTTATTGACAATAAAGTATATGAATAATGCAGTGCTAATTGACAACCTTTTTAATGTTTTTGAAAGAAGACTCTTATGCTCGCCAAGGCTGCATTTATTTAATCAAAAATACAGTAAAAAAAAGTAATATTGCAAAATAATATTACAAATTAAAATAGCTGTTTTCTATGTGAATATACTTTAAAATGAAATTTATTCCTGTGATCAAAGCTGAATTTTCAGCAACATTACTCCAGTCTTCAGTGTCACATGATCCTTCAGAAATCATTACACTGATTTACTGCTTAAGAAACATTATTATCAATGTTGAAAACAGTTGCTTAAAATTGTTGTGGAAACCATGATACATTTAGCCTAATTTTTATCGATTCTTTGATGAATAGAAAGTTTAATTAACAGCATTTATTTGCATTTATTGTCACTGTCACTATTGATAAATTTAATGCATCCTTGATGAATAAAAGTATTAATTTCTCTCTTTTTTTAATCTTACCACAAATGTTTGAATGGTATCATGGTTTCCACAAAAATCTGAAGCAGCACAACTGTTTTCAACATTGATAATAATCATAAATGTTTCTTGAGCAGCAAATCAGCATATTAGAATGATTTCTGTAGGATCATGTGACACTGAAGACTTATTAAAAGCAAACTTTCAAATTAAAAGCAAGAGATGAGATAAAAAAAAGAAAAAAAAAAAAAAAAATCTATCAGATAAAAACTGGTATTATACCCAACATTTCTTTCCCCCTTCTGGAATGATGGCTATGCCCCTGTTTAAACTACAACGTAATCTCAGAACTTCATGTTCTGTCTGCCATTGCATTTACAAAATAGATGGTGAATTTTCATTTCATGCCGACTTTAATAGTTTAAATGAATATGATTTTCACATCTGGAATCTACATTCATGCTTTATATCGAATAACAACCTGTTCTTCTAGATGCTGTTGTTATTATACTTGGGTACGTGTCTTGGTGTGATAAATAATAAATGTATTTACACTTCACATGATAAAAAAAAACCATGTGGCGAGTAGGTATATTTTGATAGGCTGTTTATTTCCTGTTGATATCAGAGACTATTAAAAGATTTGAGCCCATCATAAATTCAGATGAATTCCCCTGCATGAGTCAGTGGCTGTATTCAGATGTGACAGCTCACTGTTTATTTATGCTTCAGTGTTTTCTGATTATTCTTCATCACCGCTGGAACTTTTCACTGTATGTGCAGTTTGAAGCACTTCAGTATTTTTTTGTGTGCAAATCAATAATAAACACATTTTAAACAAAATAAGGCATAATTTTCCAAAAAAAGTCACTTTCACATACATAAGTGTCACCTTGTTTTTATTGCTTTAGCGGTGTCTATAATATACACAAAACCTGTTTGTTACTTTGACAACAGTCTGGCCCTCTCAGAAAAACAACAAGGTTTCAATATATCATTGAAGTTTATAACATCATACAGTAGTTTCTGTTTCATTGACAGCTGTTGGTCCATCATGATAACTCATCTGTGTGTCTTAAAGAAGTGCACAGTCCTGCAGGAGTCAGAATTCAGTAGACCAGGAGGCAATAATCAAATGCACTTTCCTAGAATGTCGTTTCTCTTTCTTTGGAATGCTGCCTTCAGCCCCAGCATTCCTCCTTCGAGTCCACACTTTGATGATGAAATATCCAACAGTCTATGCTGCAATATTTCAAAATATTTAGTCATTTAATTCTGTTTATCATTATGGTTTGGATTCAGCAGTTATATAATGTTAGTTGTGTTTATATATGCGTTGTGTAAATATATGTGTTGAAAGTTGAGGTCGTCATTGATTTTGAGCCCAGTAAATACTGTACAGATTACTGGTACTTACCCATGCATTGTGAATAAGTTTAACTTCATTTACATTTTTGTGTAATATAATATAATATAATATAATATAATATAATATAATGCATTATGAATTTATAGTGGAGCAAAAAAGTGTTAATAATTTATATTTTAATGCATAAAATATTAGTATTCATACAACTCTACCATTGTGCCTTAAATGATACTGTGTATGAAAGTTAAATATGATTATACTACGGGGCTATTGGTTGAAGAACGTTCTAAGGTGTGCAATTATTTTCCAGTAAATGCACAGCTAAAGTAGTTCCAGGCAGTTCTTGACCACATTACAGTTCCATATCACTTCACGAAATTATTACAATTATTTTAAAAGGTCCTTACAGCCCACAACAGCAAATTTTGCTTTGCTTTGCATCATAAACTGCATTACCACCTCGGGTGTGCATTATTTTTTCTTATAATTCAATGGCCTGTCGTCAATTATTCTGTACATAAAGACTTGTTCTTAAGCTCTGTTTGTATTAACTGTTTATAAGAACAGACAATTAAATCGATAATCACAATTATTTATATGACAATTAAACGTCCAAATTTTATCTTCATATTGTAACGCTGCATTCACACGGGGCGTCGGCGTTAACGCTTGACGAAGGGCGTGTCTGAAGCTTGTGTTGACACGACCGTTATAGTGATAACAGCCAATCACAATACTTTCTGGTGTTGCATGAACGCAATTGGCTAGCGACTGCTCTAGAGTGTTTGTATAAGGCGATCTGATTGGCTGACGCCTGCGTTGGCGCTTGAAAAGTTGAGAAATCTTCAACTTCTGCCGCTTGCAACGCGAGTGAAGCGACGCAACGGAGCCCGCAATTCAGTTCGGCAACGCATGACATCACCCATTCAAAGTAAATGAGAAGCGTTAATGCCGATGCCCCGTGTGAATGCAGCGTTAGAAAGCTTTGGGTGATGATTATGATGACATTCACAAACTGATGCCGTGTTTTCTGATGTGTTTCAGCTGTGACCAGTGTGAAGTTATGGGCCATCGACAGACAGTGCTTCCAGACCATCATGATGAGGACAGGACTCATCAAACATGCAGAGTACATGGAGTTATTGAAAAGGTGAGCAGCTGTCTCGTCATGGAAGTGCTTCCCTTTCTTTATTATCTGACATCTTAATTTGCATAATGGCACCCAGAGAAGAGAGCAATGGGGCATATTTTACATATTAAAGACAGAATTCTCAATTCTGCATTGTTGGGCTCCAGAGCCAAACTGGATGAAAGAAGTCTTCATCAAAGACTTTAAAGACACTGAGGCAGAACAGACGAGTTTCTTGGAAGCTTCAGCAATTCATTGCCACAGAAGCTCTCTATAGCTCCCAATCTCCTTCCTCTCCTCCTTTCATGATCTCTATCTCTTAGACTCTCTGTCTTATGTATTAACATGTGAAAAATGAATGGTAATGCAATCGTTTTTAATGAATCATCTAATGTGGTTTCATCTAATGTTAATGATATTACCCCATCCCTGCTGCTGTATTTATTATTTGAATAATTATACCTAATTTGGTCAATTATGCTTTGAACCTACAGCCATTAACAAACAAAAGCAGAGTGCATGTGAAAGGATTAGATGCTGAGTTGAACTTGTGCATTTTATGGATTTGGTTTATAGGCCAATATGAAATTTAGGTTTCATATTTAGTCCTGAGCTAATCCAGACTCACGCCTATTATGCAACATTGTACATGTGATGCCATGATTTACTGCTGATATAGGGTACTTAACCAGATATTAACTTGGATTATTTCATAGATTTATCTCTGTTTAGTTCGGAATTCAATATATATATATATATATATATATATATATACTGTATAATATGACAAAAATGTTGATGACGTATATTCAGGCGGTGCTCCGCATGTGAAGTCAATGGGAATAATTCAGGAATTCAGCTGGCATTTAGTTGAAAAACAATTTATATCATAATATTAATAATATTAAAATATTAGGAGACGTGCAGGCAGGCCTAATGGCATGGCAACGAGACACAGTGTCTAGAAGATATCTAAAAGACAGTCTCTTTCTGCTTGACACAGCTCAGGGAATGCTTGCCACAGGGAGAACATTTTTAACTGCGACCTTGGCAATTACCACTACCTCCGAGGGGAGATGCAACCTTGATTCTCATATAAAAGGCTGCAGTATAAGAATGGCACATATTCTTAGATGCAACAGATTCTTGCAATAAACTCAACCCCTGTGGAAACCACAGGGGAGCTGCAGATCTACTTAATTACTCCAAGAAAATAAAGGGAGAGTGCTCACACCCTGCTCGCATTCTTCCCAGAATCCAGGCTGATTCACTTTAAGGAAAGTGCAGAATAACAAGAATGACCACTTACTTAAGCAAGGTGCTTCTGCTTGTTAGGATCGCATACATGGTTAACTGGGGTTTAAAAAGGGGAGGAAGGCACCCTACTTTAATACCCAAGACAGTTGGGGAGGGAGTAAAACACCTCACTCAACCCTACTGCTCAAAGGGCAGCTTACCAAAGGGAGCCCGTGATGTTGTTAAAAATTCCTTAGCAAGAGAGGCTTAACTCTAAGGGAGCCACAGGGGAGCCTGGCCCTACTTCGAGACCACTGAAGTCTGGGGGAGGCGGGGAAGAAAACCCTACTTTAATAGGGACGCCCCCTAGGCGAACTTCCTCATCTAGTTAGCATTGTCGTATTGGAAAAATAAGCCCAGCTTTAGGTGTCTAAAGAGCCACTTCTCTAAAGGAATAAACACCCCTACTTAAAGACCCAACAGTAGTTGGGGAGGGGAATAATGCCCTACCATACTTAGTTCACTTTGCATTAGCCCCAAGGAAGGTACCTGAGTAACGGCCTGATATAGCTAGTGCTTAGTCTCTTTCCTTAAGCACTAGACCATCGTGAGAGTCAGATAACAAGGAGGGTCGACCCGCAGACGAACTTCTTCTACTTATTGTTGTCAAACCAGGGCCATTCCAAGGGGAGTGCTATTCCTACTTCAGGACCCAAACATAGTTGGGGAGGGAAGTGAACGAAGAGGAAAAATATCACTTATTTAGTTCGTTCACCTACCATCAACGCTTGGGGCCACTCAAAGAGGAGATATACCAGTCTGCCAATGTTTTATTGGCGTGTTTACACATGCTTTAGAGACCAGTCACGCTGATGCCGTTCCCCATAGCATCAGTGTTGAGTTCTACTTGAAAAGGGAATCGCAGTACTCATAAAAGAGTATGCAAAGTACCTGGATGACCTACTTTTTCTGGCAAGATTCTGAAGTGCGCATACGATGGACACTTTATTATCCCATGAGGCCACGGGAGAGGATTTGTGAATGGCAGTGAAACAACGCAACTGATGCTTGTATGTAAACCAAGGTTACTAGAGAGTAACATAGAAATAAATAATGTTATTAATGTACTAACACAATAATGTGAAAACTACCGAAAACTACTCAAAAAAATATAAATTTTATACAAACATATATTTTTATTTGGTTATTAATGTGACCAATAGCGATCAGTTTTGAACTTGAGATGGGCCAATGATAGCGCAGAATGTGGCGAAAAAAAACTGATTTCCTGGTTTTGCACGAGGTTTGCATAACACTGCATTTAAACTTCTTTGAATAATTAAATAAAGATGAACCATTATTCAGCCAAGAGTGATTTCTTAACATTAAAAACACAGAGAGCAGGAATATTAGACTGCTGTCCCTTTAAGACATAATTCAAAGATCCAGTACACTGATACTGATACACATGCGTTGTCTGTCTTGTTTTTCTCTTAAGACATAACCTATTATGTTTGTTAGGATATTCGCTAAGATGGGTATGTTGACAATTTTTGTGTGAATTTGTCCGTTCAGGTGCCAGAGTATTTGCGCGCTGTGACGCAGCTCTCCGTGTATGCGCTTCGGATGAGTACACACAAATCTCCTCACAGCCCGCGCGAGTTCCTTTTCGCGTCTTATGGATGAATGTTTAAATTGTCAAGGTTTAAATGAGTTTAGTTTAAACACAGATAGCAACGTGAGCTGTTCATGTCTCCCCTGCGCTCAAGCGATATCAACACCCAGGTGATGACGGCGTAATGACTGATCAAAAGGTGCGTTCACGCCATATCGTAATTCCTGTAACTATGAGATTCTGGCTCGTAAAAAGTGTTCACGTCCTCGTAGAGCTCGTAATTACAGCTTGTAAGCTGGGAGTTTTCTGAAAGCTCCCACATGTACCACGTGGCCGCTGTACCACCTGACCGCTATAGATTCATTTAGGCGTTGATAGTTGTGCCATAGAAACGCATAATTCCCAGTCCGAGGATGTGAACAGCTCCGAATACAACGTCACATGTTGTCATCTCAAGATTCCGGTAAATACAAGGTTCCGTGAACGCAGCAAAAGCATACGGCTCCCGCATTGAACATTTGTTTACAGTGACTGTTTTGTCCATGTTCTTTTGATCATCGCTGTTGTAACGTATTTGGGAAACCAGAATGCATATCCATCGACTGAAACATACAATAGCCGAATCCGTTCAACAAACCATATTATAGATGAGTCGTCAGATTTGGGATGAACCGCGGCGCAAGCGCGTGCCGAACCGTGGGTGGAAAACCAAACGGTTTGATTTTTTTTTACAGAGAACCGTCCCACCCCTAATGGTGATACACATAAACTCTACTAGCGATAGAGTGTTGCTAAAGTGTTTACGGAGTGTATTTTTGATTAAAAAGGGTAAAGAGATGGATTTAAATGGGATGTGCTGTACCTGCACCATTCTGGAATATTCTGTGAGTTCAGGGGCGCAGGAGACATTTTCAAAGTGGGGGGGGACCAAACTGTAAGCAAAAGCCCAGACAGTAAGATCAGATTTCCAGATATCAGACCACACTGCTAAAAGTGATATATATTATAGTATATGTTGTTTTTGCTATAAAAAAAAGAAAAAAAAAGAGGCGTTTTGTGATTTTGATCAGTTTTATTTTATTCAGGACAAGACTATTACAATCTAGAACAGGATCTACATCCTCCAGATTTGTATAATTCCTTATATGTGTATCATTTCTGTCACCTGTGTTGAGCATCACCTCAGCATCACCCGGCTGCCTCCTGGAGATGTGATGCCAGCTGTGCCAGCTGCTGCTGCTGCTCACTAATCTTCATCAGCAACTGAAACAAAGAAACTACTGTTTATACACACAGTTTTTGCACTGCAATAATACTGTAATAATATCCATTTCACATATATCAAAATGTAGATTTATTGAAATGACAATTTTATTCAAGTCTGCATAGTTGCAGACTGGTGTGCAAGCAGCCTTGCCATATCCTAAATGTAGTTTTGACTTTTTTGTCAAATAATAGTTTATCAGTTGCTGTGCTTTCACATTTCAAAATAAAAAGTTTATCAAAATTTAGTATAAGCATTGTAATTGCAGTAATACAGTATATATACATACCAAACGCAGAGTCCTCTCCTCTCGCGTCCTCCCCACTGCGCCGCTGGCCGAGGTAATCATCGTTTTAGTTTCGATTTCAAAGATATCTTTTATCAATGCCATCGATGCTTTTCCCTTTCTAGATAATTATCGAAATCAAAACAGTCCATAAACTATAAATCCACACGAAAATTTCAGTCAAAGCAGCTCGTGCACGTCAACCGGAACTAATCTGAGAGATCAGCCTCCTGACTTTGAAGTGTCAGATTTCTCGGTTTCTGAATGGACGGATGGCTTGATTGACATGTCCCCACAAACGCTGAGTTCCGGGCATGATTTATATACCATCGACATGTCCTCAGAAAACGTTAGCACGCTTTGATCGATGGTTTGGAGATCACGTGTTTCTAGGTTCGAGAGAGCATTTCCTGTTCTGCACATCCACGACAAAACAGTTGATTATTTACGAACGAAAGCTCACAAAAATGTGAAAATTGTCTCGTTTGAAAGAAAATATCCTAAGCTAAAAGATGATATAGAGTTTGTAGCTGTTTGTGGCTGACTGAAGCAGCCCTTATCAAAAGTGCGGGGGTCGATTTCTGTGTTTTCAAAACTGCGGGGGTCCTGACCCCCCTGTCCCCCGTGCCAACGGCGCGCCTTTGTGAGTTTAACAATCTCCTTGGTAAGTCAATTTTACTTATTATTGTCAAACCAGGGCCATTCCAAGGGGAGTGCTATTCCTACTTCAGGACCCAACCATAGTTGGGGAGGGAAGTGAACGAAGAGGGAAAATACCACCCATCTAGTTTGTTCACCTACCATCAACCCTTGGGGTCACCCAAAGGGGAGGTATACCAGTCTGCCAATGTTTTATTGGCGTGTTTACACGTGCTTCAGAGACCAGTCACGCTGATGGCTTTCCCCATAGCATCAATCCAAGATGCAGTGTTGAGTTCTACTTCGAAAGGGAATCACAGTACTCATAAAAGAGTAGGCAAAAAGTACCCAGATGACCTACTTTTTCTGGCGAGATTCTGAAGTGCGCACACGATGGACACTTTATTATCCCATGAGGCTGCGAGAGAGGATTTGTGAATGGCAGTGAAGCGACGCAACTGATGCTGTAGGTCACATGATATTGACAACATTGCAAACAAGGTAGAATGTTCGGATTACATTCATACTACACACATACATACTATATAGAATTCACTTTTTTAGTGGTCGCAAAGTAAGTACTTATTCAAGATACATACTCAAGAAAGTATGTTATTTCAGACGCAGCCCTGACTTTTCTTGTCATAGTCACGATATTGCCCATTACAGTTCAGTACAGGCATCGGAACCACGTCTTCTTGTAGCAGATCTATGTTTGTGTGCAACAGAAGAATTCCTGGTGCTGTTTTGACTCCTTTACACATTTTATAAACTCTTTGTGAGTTCTTAGCTGGTAAAAATACCATCATATGTATGCACATACAATGAGCGTATTTAAGCCTCGTTCAGACTGTCAGTCCAAATCCGATATTTGTGCATATCCGATTGAAATCCGATCAGATTTAGCAAGTCTGAATGGCCAAAAACCACATGAAATGTTTCGTTTTCCAAATCCATTTCGAGCTACATTCATATGTGGTTTGGAATCCTATTCAAATCGCATTTCTAGAAACCTGTTTCAGTCTGACCGCTCTTATCGGATTTCACGTGGTGTATGTGACTTTCTCATGCAACATAAAACGTAAACGTCAGAAGTTGTTATAGGAAACATGCTGAAAGTCGCTGCAGAAACAAGGCTGTGTTGTTGCAAAGTGCCGGACGAGCAGAAATTAGCAATAGGCTATAACTGAGACATGTTTTGAGACCGGGGGAGACGACAGCACGGAATAAAGCCACTCATACCTGCCTCCTATGTTTCTGCCGTTGCCTCATCATAACGCAGTAGTCCAGTGCCGGCGGCTACACATTGTCATGATGTAAATAAGATAACATCTGTATTGCAAAACCCTCCATGTTGCGGTTATTGTTGTTGTTTTTGGCATATACCTACGAGCGCAACGTCATTGCCATAGAAACCAATGGAGATGTTCCGGAAAACGAAAAAGCGCCATGGACACACAAATCGGATCTGAACACTTGCGATACACAGTGTGGACATTAAAATTTTTAGATCAGATTCCAATCGGATACACAAATAATCGGATTTGGACTGACAGTCTGAATGAGGCTATAGCCCAACACACAGCATTGTTGGTACGTTCTGTAAGTTCCGTCACAAAATATACATCATAAAAGCCATATTTTTTTGTTGGTTTGTTTGTTTTGTGTCTTTAGTTTCGGTGTAAAAAATGACAGTGTGAACGCTAATCAAGCTAGTACTAAATGTATAATTTTCTTGTTTGGTCTGGACCAAATCAACCAAGAGAAGTGAATTGCAAGTGTGAACAAATATTAAATATAATAGTATCTAAATATTCATTTGATCTTTCTGACAATATTTAAGTGAATGACCCCATTGTTTGACCACATGGTTCAAATAGCACTCAAGTTTCTCTTTTGTTATAACTGATGATGAGAAATCATACTGATCATTTTTTTTTTTTTTTTTTTTTTTTTTAACAGAAAATTTCTCAATAAGTCTCAATAATAATAAAAAATAGTTTGATGTGGTGTGATAGCACATACCAGCTAAGTCTGTCATTATCAATTTTTGTACTAACCTTTTAATGTACATTTTGCATATAACACAAATGGATTTTAAATGTAACAGGACTGGCACAAAACATGTTTTAAAAAGAGAACTTTCATAGGTTATTTTATATATTTAAAAAATGTGATTTTTTTTTTTTTTTTTTTTTTTTTACAAAGTGAATACTGTCAGAATCTATTCATATTACAGTATTTAAATAACATATATAAAGTAAAAATATTAGTAAAATTGAATAAATATTGCTACTTTTCCAGGCTTATTGACATTTGTTGAATATTAGGTGCATATGTCCCCCTATGGTGGTTCCCAAATGTCTATGATGGTTACAGCCCTGATACTTTGAATCTCAGATGGGAAAATATTATTTCTTGCAAGTTCATCAGCAACCTTTTCAAGTGAAATGACAAAGAAAATAAAATCCAGTAATTTTCAGAAACAAATGTTTGCTCAGAATGGCCTGTCCATAAAACCTTTAGATTTCTCTGCTGCAGTCTTATGCTAAACTGTAATAGGAGACTTTAATGGCCCTTTGAATTTTTTATGGCATGTGAAATATTTATGCAGGAGCTGTTATTGATGTATGATCATCTCATGACACACGGCAGTGAAACATGGATGCATCCCGTCCCTGTAAACGTGTGTGCATTCGCTAATGCAACAAGACAAAGATGCACAGATCTCATCAGGGACAATCTACGGCCCCTCAGGACAGCGGATCAGACGGCCTCTCCTGCCATCTCATGCTAAACATGATTCATTTAGATGTAGATAAATTACAGCTTTTATTACGTAATCTAGTTAATGCCTTGGCTTTGTGGCTAATGAGCTCAGCATATACAAATTAGCCAGACACAAACCTTTTCCTCCATTACGCAACACATGACCAGATATGTTTAGAAATGTTGTACTATGGTGATTGAGGGATATTATTGTTGTTTCCATGGCAGAGAGCATCTCTGGGTTTATTTCGATGTGTGATGATGACCAGTGTTTGAACCATTTCAGGTCAGAGGAGAAATTCACCCGATGTACAGTAAATTATATGAAGTGTGGGAAAAGATATGAAAGAGTGTTGTAAGTTTCTGAGGATAATAATGAAATATTTGTGTTAGTTTGAGGAAATAAACACTGAAATTACATAACATTAACAAACACCAAAAGACCCTTCAGCCTTAGATAAGGATCTCTTCCATCATACATTTACAGATGTGATTGTTTCTTTTTTACAACATAGTGATGTAAGTTGTCTCTCACTGACAGTGTCCTGACATTCCGGGGTCTTTCAGAAGAAATATTGAGCAAGCTGGCTGATGTCCTTGAGGAGGTAAGAGATCTTTAAGCACACACACACACAGACACTTGGGCACTTAAATCACAAACCTTCTCATTTCAATCATTTGAATGAACAAGCACCTCGCATTCTCTGCAGTATGATCTTTTGGACACCTTGTTATTATTAGCAACTCTTGGTGTCATGTCTGTGTTAGCAAAGTCACTGTCTCAACACAGTGTTCATTCTTCGCAAGTCGCCTTAAAAAGTGTGTAATTTCCTTCCCGGAAATTATCCATTGATGCAGCAAATAGTGAAAAGTCAAAAGTTGGTCACTGGTAAAACATCTACTGTAATATAATGAAATATTAACTTTTTATGTTGCTTGCAAGTGTAATTTAATTTTATAGTATTATATTTAGTATTAGATGTACTATTATAGTATTATTTAATTAACTTTTATTTTTACGGGTCCAAGCAGCATCCGACACAAACCCGTCTGACACTAGGTGGCACTATAATAAGGCAATTTGCATTTTGGATCATAACTTTTGAACCCCCACCGTGTCCTAACCAGACGCGACGCAATAAGATTTCAGCGACGAGCAATTTGACTGTCCACACCAGACGTGACGCGACAATGAGAAGCGATAAAATCAATCAAAAACCACAGCCAATCAGATCAGAGTGTGGGCGGGCTCTCTCGGCAAGAGCACAGCAGATACAATGAAATGGGCAAGTACGTAGTAAAATTCATAAATATTACACCATTTAAACATTATTTAAAGTACATACGGAGTGACTGAACCAATCTTTGTCATAGAATACACTTGTTTGTGCGCATTGTGTTGACAGTTTGAACGTTCTTGTGCCCATTTATTTATTTTCAAGATCTGAGGTGAATTAGCCAGTGTTGTTTTCATTACAGCTAAAAAGCTGGGAACACAGAATGATATTCAAACTCACATTAGACGCTTTTAACATTAAATAAAGCACATAAACAGTACCTGATATTATCATTGCCATACTTTGTGTTGGTGTTCCAGCCGCGACGTCACGAAGAAATAGAAACCGTTTCTAAATAGAATCGTCGCGTGTCGCCGTCGCGGCTGGTTAGGATAAAAACTCCGATTAACACGGAAAAGATACCTTTTATCGCGTATAATGCGGCGCGTCTGGTTAGGACACAGTGTAAGGAACAGAAACAAAATCCCCCCACCCCCCACCAGAATCATTGAATCTAGACCCTACAAAATGTATATCTCTGCCAACATTTTTCCGCCATTTTCAATTTTCAAACTCCCCCTAGGCCGTTGTTCCGATCTTTACCAAAATAGGCACACAGCAGCTAGGGATGGTGTTGGCAAAAAGTTATCAAAAGAATTTTGATTTGTCAAAGCATTGCAAAGTTACAAGGTAATTAATTGGTCAGGCAATGTCCATTTTTTATGATTTGACCTATAGCTGCTAAACTCTATTATAAGTATTATATAAAACGCTATTGAAAACTATTATAACTCCGCAACCATATGATTCATTAAGTTTAAAATTGGTATGCATCTTCTTTGATGGACGTCCTAACATATCCCCTAATATAACTCGGATACTTCACAAAACATGGCTGCCAGCAGCCAATCAAATTTCAGTGGCTAATAACATCATATCTGAATGGCCTACTGCTACAAAAATAGATATATTTGTACACAGGGCCTAAAACTAACTTTTTGCCTCACCTGCCAATGGCCAGTGACTTAAGAAAATTTACTAGCCAAAACTATTTTTTACCAGCCATGAAACAAAAACAGGCAGTAATGACACCAATATTTGGTTTGGAACACACCACACACTGCATAGTCTTCATATCCTTTTTAAAGTTCAAGAGCAGAGAGTGATTTTTTTTTTTTCCCTTTGTTGTTTGGTTAACATTAAAACGCAGACAGCACAGCAGCACGATTATTATGATGCTGTATCTTTAAGATCGAATGCATGCATGAATCATGCATTTTCTTTCTCAACTGAAGACATAACAGTCTGTGTTTACTAGGATACTTGCCGAGACGGGCATTTTTTGACATAATTTTGTGTGAGTTTGTCCGTTCGAGCACAGGAAGGCATGAAAGAGAGCTCAACTTAGTATTTGCACACTGCGTATGATACGTGGCTTTCAGGGTGCGCGCTTCGGATGTTGAACTTTCCACATAACGCGTGAGTAATGAATTCCCTTTCGCGTGTTCCAGCGCTTGAATATTTACAGTGCAAAGGCAGGCTTAAACTTTCATGATGATGCAGCACTGACCGTCAACTTTACAGAGCGTTGTTCACGTTCATGTTCTCACAACACTGCATTGTTAGAACTCATAAAAATATTATTGGCCATCTGGCGACTGACACAGTTTCATATACTCGCCAACACCAATTTTTACTCTCATTTGGCGGTTGGCGAGTGTTAATTTTAGGCCCTGTTTGTACATCATGTGAAAATGAATATGTGTACCAATTTTTGTGAAACTGGCACTATAATAAGCAACTTTACGTTTTAGCTAATAACTCTACAACCAAGTGTGGCAGAATCAGAATTCTTATTTCTTTTGAATCCTTGCTTTAAGCCCAAACAATAGTAAATCTAATTTAAAATCTAATCTGCCATTCTAATTTGTAAAAAAAAACAACAAAAAAAACCTTCTTCTGACTCTTCTTAGGCTGATGGTTGAGCTAGAAGTTCAGAAGATTCCTCAAAAAACAGAGAAATGTTTTACAAAAAGTAGCTACGTCGTAGGCTGTGGGTAGTACGCATAGCCTATGGCGTAGCCAGATGTGTACCTCTCCAAAAATGTAACAACACATCAATTCTGCTAGAACCCCTCCCTTAGGTAACAAAAAAAAAAAAAAAAAAACTGCGATAGCGTCGCATTTCCTCATACACATTTCCGCTTGCAACATACAGTTAATAAATAAATAAATTATCTGTTCTTTGATATTTAACAACTCAAGCAGCAACAAAAGTCGCTGTCTATTTGCCGCCATCACTGCTGCTCCTTCTCCAACAACATACACAACAAGCTGCTTCTTCTTCGGCTTTTGCCACCATCAACATGCCTGTGGACACTGCCTACTAGCGGTCTGCATGTGTAATTGCACGTCAACGCAGAAAACGACGCAGAAATATAAATGAAAAAAGACGCGTAGCCTACGGTAAAGGTCCGATGCAGAAGTATAAATCAGCCTCAACTGTTGAAGTTTTCCAAAGATAACTCCTGCCTGTAGGATTGTTTCCTTCATTTCAAACCAGTTCTTTGGTTTAATAACCCATCTGGACATGCTTATTGCCTCATTTGGTGCTGCGCAAGGAGCATTAACGCTACTTCAGATGTATGTCTTGTGTCATCAACACGGAACTAAAGTTCGCTTCAGTTCAATTCTGTGAATTGAACTTCTTAAAATTACCTGCTTAAAATAACGATTCATTCAAGAATCGAACATCACTACGGTTAATTTCAAGCCAAGTGCATTATGTGATTCTGTGTTCACCTGTCATTCATCTGCATTCCTATGTTCACCATCTCATTGAATTAAACCCCACACTTGAGTTCATCCTCTGTTTCTGTCTTTACCCTGTTGTGTGATGTCAAGGATATTAAAGTATTTTAACACTGGAAAAATTACACACTTTAAGAAAACACCTGCCAAGAAAACATAAATGCATTTATGCTGAAATATGTTGATTTATTCATTCGCATTGTGAGACTTTTAAGCACAGAAAATGTGTCAAAAAAAAAAAAAAGGTCAGCAGATTCCATCAGGGACTGTTTTTTTCTGCAAAAAAGCCTTACAACTCAAGTTATTTAAGCTCCTTATTTATTCCATCAATCATTTAGGGAGCATTTTTAGACTTTCTTGTCTTTTTAGTGATTGAAGTTGTAGTGGAGTGAATCATGAAGTTGTTTATACTCTTTCTGTATAAGATGGAAAATAATCTTCTCAGACAGTCAACATATGAGGTACACTTTGCACTAAGCATCAAATGAGAAAAATCAATGTTTTTATCCAATAATAGTATGAGAAGATGAGCCGTAGCCATTGTGATTGTCTTAGTCATCAGTCAGTCTATCATTCACAGACATAAAGGTCCACATCACCTCTCCTCACCTCGTCAGCATACAACATTTATCACTGGGGAGTGAGTAATGGAGACCCACAGTTCCTTGTGTTTAGGGGTGAAAGGTTGTTGTTTTCCATTCTGTGTGGATTTGTTGATAATCTTGCAGTCGCTGTGGTCCGCCTTTGTGATAATATATGATTCACTGCCTAACAATAACACAACAACACATAAAAATTGGTTTGGCTCTGATAATTATATACATTTATGTGTAATCGGTCTAATACAGACACCATCAGATTTGTACTGTTTGGACAGTGACTATGATACATCTGCAGCAGGGTAAACAAAGGAGTGGACAAAGCTTATTTTCAGACATACACATTATAATGTTGGTCACTGGTAAAACATCTACTATAATATAATGGAATATTCACTGTTATTATGTTGCTTGCCAGTGTATGATTGTATTATTTTAGTACTATTTATATACTGTTATATTATGGAATATTATATTATATTATACAATATTATACTATTTTTATATTATACTATTATAGAATATTCACTGTTACTTGCCAGTTTTATTATTACTTATTAGGGGTGCAACGGTTCAAATTACTCATGGTTCGGTATGTATCACGGTTTTAGGGTCATGGTTTCGGTATGGTTCGGTATGTGCTATGTTCAGGGAAAAAAGGACTACTGTCAAATAAAAATAAAGAAAATAAGAACAAATCATCAAACTACAAGCAACAGCAAAAATCAATACAATAGAGCAAAGATTCAAATAAAATAAACAGTGCTTTTCAGGTTTTTCAGGTATCTAACAGTAGTTTTCAGGTACAGAAAATGAATAAAATAATCAAATATAAAATAACACTGCATATTATCTTAACTGTATAAATTAAATAAAGATTAATCATTATTTAGATACAAAAGATATTCAGTCAAGAGCAGTGAGTGATTTATTTGTCGTTTGTTGTTTGATTAACATTAAAAACACAGAAAGCAGGAATATTAGGCTTCTTTCCCTCTAAGACATAGGCTAATGCACGATCCAGTACATATACTGTTACACATGCGTTGTCTTTTTTCGACTGTTATACATTCACTCAAGACATAACCGACTATGTTTGTTAGGATACTTGCCAAGACAGCATGTTGACATAATTTTTGTGTGAATCTGTCCATTCAAACGTAAGTCTTGAAAGAGAACTCGTTTTTTGCGCGCTGTCTGAGATAAGGGCGTGCGCGCTTCGGATGAGCGCACACACAAATCCTCTCACAGCGCGCGCGAGTTCTCTTTCGCGTCTTGTTTTTGAACGTTTAAATTAGCAAGGCTTTAATGAGTTTAGTTTAAACACAGATAGCAATGTGCGCTGTTCAGGTCTCACCTGCTCGTGCGCCATCAGCACCCGGGTGATGACGGTGTAAATGACTGGTCATATCCGAGCATAGGGCACTTGCAGTGAACCAAGTTTACAAAGAGTGACAGTTTTGTCCACGCTTTTTGATAACCGGAATGCGTATTCATCAACTGAAACATACATTATCCGAACTCTGTCTGTCTGTTTTACACGTTGCTATTTTCAACAAACCATACTAGCCTATCGATGTGTCGTCATCCGAGATGAACCGCGGTGCAAGCGCGTGCCGAACCGTTAGTGAAGAATGGTACGGTTCGATTTTTTACCGAGAACCGTTGCAACCCTATTACTTATATACTATTATCTGATATTTTGAATTGGATTTCATATATTATGGTGACCACCCATCCCGCTTTGCGTTGTACCGCACAGCATTTTCACCCCTTGTCCCGCACGTCGCATATTGAGAAAATGTCCCACATTTTCATCAGTCTGTTGGTTTTTAATGATCATATTAAGAAAACGTGCATGCGTTCTTTTGCCTTTTTAAGAAAGCATTTTATTTATTCTTTTTGCGGTGTAGTTTTTCACCTATATTTAACAGCGCTTCGTCAGAAGTAACATCCCGCCTTACACAAATACAACAGCTGTTTTTTAAATCCTATCCAATGGTTGAAAAGAAAAGAGTAAACATGGTCACTAGTAAGTTTTGATGGCTGTCAATCAAAATGTGGAGCGGTGATTTGTTCCATGTGTTCCCTGTCAGAAAACAAATGGATAATTCGGCATAATGGCAACAAAAAAGAGAAAATGTTCTTTTAGTAAAGATTGGGCTAGGACATATTCCTGTTGCATGTCCTCAAGCTGGCAAACCGTGTGAGCATTGAGTCTGAGGAGGAGGGGGCGGGGAAAACAATATTTTGAATTTGGACTGCAGTACCCATTTCAACCACTGTCATTCTTACATACCGCACCTTTAAGATATTTTGATGAAATACGAGAGGTTTTTTATCCTCCATTGAAAGCAACAAAATTACCATCATTCAAGGTCCAGAAAAGTAGTAAAGACATCCTTAAAATAGTCAACGTGACTACAGTGGTTCAACCTTAATATTATGAAGCGACGAGAATACTTTTTGTGCGCAAAAACAAAACAAAAACAATGACTTTATTCAACACATTCGTCTCTTCCCTGTCAGTCTTCTACACCATTTATGTTGCAGAGTCAGCGTATACTGAGCCGGCAAATACTGAGCCGGCATTCGGACGTAAACACAGAAGCTCTGCAATGCGTTCACTGCGCCAACTGTGTAACAGACTGACAGGGAAGAGGAAAAATTGTTGAATAAAGTCATTGTTTTTGTTTTGTTTTTGTGCACAAAAAGTATTCTCATTGCTTTATAACATTAAGGTTGAACTATTGTAGTCACGTTGACTATTTTAACACTGTCTTTACTACTTTTCTGGACCTTGAATGTGGTAATTACGTTGCTTTCAATGGGAGATAAAAAACCTCTTGGATTTAATCAAAAATATCTTAATTTGTGTTCCGAAGATGAACGAAGGTCTTGCGGGTTAGGAACAACATGAGGGTGAGTAATTAATGACAGAAATTTCAATTTTTGGGTGAACTAACACTTTAACTCTTGTTATAGTTAAGGACAACAACACTGCTTGCTAATGATTTTATTTCTGTCAAAATACACAGCTACTTTTATGGAAGCTTGTTTCGGCCACAAATTAGAGATAATTGTGACTTTTTCTTACAATTTCGAGTTTATATCTCGCAATTCTGACTTTATAACTCGCAATTTCAAATTTATCACACAATTCTGAATTGCGAGATGTGAACTTGCACGAAAAAAAGAATTGTGATATAAAAAGTTGCAATTACCATTTTATTTTTAATTCAGTGGCAGAAACAAGCTTCCATAATGTTTAAATGGCCTTCAATGGCAAAAGATGTATTTTTGGCAACGGAAAGGTGTATTTACAGCACCTACCAGCAGGAGGCAAACTTCAGGCAAACCTTGACCCATTTGTTTAGACCAGGGGTGTCCAATCCTGCTCCTGTAGGGCCACTGTCCTGCAGAGTTCAACCTAATTAAACACACCTGAAGCAGCTAATCAAAGTCTAATTAGGCATACTAGAAACTTCTAGTCAGGTGTGCTGAAGCAAGTTGGAACTAAACTTTGCAAGACAGTGGCCCTCCAGGACCGAGTTTGGACACCCCTGGTTTAGACTAATATTAATGATGCTAATCTGTGATGTTCACTAACAAAACAAAAACAGAAGAGCAAATGTCAGGAAGTAGCATCAAGAGTGAGTATTTATGAGAGTATATATTGGCACTGTGAGCTCTTTGCCATTAAAATGACTCAATCATGTCAATCATGGTCTCTCAGTGAGTATCAGCAGGTCAAACTCTCATTCCAGTCCTTCCTTGAATCATTTTGTGATGTGATGTGATTTGTTAAATTAATGTTAGTTAGAGCGGAGGGAGCCTCTTTAGCTAATAATTGACCCTAAATGAGAAACTGAAATTTGCTGAAGTTTTTTTTAACTTAAATGTTAATTTTTCCGGAGGGAATGCAATTATGCTCTGGGGAATGAAAGTCAGGCCAAATGGATGGAATCTGTCTTCCTGCCGTGGTCTTTGTGGTCACTTATATTTGATGCAATTCCTACTTTAATTGCACATATAGTGAAGCTGCCTCAATTTAGAGTCCAGACATATCTGCATCTTACTGAATATTCACACTGACTTGAGTGCTTTCCATTGAGATCTCAAACAGTCTAGCTACAGTGGCACTTAAAAAACACTTAAGCTACACTCAAAATGGTTGAACATCAAACCAAGTTGCATTAACTGGCTCAACTATAGGTAACACAAACACTTTTGCACACTCAAGCCAAAAAAAAAAAAAAAAAATTACACTATTGCCAAAAGTATTGGGACACCCCTCCAAATCATTGAATTCAGGTGTTCCAATCACTTCCATGGCAACAGGTGTATAAAATCAAGCACCTAGGCATGCAGACTGCTTCTACAAACATTTGTGAAAGAATGGGTCGCTCTCAGGAGCTCAGTGAATTCAAGCGTGGTACCGCGATAGGTTGCCACCTGTGCAATAAGTCCATTCGTGAAATTTCCTCACTACTAAATATTCCACGGTCAACTGTTAGTGGTATCATAACAAAGTGGAAGCAATTGGGAACAACAGCAACTCAGCCACGAAGTGGTAGGCCACGTAAAATCACAGAGCGGCGTCAGCGCATGCTGAGGCACACAGTGCGCAGAAGTCGCCAACTTTCTGCAGAGTCAATAGCTACAGACCTCCAAACTTTGTGTGGCCTTCAGATTAGCTCAAGAACAGTGTGTAGAGAGCTTCATGGAATGGGTTTCCATTGCCGAGCAGCTGCATCCAAGCCTTACATCACCAAGTGCAATGCAAAGTATCAGATGCAGTGGTGTAAAGCACGCCGCCACTGGACTCTAGAGCAGTGTAAACGTGCTCTCTGGAGTGACGAATCACGCTTCTCTGTCTGGCAGTCCGATGGACGAGTCTGGGTTTGACGGTTGCCAGGAGAACGGTACTTGCCTGACTGCATTGTGCCAAGTGTAAAGTTTGGTGGAGGTGTGGGATTATGGTGTGGGGTTGTTTTTCAGGGGTTGGACTTGGCCCCTTAGTTCCAGTGAAAGGAACTCTTAATGCTTCAGCATACCAAGACATTTTGGACAATTTCATGCTCCCAACTTTGTGGGAACAGTTTGGGGATGGCCCCTTCCTGTTCCAACATGACTACGCACCAGTGCACAAAGCAAGGTCCATAAAGACATGGATGAGTGAGTTTGGTGTGGAGGAACTTGACTGGCCTGCACAGAGTCCTGACCTCAACCCGACAGAACACATTTGGGATGAATTAGAGCGGAGATTGCGAGCCAGACCTTCTCGTCCAACATCACTGCCTGACCTCACAAATGCGCTTCTAGAATGTTATGTTATGCAATACTTTTAGGACCACTGTAATTTAAAACATTGAGAAAAAGAGCCGGAACTACATTAATGCAGCAAAATCTGCTTGTTTAAAAACATACATCTACAACATATTCATGAAAAGGACATCATAAAAATTATATATAATTAAAATACATTTGCGGTTTTAAGTATAAATCATGGTAGTATTTGTTTACTTCGGATTTGTTTCATTTTAATCTGGATAAATAAAAAAAAAAAACTGTCTCCTCTCACTGCCTGTGTATGTGTGGGTGTTTTGTTGGAGGTCAGACTCTAGGTGATGTTGGAACAAAGTGTTTGCTTGTGTCAGAGTCTTTCTGGGCTTCAGTTTCCTTTCTGCTGGTCATATCTGATTTCAGACTGATGTGTCTGGAGGTCAAGGTCTTAGAGAACACACTGAGGGTCAGAGAGATGTTGTGCTGCCTCTTTTCTGTTTAGAAATCTGCTGGGTCTTAAATCTGCACATCCTCTATTCATATCCTCTTCATAGAAAATACCACGTGTTTTTCTCTATCATCTTTTTCCACATCATCTTCACATCCTCAAACCAATTTTCTTTCTCTTATAGACACACTATGAAGATGGCGACTACATCATTCGCCAGGGGGCAAGAGGAGACACATTCTTCATTATCAGTAAAGGAAAGGTAAGTTTATTTCAGTGCAAAGTGCAAGCAGTGATACTGTGAAGATGAACCCATGTTAATATTTATTCCTCTTCTTCTCACTCCTGTCCAGGTGACAATGACTCGGGAGGACTGTCCAGGTCAGGAACCAGTCTACTTGCGTTCAATGGGGAAAGGAGACTCGTTTGGGGAAAAAGCCCTACAAGGGTGAGATTATACTCTACACTACTGTTAAAGTCAGATTTAATACAAAACTCAAACTCAAAACAGGAATCTCACAAAACCTGCCAATATGTTATTTGTTCACATAAAAATAGCTTAAATTAACATTTACACCCTCCAAATTCTCATCACTGTAATGCAGAAAATCTCATTCTCCTTACTTTAATAAGAGAAAGAAGATAGGAGTTTCTATTCTATCCTATTTATAGATAAATATATAAATAATTACAGTGTATTACAGTGGTACTGGATAACAATCACTATTGAGAATAAGGGTAATTATTACAAAAATCTTAATGGTCTTATTTTTTCTTTTGATCATTCAGTGAAATGTGAGGTTCTTGTGAGATTCATTCAACCGATTAGTTTTTAAAGGATGTGGTGACATCTTGTGGTAGCTTAGAAAAAGCACTCTTGGAATTAAAAAAAAGTCTTGGATTCATACTCTGTTTGGAGTAGCTGCACGTGCATAGCAAACACAACTTTATTTACACATTATTTAAAAGCACTGTTTTCTCATACTCTTACAACTGTGTAAGAATAGGTTTATTCAGGAGTTATATTATGCAGAATCTGGTGTTTTCTACCAGGGAGCTTTCTAGTTCCTTATTGAACTGCTAAAAATGACCTGCTCCAGATTTCAATTTCCTGTTATGTTTTTTTGTTGTTGTTGTCTTTTTATTTTATTATTTGTGCAAATGCTTTGTGCATGTGTGCAAATGACTTCTGCTTAAATAGACAATTCAGGCAATATGAGCAACCGTCAATATATATGAATCTATACAATCTTTGTGATCTTACTTTTTAAATGTTATGACCTCGTTACACATATGCATTAGAGTATTGTAAAGTTTCTGTGGACAAGCAAAAAGCATGGATATAAGAAATAAGAAATAAACATTACAAAAGACAATAACCAACAAAGGACTGAACTGAACAGGGAGAATATATGCAGGGGACAATCAGGAACTAAATAAGATACAGCTAATTAATCACAGGAACATAACTGAAACTAAACAGAGCAGGAAACATGAACCAAAGGAAACAGAACAGAATATCAAAATAAGAGTCAATAACCTTAACAGTAGTCCCCTCTCCCGGAAGGTGTGTCCTCGTGCCGTAACAATGTCCAACTGTGGAGGGAGGGAAGGGGCTTTGGAGGTTGGTGTGGAGCTGGTGACGGACAAGGGCCAGGAGGAGTCGGTCAAGACGTACACCATGGTGGAGCCGACGGTGGGAGGAGCCAGGGTGGAGCTTTGACTGAAGGGCTTGGCAGAACCCGGGGGCTGACAGACGGAGGCAGAACCAGGGTGCGTGGAGTATCCAGTGGAGTAGGGTGACGTCCACGTCCCGAAAGCCCAAGGTGGAGCTGCTGGCTCGCGGGACCGAGGAGGAGACAGGGACATGGCTGACCGGGGTGACGATGGAGCAAGCAAGGACGACGGGAAAACCGGAGACCCAGAAGTCCTTGGCGGAAGCTGAGCGACGACCAACCAAGGTTGATCCGGAGGGACAAGGGAGCCCGGAGGAGTCCCAGGGCAGACGGGCCAAGGTGGAGACGAGGGAACGCAGAGCCAGGGTGGAGATGACAGGCCGAGGTGAAGACATGGGGCTGGAGGTCCGAGGTGCAGCCAGGGACTCAGCCTCATGCCGAGTTGGTGGAGGGGAAGACCGAGGCGGAGCTGAAGAGCCGATGAGCTGAACAACACCAGTGGGCTGGCGGGAACATTGGAGGAGCAAGATTTCCGGACAGCACCAGAGCATCCAGGTAGCCGGACAAGACCGGTGGAAAAGGTGAAGACTTGAGGTCTCGGGAGGGAACTGATCTGTGGACCACAGATTGATTAGGCAGAGGTCTGCTCCTGGCTCAGAGACAGACTGATGATAATTAATCACAGGAACATAACCGAAACTAAACAGAGCAGGAAACATGAACCAAAGGAAACAGAACAGAATATCAAAATAAGAGTCAATAACCTTAACAGTAGTCCCCTCTCCCGGAAGGTGTGTCCTCGTGCCGTAACAATGTCCAACTGTGGAGGGAGGGAAGGGGCTTTGGAGGTGGGTGTGGAGCTGGTGACGGACAAGGGCCAGGAGGAGTCGGTCAAGACGTACACCATGGTGGAGCCGACGGTGGGAGGAGCCAGGGTGGAGCTTTGACTGAAGGGCTTGGCAGAACGCAAAGGACTGACTGACGGACGGACTGACTGACAGACGGAGGCAGAACCAGGGTGCGTGGAGTATCCTGTGGAGTAGGGTGACGTCCACGTCCCGAAAGCCCAAGGTGGAGCTGCTGGCTCGCGGGACCGAGGAGGAGACAGGGACATGGCTGACCGGGGTGACGATGGAGCAAGCGAGGACGACGGGAAAACCGGAGACCCAGAAGTCCTTGGCGGAAGCTGAGCGACGACCAACCAAGGTTGATCCGGAGGGACAAGGGAGCCCGGAGGAGTCCCAGGGCAGACGGGCCAAGGTGGAGACGAGGGAACGCAGAGCCAGGGTGGAGATGACAGGCCGAGGTGAAGACATGGGGCTGGAGGTCCGAGGTGCAGCCAGGGACTCAGCCTCATGCTGAGTTGGTGGAGGGGAAGACCGAGGCGGAGCTGAAGAGCCGATGAGCTGAACAACACCAGTGGGCTGGCGGGAACATTGGAGGAGCAAGATTTCCGGACGGCACCAGAGCATCCAGGTAGCCGGACAAGACCGGTGGAAAAGGTGAAGACTTGAGGTCTCGGGAGGGAACTGATCTGTGGACCACAGATTGATTAGGCAGAGGTCTGCTCCTGGCTCAGAGACAGACTGATGATAATTAATCCCAGGAACATAACCGAAACTAAACAGAGCAGGAAAACATGAACTAAAGGAAACTGAACAGAATATCAAAATAAGAGTCCATAACCATGACAAGCATCCTGCAGCAGGAAAACCTACTAGCTGCCAACAATAGAGGAACACAGTAAAATTAATTTCAGATAGAACAGGGAATAAGGGACAAAAGCACATGAGGAAAGACTAGACCATTCAGATATCATCAGTTATTCTTATGCATTCTTGGAGTTTCTATTCTATTCTATTCTATTCTATTCTATTCTATTCTGTTTTAAGGGGACTGTTTACCCCTGATTATAATCCTGCGTTTGGTTGTGTTACTAGGAAACAGTGATCCTGAGAGGGTGTTGATATGCTCCGCAGTGTATCAGGTGTCCTGCTCAGCAGTCTTCTTATGCGAGCTGCGAGTGTGTGAACGGAGGTGAAATTTAGGCCACGGTTTTGGAAATCAGAACATTGTGCACGGTCACTGTGATCCCTCAGAGACCAATTAAATGCTCTTCTGTTAGAGCTGCGTCCTTGTATACGGCATGTTGGTGGGTAACACTTTACGGAGATCCTTGACAGCGTCCAAAACTTGATAAAGGAATCTCTTGATCCTGGGATTAAATTCATGCGTGAGTGTATGTGCATTCAGAAGCATTTAACACCTGATTGGTTCACAAACACATTTGGCAGCGATGATGTGTCGATTTTTCATGCTGTTTCCTCAAGCACATGGATGTGTCCCACTTAAGGCAAATTTACCCCCACACCTTACAATTAAAGAAATAGTTCACCCAATAATGAAAATTCTGTCATTATTTATATTTTATTTATATATTATTTATAAATAAATATATATATATATATATATATTTATATACATTATTTATATTAAGCCATTCCAAACCCATATGACTTTTCATAAAACACAAAAAAACATATTTAGAAGTGTCCAACCTTCTCTTTTACATACAGCGAACATAAATAGGGATCTGGCCAGTCTAACTCCATAAAAAAATTACAAAAAGCACAAAATCATTCCATGAGTCTCTTATGCATTATTCTTCTGAATGGTACTTTTTGTCCCTTTGTGTAGCCATTTTAAGGAAAAAAGCAATTTCAATATTCTGCACGTTTCTGTGTGTTCTCCACGGAAGAACAAAATTCATAAAGATTTGGAATGTCATTTAAGGTGACAGATTTAAATGATGACAGATTTTCCTCCTCTCCTCTGTCTCTCTGTGTTCAGTAATATCATGGAGCAGCTGTGACCTTTGCAGTAGCGTTATTGTGTACTCGTGCTGTGACAGCTTTAGAGCCGATATGTTGTGAAGAATTCTCACCTCTGCAAGTGTTTCACTGGAAACGGATCCGACAGCGTGCGTGTGTGGTGTCCGGCAGTATTTGCAGTTGGACCCAGGAGCAGACGCTCCATTTGTGTGTTTGGGTGTATGTTTAGCATTTAGTGTTCAGCCCTTCTTGCTTTCAGAGAGTCGTGCGTGGGAGCTCTTCCTCAGGACAGCCAATGATGGGACAGATGCCACACAGTGATTGTTTTAGTTTTAATAGAAGTGTACTGTACTGTAGTGGTATATGTGTGTGTATAGCTGTGCTCAGATCAGACAGTAAGTGAATAATGCAAAGCATCATGAGGTCAGAGTGGGATTCAGACTCTGATGACTGCGACTGGAGCGACAGTGAGGAAGAGGACAATCAGCAAACTCTGAGGCACACTGGCTTAATTCTTTAATAGAGTTGAAATAGCTAGCTCTTACTATTTTAATAACTTACTCTAGTAATCTACTGTTTATGCTTAAATGCTTGATATATATATATATTATAATGGATTATTTTTACCAGATTGTCCAGCATACATGTGAATTTCATTACCGTCTTAACATTAATTTGATTGCTACATAATTTACCACATAAGTACTTTAATTTGGGTTATTGTGTCATTTTATTAGTAAATATTTTATATTAATATATTAATATTTAGATATAATTATAATTATACACTTTTCATTATTATGCTGGCTTGACAAAGCCAATATACTGATCTACTGATCTCTGCTACTGCTGCTTCTTCTAGTTTTAAAGCTACAACCACCAAACTCGGGTCAGACCTGAGTATACCAGAGTATTTAATACAGTATTTATTCCAATAGAGTATTTAAGCTTCATCCACCAAGTATCTATCACTAGCCAAGCTTAGCAACTAGCTTAGGACATGCTATCAAAGTGTTAAAACATGCTAAATCATGCTAGCAACATGCTAATTTATGTTAGCAACATGTTAATTCGCGTGATTTCCCCCCCCCCAAACCAGTTCAGCGGAAATCCCGCCCTGGAGCCGATTCTAGGGGTGGGCATTTTGCCAAAATATTGTATTCGAATATTTGGGCTCGTAAAAAACAAATATTCGAATATTCGTTTATTTAAATGAAGTTAAACGAGAAATACGTTTTTTTTTTTTGTTTTGTTTTTTAAATTCATCAAGATTTTGTAACCATTTCTGAACAAGCTTACGATTAGGCAATATACAGAACAAGCTTACATTTATATCTTAAGGTTTTCTTTTAGTTCAAAGCATTAAACAGTATGCGTAAACAAAAAATATAAAGAACAAAAGCATTTAAGCTCAAGCAGCGCGAACAGGAAAAACGCTAATAAAGCAGACTGCGCCAGTTATCGTACAGAACGTACATAATACACTCGAGTCAGTATATAGTTATCGTGTTCATATTGTTTCACGTTCATTTCGAGAAAAACAATAATATCCACATGCTCGAGTAAGAAAATGCGCTGCGCTGACAGAAGTTGCAGAGACACAAAGATAACGGTGTGCTAAGTTTCTAACAACAGCACTTTGTGTTTTCTGTTCATAAATATGTCTCCCTCGACGAAACTTTAAGGAAGCATATGTATCGAGATCATTTTGCTAACAGATAAGACAAGTTATCTTCTCGGCTCACTCGGGTTACAGCTGCGCTTACCTGACGTGAATGCAGTGATGGACAGCTGTCTTTCCTCATTCGATGGGTGTTTGGATTTCATGTGCTTTCTCATTGTGGTGGTGATATTATGATAACTCGGTTTCATTAATTCATTTGATCAAAAGTAATTTCATTTTGTAAGATCATTTTCTTCTAAGTAACTCCAAACTTTGCGAGGCAGACGACAACATTATGTAACGATCAAATTCAATAAACTTGGTAAACACGCTCCACAGTGCCACCCAGTGTATTTAGTTATAACTGCGAGTTTTAGTGCTTAGGATTTATCATGGATTCACTGCATTTACGGCCAGCAAAGCAACGTAGTAAAATTTGAATAGTATTTTGATTTTTCGAATATTAATTACAGATCGAATATTCGACTATTTGTGCACACCCCTAGCTGATTCTAAACATTTCATTGGCCATGTCAATCACAGTAACGATTACCTACACCCAACCCTGATCCCTAAACCTACCCGTCACTGTAACCTCAGCCAATGAAATTGGTTGCAGGGCGGGGATTTCCGCTGAACCGTTTGGGGAAAAAAAAAAAAAATCACGCTGTTAATTCATGTTAGCAATGTGTTAAAACATGCTAACATCATGTTAATTGCTAATTCATGCTAACAACATAAGTCATGTTAACAATGTGTTAATACATGTTAGAAACATGTTAATTCATGCTAAAACATGCTAACAGTATGCTAATTCATGTTAGCAATGTGCTAAAACATGTTAGCATCATCCTAGCAACGTGCCAAAACACGTTAGCAACGTGCTAAACCATGCAAGAAAACATTTTAGCAATGTGCTATAACAGGTTAATAACAAGTAAAATCTTTAAACTTGTTATTTCAAACTTTCAGACAAGGCTTTGTCAGTCCAACATCAAAGTTTGTTTACAAACTTTACTCACCTATTTTACATTTATAATACTTATATTTTAATAGTTTTAATATTTTAATTAATATTACTAAATCTGTTTATATCTGATTTAATATTTCTGTATAATTATTTTAATATTGTATATTATTTTAATTTATAATATTAATCATTTATTTTAATATCTTATTTTTACTATATCTGTTTATCTATATATCTGTGATTTTGAACATTATAAAATGACGTTTCTCTGTATTGTGTCTGTGTCTTTTAAACAGGGAGGACATCAGAACAGCTAATGTCATCGCAGCAGAGACTGTCACCTGCCTTGTGATTGACAGAGAGTGAGTATATGTCACATTTATCCTTTCTTTATATACGCCGCTTAAAACATCAAGTGTCATTCCAGCAGTCAGCAGTAAATCAGTCCAGGTTTTCCAGTTCATTGAACATCTGTGGATTTTATACTGATCGTTCTATTTGTGTGTGAGGGACACAGAATCTGTGGGTTTGAAGTGCTTATCTACTGCCTTAAAGTCAATAAATTAAACTCAACCTAAATAGCTAAAGTGTCACGTGTGTCAATAAGCTGGAAAAAGTGAGACAGTCAGACAGAGAGAGAGAAGCACATGTGTGCCCTCCGGCTGGGAAAACTCTCATTCCCGTCTGATTGAGACTCAAACCATCAGCCATCTGTGTGAAAGTTGATTGTTACATTTTAATGAGCTGTATTTCATTTAGATATAAAAGTTTCACTATAATTTAGTACTGACTTTCTAAATAAAGAAAGAGATAAAATTATTCAGAGTCATTTGAGAGATAGATCTTTAACTTAAAATGAGTTCATTTTTGAAAGATAAATACCAGTTTTGTGGTGATATGTAGACGTGTCTTTAATAAAAGTGTTGTCAGTTGCAAGACAGCTGAATAAGGACATCATGCAACTGTCTCACTGCTTCTTAACTGGAGAACAGTATTTAGATAAACTTATTCTCATACAGACCACTGTAAACCTCACAGGGAACAGTATGAATATATAAAATGGTGCCTCTGATAAATCTACTCTACCGTTCAAAAGTTTGGGGTCATTTCTTCTTTTAAAAAGAATTTATTACTTTTATTCAGCAAGGACACATTAAATTGGTCAAAAGTGGTAGAGAAGACATTTATAATGTTACAAAAGCAGTTGCTTGTCACTGCTTAAAGGGGGACTCAGTAGTATTTCAAATACACTGTTTGGAAGTTAGTCGGGCCGATACCAACAACAAGCGTCCAACCAATCAGCATTAGGGGGCGTATGACGGTCGAGGAAAGAGAACGGGCAAGAGGGAGATTTGAAAATAATAAGAAAAAACAAAAAAAACTTTCCAGTGCTGGAGAGAGCTAAGTGGGAAGGCCTGAAAAGAGACGCAGAGGCTGCTTTGATCCCGCTCATGTGAGTACACTGGGTTTTGATTGTCTGTAGCTGCTGTGCTGTTTGCGACTAACAACGAACTCTTTGTATTTACTCTTGTATCTTACTCTCGCATCGCGTGTGTAACAGTGGCCAGATAATGAGAGTTTTGCTGTTAAACCACTGCACACTGATGCCCGCTAGAGAATGAGGTGTTTAGCGTCATTGATGGTGCACTCGCCTCACATGTCAGCAGCGATCGGGCCAGGGTTCGAGACCGACTCGGAGCAGAGTGGTTAGAATTGGAGTGTGAGTTTTGGAGGTGGAGCAATGAAGAGAGGGGTGGGTTTGTTTGGGTTGATTTCAAATATCAACAATGTCCAACAGCGTAGTTCAAATACTACTTACAGCACCTTTAATAGTTTTGTGTTTCCACAAAACTATTAAGCAGCACAACTGTTTTCAACATTGATAATAATAAAATTTTTCTTGAGCAGCAAATCGGCATATTAAAATGACTTCTGAAGGATCATGTGACACCGAAGACTGGAGTAATGATGCTGAAATTTAGCTTTGCCATCACAGGAATAAATTACATTTTAATATATATATTTTAATTTTAAATTGTAGTAATATTTCACAATATTATTATATTTATTGTATTTTTAATCAACTAAACACAGACTTGGTGTGCATAAGAGACTTCTTTCAAAAACATTATTGAACGGTATTGTATTTGTCATAAATATTAAATCTTTCTAAATACGTTGTTTGTGCCAATCTTTCCAGCTCATACAAACACCTGATTGGAGGCCTGGAAGACGTATCCAACAAAGGCTGTGAAGATGCAGAGGCAAAAGCAAAGTAGGTGAAATAATCTCTGAAGACCTTTTATTACTGTATTTTCTTGTAATTATGAACAAATTTTGAATTTGATGGCTGCAACACACTCCCAAAAAGTTGGGACAGAGGCAAAATAAAAGTGAAAAGATTATAGCATATCCAAGTTAAACTGTTTTGAAATAGTCCTCAATAAGCAGGCGAATTGTCAATAAGTGAAGGTATTGTGATTGCTTGCAAAGACTGAGATGCTCCTTTTATACCCAAAGACGGATCATGGCTCATTTGTGCCAAATATCATGAGAGAATTGCCAAACAATTCAAAAATGACATTTCTCAATGCAAGATTGCAAAGAATTTAGGTCTTTCATCAACTAACATACATAATACTGTGGAAAGATTCAGGGAATCTGGAAAAATTTCTGGGCAGGAAACCTCTGTTAAATGTGCTTGACCTTCGAGCCTTAAGATGGCACTGCAAGATAAACCGCCATGCTGTTAAACAAAGCCACATGGGCTCAGGAGAACTTTGGAAATCGTTGTTACTTAACACAGTCTGCTACTGCATCAATAAATACAACTTGAATCTCTGTTACGCAACGAGAAAGCTATACATCAATTCTATGCAGAGATGCTGCCAAGTTCTCTGGGCCCGAACTCATCTCAGATGGTCTAAAAGACAGTGGAAATGTGTGCTGTGGTCAGATGAGTACACATTTTAGCTTGTTTTGGAAAAAACAGACATTGAGTTCTCAGTCCCTAAGACGAAAGGGACCATCCAGAATTTCATCAGTAGCCACGTTTACATGTACACTTTTTTGTCATTCCGATTAAAATCATTCCGCTTGAAAGATTCGGTGGAGTGTTTACATGAGACGTTATCTAATCCAATATGGTGTTTACATGCACCAGCACTTTCAATCTGAATGACTTTGTGACATGCGCACATTAGCTTATGTCCTGTTTGCCGCCTTGTATTCCTGTCAACATGGAGTTCCGTTATTTCTTATGCGCGCTATTTTTATGTAAAGTGTTGCTCTTAATCAAGCAACAGCGTGAAATTTGTAGCATATTACTACTGGATGGTATAAGGAAAAGACGGGAACAGGAAGCTGACCTGTTTGGTGGCTGTGCATCTCTAAGGAGCATCTCAATACTACCCCTCCCTCCTCCGTAAAGCAGAAGCGTGTGGATGAAGGTCCATAGTAATGATTCATTGAGTTCCTTCAGTGAATTTAATAAATGTGTTGTTTCAGTTTTACTCCAGTTTAATTTTGCCGCCGACATTTTGCATTCTGACGACCCCTGACCGCTTGACGTGATGACGTCGATGCAAAGTAATCGGTTTAACTCGTTTACATGGCAGACTTTTTTATTTTGTTCGGTTTATAGAAAGGTTTATCCCACCTCTCTCAAACCGATTACAATTTCATTCGGTTTGGGCATTTTTATTCAGATTGAGGTGTTTATATGGAGCATTTTCATTCGGATTGGACTTTTAAAAAAAATCACAGATTATTAATTTTATTGCATTTTACAAAATGTCCCAACTTTTCTGAAAATAGGGTTGTACACAAAGTAAAATTAATTCCTTCCTATTTGATGAATAGGAAGTTCAAAAGAGCAGCATTCATTTCAAACAACATTATAAATGTAACATTATAACTATGTTTTCCGTCTCTTTTGATCTTTAATGCATCCTCGCTGAATAAAAAAAAAAAATAATTCTACTGACTTGTTAATGGTAGTGTATGTTTGATTTCAGATTTAGCTGCCACTAAATATCACATAAATCAAGTGAAATGTGGAAGGTCACATCACATGTTAGTCAGACGGTCCCTTCTTCTCTAAGTGGGTGATAGTAAAATACAAAAGTCTAGAAGTATGGCAACCATTACGATGCAATTGTCAAAGGGCAGCTCAAGGATGTTTACTGTAACTCTAGAACTGTAAAGTAGGAAAGCTGTGCTAGCATGCAGTAGACATGCTAGTAGACCAGCAACTGTTCATAATCAGAAGAAACACGATGAGAAAGTGATGCGATCATTGTGTGGCAATGAGGAAATAATCCGCTCAGAGAAATGTGAAACCTTATCACATTTCACAGAGAGAATATCAGACAGAGAGAGAACAAGGGATTCTGGGATAGCTCAGAAACTCATTTCCCACTTCAAAAATCCCTTCAGTGTCATATCTGAACCGAAATAGAAACTTTTCTTCCTCTTATCTGCTCATCTGCAATGTAAATGAACACTGATGAATAATAAAGAGGTGCCTGTAGTCTGTGTGACTGTCATAGATTAAAGCTTATTAAGACACATATACAGCTGTCAACTCCTGCACTGCGTCCCCAGTGATCTAAACTACAAACCTGTAAATAAATCTCCAGCTGCCACACTGACAGATAGAGAACACTCTAATGAGACTCATATACATAAATGTGTCATTTCTGCATCACTAGTGGCACCAAACAGAATTGCAAAAATGATGACTGTTAACAATCAAGTAACAATCAAGACAATCAATCCCTGTCTTCCATTATTCAGCTAAACAGGTACAAGTGCTTGAGCTAATATGTTTGACCCATTTGGACCACTTAAACAAAACAGATTGAATAAATTTATACATATTTATAGTATCAGTGTTCCTGTGTGTGTGTGTGTGTGTGTATATATATGTATATATATAGGACAATTAAACTGAAACACCTGGTTTTAGACCACAATAATTTATTAGTATGATGTAGGACCTCCTTTTGGTGCCAATAAAGCATCAGTTCATCTTGGGAATGACAGATGCAAGTCATTTACAGTGGCCAGAGGGATTTTGAGCCATTCCTCTTCCAAGTGGCCAGGTAACTATGTGATACTTGTAGAGGAAAATGTTTTCTGACTTGTTCCTCCAAAATACCCCAAAATGGCTCAAAAATACTTAGATCTGGTGACTGTGGATTATCATGCTGATGCACGTCACCTCCTTCAGGGTACAATGTTTGAACCATTAGGTGCACATGGTCCTCCAGAATGGTTCTGTAGTCCTTGTCAGTGACACGCCCATCAAGCACAGTAGGGAATGCCATGACATTGCAGCCCAAACCATCACCGATCTACCCCCGTGCTTCACTCTGGGCACGCAACAGTCCGGGAGTTAAGCCTCTTTGGGGTTTCTCCACACCATAACTCCCATGGATGTGGGAACAACCGTGAAGATTTCAATACAATACGTCAGAGAACAATACATGTTTCACATTGTCCACATCCCAAGATTTGCACTGTTGGCACCAATGAAACCGACATTTGGCATTTGCACAAGTGATCAAAGGTTTGGCTATAGCACCCCGACCATGAATATTGACTCTGGAGCTCCCAACAAAATTTTTTGTGGACACAGGAGTGTCGAGGTGTGCATTAAATTCTGCAGATGTGGTTTTAGGTTTTTTGGACACAATCCCTATTAGTACCTGGACATTCCTATCAGACAGCTTCCTCTTGCGTCGACAGTTACTCCTGTTGGATGTGGTCCAGCTTACATGGAGGTATTCCAACATTACCCTGAATACTGTGGCTCTCGATACACCACAAAGACTTAATGTCCTGGTCACAGATGAGCCAGCGAGACGTGCACCAACAATGTGTCTTCTTTTGAACTCTGATATGTCTCCCATTATGTTGTGTGAATTCTAATATTTTATGTACAACTGCGCTATTGCTCTGCTAATTCAACCTTCACATTCTGCTCTTACTGATGGAATATAAATTAAGTGAAGACTGGCCACCAGACTGTGCATATATAGTAGGGGTGGGTGATATGAGCTAAAATTCATATCACGATATTTTCCACTGTCCAGACGATATCGATATTATATTGCGATATGAGGAAAAAAAAAATTGGAATCACATTTTACTAGATCTTATGTATCTTAGGTGTGGGAAATGGAACCTTTAGGCACCTCACGATCCGATCCTGATTCTAGGAGTCGTGATCTGATTCCAAAAGGATTCTTGATACTTTTTTTTTTATTATTAATTTGTTTTTTAATTATTTTTTTTAATTACATATGGAATTATAAGTAGCATACTTTTTAAATAATTACAAGTTAAAATACATTAATATACCTATATGTTAAGAATTTTATATATGGACATATATATATATATATATATATATATATATATATAAGTTTCAAAACAAGCAAGTGAGTCGCCTAGCAATAGTACAAGCAATAAACAAAAGTGCTTTCAGAACATTTTCCATTCAAGAGCTGTGAGTGATTTTTTTTTTCTCTTAGATTTATGGTTGTTTGATTATTACTGTAGCGGGAGATCTAATAAGCTGCATCCAGACTAATGCACAGATCTCTTTTGAAATATAAGAAGTTTCTGTCCTGTCTGTTTAATACTTTAAGACATAACTGACTGTGTTTATATTAATTTCGCGTCATAAAAGCATTTTGAGAAGAAGTACATTTAAGTACATTTAAGCACTAGTCGCACACAGCCGCACGCGTCAACACTCCTCACAAAGCCCACGTGAGAACTTGAAATCGAAAGCAGCCTTCTGTCAGTGAATTTAATATTTTTAATATATAAGCCCACGGCTTTCCAAACAACATAAATGATTCCTTTGTAGAGCATTAGTAAGGAAAACAGGCCTGCCGGCGGGCGAGACCACAAACGTAACATCAAGCAAAGCACGTGTTTCTCACAGCTCTCTCATACCCTGTGCAATGAATCCCACGAATATAATGTGCTTCAGCTTTTCCGAACTTTCCGAGCTTCACGCTTAACTTCAGTAGGAATGAACTGAAAACGCTCGCTCTGCTCCGTGCCAGTGGACACGCACCAAGCACATGCAGCGTCATCGCGCATCTGCGGTTAAAAACTAAGCTCAGAATCGATCCAGAATCGTTGCATCTATGCATTGATTTTTTTTTCTCCCACCCCTATTATCTATATGCACGCTTGTTTGTTGCTGTTGTGTTTTTGAGTAGGCGGTTTGTGCTCTATTAATTTGGACTGTTACAATGCTCTCTGTGTTTGATTACTAATGCCTGTGTAGTAAGACGTTGGACACGGTAGCGGACAAAAAGTTAAACGTTCAGCCTCGACTCTGTATCGTCATTAGTAATGTTAAAAGTTGTAAAGAGTACAAAATTGAACAAAACAATATAAATGCAAAATTAGAATTCATGACTATTTAACGGTATCCATGGTATAGCAAAATCTATATCATGGCACAACATAATACCAGTAGTCACTTTCATACCGGTATTCGGTTGTTAAGTCTGACGTCACGCTGCAGCGCTTCCGGGTCCAAACGCTCTATCTCATACCACAAGAAAACAACAAATGGTGCTAATATACACACATGATGTGGTGTAATACTTCCAAAAAATTATAATCATAACCTTTATCTCCATACCAAAATCCCAGATGGCCAGACAGTGATTCTTCTTTTATAAATCGTTAAAATATTAATGTCTGTGACGCTGTGAGCACGGAGACTGTTGTGTAGACTGTAAGTATTTTAAATGTTTAACTTTAAAATGTTAAATGTTTAATATGAATAAATAGCGCTCATAAACGGCCATGGAGATGCCATTCTCAAGTGAAATGAGTCGAGGCTTGGACCCAGAAACGGCGTTCCTTACGTCACGACTTAACAAGCGGATAGCGCCCACCCCTAATTTTATATATATATATATATATATATTTTACATTACAAGCCTGCTTCGATTGCACTGACTGGAGTGTTTTTGAAGCTCCTGCCACCAATCTGGAAGACCTCACAGATACTGTAACATCATACATCAGTTTCTGTGAGGATATGTGTATTCCTACCAGGACATTCTTATTATTCACTAATGATAAACCATTGTTTACTGGGAAACTTAAACAGCTTCATTATGTCAAAGAGGATGCTTACAGAAGTGGGGATAAAATCTTGTATAACCAGGCTAGAAACAGACTAACAAAGGAGATCAGAGTGACTAAAAGTATCTACTAAAACAGTTTTCAGCCAACGACCCGGCGTCAGTCTGGACAGGCCTGAGGACCATCACAAAGTACAAATCACCATCCCCCCAATCTGTGGAGAATCAACAAATGACTGAGGATCTGAATGTGTTTTACTGCAGGTTTGAAAAGCCCAGAGTCACACCCCACACCCGCTCTGACCTGCACTTCAAACATTTATTAACACCTCCTGCAACCCCCCTTCTACCATCCAACCTGTTCTTAAGGGCTGTGTGGAGAGCATATGCCAGGTCTTCAGAAAACAGAAGACTAGGAAAGCCTCAGGCCTAGACAGTGTTTCACCTGCCTGTCTATGCTGACTAACTGGCCCCAATCTTCATGAAGATCTTCAACAGATCACTGGAGCAGTGTGAAGTTCCCTGCTGCTTCAAACGCTCCACTATCATTCTGGTCCCCAAAAAAAACAAAATCACTGGACTTAATGACTACAGACATGTCGCTCTCACGTCTGTGGTCATGAAGTCGTTTGAAAGACTGATGTTGGCCCACCTGAAGGACATCACTGGATGTCTTGCTGGATGCCCTTCAATTTGCCTATAGAGCAAACAGGTCTGTGGATGATGCAGTCAAGATAGGACTGCATTATATCCTGTAACATCTCGATAGACCTGGGAATTATGCAAAGATCTTATTTGTGGACAGTTTGGCCTTCAATACCATCATGCCTGGTTATCTTACAACCCAACTGACCCAGCTCTCTGTGCCAACCCCAATCTGTCAGTGGATCTCCAGCTTTCTGACAGACAGGCATCAGTTAGTGAGACTGGGGAAACGTACATCCAGAACTCTCACTATCAGGAGTGGCGCCCCCCAGGGTTCTGTGCTCTCTCCACTGCTCTTCTCCCTGTATATTACGAATGACTGCAAAAGACCCCTCTGTCAAGCTCCTAAAATTTGCAGATGACACAACAGTCATCGGCCTTATCTAAAACGGTGACGAGTCTGCTTACAGACTGGAGGTTGAACAGCTGGCTGTCTGGTGTAGTCACAACAACCTGGAGCTGAACACTCTCAAAACAGTGGAGATGATTGTGGACTTCAGGAGAAACCCCCCTACACTCCCCCCCTCTCACCATCATGAACAGCACTGTGGCAGCAGTGAAGTCATTCAGATTCCTGAGCACCACCATCTCTCAGGACCTGAAGTGGGACAATCACATAGACTCCATGTGTGATATATTTAGGAACATTATTATTATTAACCATAATAAAATTTGTACTTATTACTTACATGTTTCAGTAATGCATGTACACTGGAAATCAAGGCATTGCAAAATAGATGCTGTCATAGAGAACCCATAAAGCTCCATATTGCCACCTTGTGGTCAATCAACCATCCACTCTGTAGTTGACCTGGATTCCAGGAATCACGAGCAACATCACGCGTGCTTAATCAGCATTGCCTCCAAGGTTTATATTTTAATATCAGACATTTTAAAATTGATTTTGTTGATTCCTGGGGCATAAAATATCAGTAAATTGTCCACCAGAAATGTAAAATCCATGACAATGTTGCTAGCTTTCAGCATTTTTATCAGTATGCATGAGCACAAAGAAGACTGAGGATGTCACAAATGTCACTTTTAGATGGCAAGCTCTTATGAGAAGAAGAGATGATTTTGTCATAGTGGACTTCAAATCAGTAGATATGATTTCAGTTAATCTGAATCTCTATCATCAGAGCAAAACCTGTTTCACCAATTAATTTGTTTAGAAACTTCTTTCCATTTTTTTCCCCATACACATCCAAATTTTGGTAGAATATGGGTTATCAAACTCATTTTAGACTGAGGGCTGAATTAGACAAAATTATGCAGGTCAGATTTATTAAAATATTTAATTGTTTTATGAATTTTCATACGTTAATAGGTTATATCTAATATTATTTTAAAAATATTTGGCATGTTTTACTTTTTTATTTTATATATTACAGGCCATGTCTTTGATACTCCTGCTGTTCTCTCTATGAAACTGGTGTGAGGCATTTAACATCTCTAGCTTTCAGCTGAGGAATGAATTTCTTCTGTTTACAGTTTTAGCAAGGAGTTTTGGCTTGTATCCATGCCTCTTTCCCAAACTGCACTCCGTGTTACTCTTGTTTGTGAATGGTTCTATGCCACCATTCTGCAGCCTGGCTGCACATCTCTGACCCTGCCAGCCTAATAACTGATTATGTGAAAGGGATTGAATAATAACTGAAGCACTCTTTATGCACGCGCGCTGGGTTTTAGGACCCCTGGCAGTGTGCATGGAAAACTGTAACCTCTCTGTGACACTGCAAAGCAGTTTTTGCCAAGCCAAATAGCAGCTCAGTCGTGTCATTGGCCAAGGCTCAAGCAAAGGGATCTGATTGGCCAGTTCTGCATCATGAGCACTCATTATAAGAAGGAAAAATGACTATCACAGGTCACAAGACAGACATCCAGTAGCATTTTATTTGCAATGTTATTCTTATGCCATTCAGACCTCTAATGAAACAGATTGCAAATATAAGTGCTGAACAAAAACATTTATATCAAAGTGAACTGAAACAAACTCCTCTTTGATCTCTTACCAGGTAAAACCCTGTTGGTTGCATTCAAAATAAAACTGATTTGATATACGGCAACTTTACGGAAAGTCACAAGCAGGTTCATTTACACCCGAATGATTATACACATTCATTCTTAAAAATTAGTGCCCAAAAATAAATAATGCCTATGTAGAGAGAATGAAGAGCAACCAACAACTGAAAGGACACGTGTGAATAATTCTGTTCTGTTTAGTACTGTTCAATACCATTTAAAAAGCATCCCAGAGTGCACCTCATAAAGCCGTTTCCTGACAAAGGGTGACGACTTTGAGGTTTGGAAATTACATGAGATTTGAGTTTTGATTTGCAGTCCCACTAGACAGACGGTACATCTTTTCTTCCATTCATCCTCCATTCTTTTTTTCTGATTTTGAAATGCAGATATGAGGTGGAGAACGCCTTCTTCTCCAACCTAAACCTGTCTGACTTCAACATCATCGACACTCTTGGAGTTGGAGGATTCGGACGCGTTGAACTGGTAACAGAATATCATGTTTTAAACACAATATTTATTTTTGTGTAAAAGTGTGCAATTTTTTCTCCATATTATTTTTTGATCATATTGTTTACTAATAGTTACATTATAGTCATTTTTTGTGACAATACACTATCTCCCCTTGTTGTATTCTTAGGTGCAGCTCAAGAGTGATGAGGTGAAGACATTTGCAATGAAGATCCTAAAGAAGCGCCACATCGTGGACACGAGACAGCAGGAGCATATCCGATCAGAGAAACTAATTATGCAGGAGGCGCATTCAGATTTTATAGTCAGGTACCTCCAGTGGCCAGGCATCTACTTCATTAAACTGCAGTTTTTAATAACTTAAGTGGTTTATATGCAGTGTTATTTTAGTATCATTTATATACTAGTTTTTGTTAATATTTTGAAATAAATTTTACATTTATATTTTCTGTTTTCATTTTAATTTAACGTTTTAGTAATTTTTTTTGTTTTTGTAATTTTATTATTATTATTTTAAAATGTCAGTATAGTTTTTGTTTTGTTTTTGTTTTTTTTTAAGTTGTAGTTTGTCATTTCAGTGCCTCAACTTTAAGCAAAAATGATAAATGTTGCCTTAGCTTGTTTATTACAAGTAATGAAAAGTTTTTTTTTTTTATGGTTTTAGTTTTAGTTAACAATAATAACCCTGTCTATATGAAATGTAATGTTGGTAGTTTTTGCTTTGACATCAGACATGTGACGTGTACAGTATTTCAACCCTTGATTTTGTACAATCGCATTCTGACTGCGTTCCTCTTGTTTTCTTAGACTCTATAGGACGTTTAAGGACAGTAAATACCTCTATATGCTAATGGAAGCGTGTTTAGGTGGAGAACTGTGGACTATCCTCCGAGACAGGTGACACTTATTTATTCACTTTTGTTTTCTCGTATGGTTGCAGTCTGGATTTCAATAATAAAACAGTCCTGTTTCTTTCCTAATCACAGAGGAAACTTTGACGATTCAACCACACGGTTTTACACTGCGTGTGTGGTGGAGGCGTTCGCTTACCTGCATTCCAAAGGCATCATATACAGAGACCTCAAACCAGAGAACCTGATACTAGACCACAGAGGCTACGCCAAACTGGTGAATACAGGGCACTATAAAGACACCCAGTACTCACCTTCTAGTAGTTTCATGAGGATGAAAAGACAATAATACCTGAAGTCATCTAGAACATTGTGCTTCTTTAATGTACAGAACCTCAAAAATATTTGGAGACTGAAGCTACACTTAAGAGTATTTTAATATCATTGCATTAAATAAAATATCAAACCAATTGGTATTTAAAAAAAAAATATATATATATATATAGCAAATATTTTTCAAAAGGCTTCTCACTGCAGAGCCAATGGGTGGAGCTTGAAGTCCAGTACATTAAAGCTAAAATCCAACCTGAATGATAACAACATGATGATGAAACTCAGTCAGTTTGGGTTAAAATTCTAAAAGTATTAAAATTCAAGTATTAGCATTGTAAACACTGAATTAATACAGACATATGAAATTAAATTAAGGACATGCATCAGAAAAATTGGGAATGTTGGACAATAACAGAATATAACAGCTTGACAGTAAACTGTTTTTGCAGTGTTGTCTTATATTAATGTCCGTTAAAGCAAGACTATGTAAACAAAAAAACGAAAGTGGGAATTATGGGATAACAGACACAGCAATGCATCATGTTCTATAAGATTATTATGTTTGTAGCGTGATCCAGGGGATTAAAACGTGTATTTTTCAGACCTAGTGGAGTAATTTACTATTACTACTCCACTATGTCTGAAATATATATTGTATGTTTTAATCCCCTGGATCATGCTACAAACATGATGATCTTAACTTTATTAATTATTAATTTATTAATTTAATATTAATAGTAAATATGTAAAGTTGCATAAAATGGAAATACTCAAAGTAGGCTACGTTACCTCAGATGTGTACGTTAATGGTTGGATTCCACAACTGATAACATGAAACATATATAGGCTAAGACAATACAACATTTACTGTAGGTGTCATAAAATTTACTGAATTTGAGAAATTTTCTATTGCGTTTCTGATTTGGCTGTGAGATTCGCCGATTTTGGGGGCGTAAGATGTGATGGATTCTATTGTCCAGTTGGCATTTTCACCCCAAAATGGCTGCTGTACTACCGACGCGCCACCTAGTGGCTGTTACCTAAAAAGCATCAGAGTTTCACCTCTTGGGTTCTATACTCTTTGCTCCAACCCTAGCCATAACCCTATCACTAAACATAACCCATTAGGTTCACAGAGGTGGAGCTGGACTAGGTCAAGCTCTACCTATTAGCTTTTTGTTCTGCAAAAGAAAGAAAGTCATACAGGTTTGAAAACAACATGAGGGTGAGTAAATGACAGAACTTTCATTTTTGGATGGAGTATCCCTTTAAAGAGGTCAGACTTTGGTTCTGTTAAAGAAGACTCAAGCATGAAACCTAAAATATTGTGTAAATCTTTTAAAAGGTGGATTTTGGCTTTGCTAAGAAGATCGGCTTTGGGAAGAAGACATGGACATTCTGTGGTACTCCAGAGTATGTGGCACCAGAGATCATCCTGAATAAAGGACATGACATCTCCGCAGATTACTGGTCCCTCGGCATCCTCATGTACGAGCTACTGACCGGCAGGTGAGACACAGAGCTTCACGTGTTTGAAACACTTGTTCATTTAAACATTTTTTTAAAAGTATTATGATTTTGAATTCATACTACACATGCAAAAGTAACTTTTTTTTTAAAAGTCTCTTTATTTTTCAGTCCTCCTTTTTCAGGACCAGATCCAATGAAAACATACAACATCATTCTAAGAGGCATTGACATGATAGAATTCCCCAAAAAAATTACCAAAAATGCTGCCAATCTAATCAAAAAGCTATGCAGGTATGTATCCATCACACTTTAAAAACACATTAGCTGTCAATCAGCTATGTTTACCAATACAGATTTGTTTTTCTTCTCAGAGACACACCCTCTGAAAGACTAGGAAACTTGAAAAACGGTGTCAAAGACATCCAGAAGCACAAGTGAGTTTGACATTCGCTTTAAAACATGAACTTGAAGAATGAGCTGATACAGTTCTATGAATAACCTCATGTAACGAACGTGTCTACAGATGGTTTGAAGGGTTTAACTGGGACGGATTGAGGAAGGGGACACTGACGCCCCCCATCATCCCTAATGTAAGTGCTTACGCTCATGCAGGATAGATTTTACACTGATGTTAGGCCAGAAACATACTCTATTGCAAGTACACTCTTAGAAGAAAAGGTTCTATATAGAACCTTAAAGGGTTCTGTCAGGTGCTTCATATATCTTTTAATTCATTTGTAATTTTAATTAAATTTTATGAATTAAGCAGCTTGTAAACACTATCACTAAAAATATATTATAAAGTTAAATATGAAAGTATTAAGCTTAATTATTTAATACATTTCTCCTCATATAGAACCTTTTATTTATTTTTTTTTTTTTGCATCATTTGAAATTGAGTCAAGAGCTCAAGGGTTCTATATAGAACCCCACTGAACCTTTTTTTTTTTTCTTTTTTCTTAAGCCGAGCTCACACTAGAGGAGTTTTTAAATCCTAACCGAATATGAAATCTGGTTGCAGCACACACATAAGAATAAAATCTGTGAAGATTCTTCTTACAAATCTCAAACTTGCACACACTACAAGATTTGAAATTTGTAGCGCAGCACACACAACAGGCTATTATTAAGATTATCATACCCAGAAGAGCACCTCACGTGATTTCATTGGGAAGTGGATGTAAACATATTTGTCACTGACATAAACGGGTATGTTTACATTTGCTAGCAGCTTTCTACACTCACCCGGTATGTTCAAAACCATAGCGATTTCTCCTCAGCTTTTCTCTTTGTCCGTACGGTTGTGTCATGTTTTTGAAGACGCGTTATTCAAGGAGTTGTGTTGTTGCAACAATTCAACACACCGTTCCGCCATCTCCACTGTCCAACGGACCCATACAGCAGCTGGTTTCGTGGTCGCAATTTCATAAGCGCTCTCATTCACTTCTCTCATTGGCTGTTGTTAAAGAACTGACGTAGTCTTCCCGATTTAAAATCCTAAATATCAAACATGTTTGATATGATCGGGGTGGCCCCGATTTGTGTGAGAGCAGATCAGGAGGTGCAAGATCTGTGAACGCCTCACATTACCAGATAATCTGCGCCGAACATTGGAGCCGATTGAGGTCCTCGACAAGATATTTTTTCTCCGATTCTCGGGAGGGGAAAAATCGGGCATAAATCGGCCTAAAACTCCTGTAGTGTGAGCCAGGCTTAAGAGTGTACTGTATACACAAGTGCATTTCTGCCTTCTTACTGTGGTGCTAACAAATCTTAAAATGTCTGACATTTAACTGAAAATGTTTTTATTCAGATAGCAAGTTATAAACATGTCTAACTTTACCAAACTTGCTTTGCTCTCTTCGAACATTGCTTTGTCATGACAATAGTTGTTCTGAAAGAGAAAATAGACAGCCCACAATGACATTTGAATTGTGTTCGGACTCATTTAGAAAAGCATCAGTGTGTAAAAACGAGCTAGCGTTTGGTTTCACATACTGCATAGACAATGTGCACTGATAAACATGCTTCATAGAGGACACAGGATTGAATAACTGTGCTATAGTACACTACTGTTTAAAAGTTTGGGGTAAGATTGTTTTTCTTGAAAGAAATTAATGCTTCTATTCAGCATGGATACATTAAATTGATAAAAAGTGAAGCATACATCCAGATGTTATATAATGTTTCTATTTAAAATAAATGCTGTTCTTTTGAACTTTCTATATATATATATATATATATATATATATATATATATATAAAAGAATCCTGAAATATATCACTGTTTTCACTAAAATATTAAGCAAGTTCAACATTGAATAATAATAAAAAAAAATATTTCTTGAGCAGCAAATCATCATATTAGAATGATTTCTGAAGGATCATGTGACACTGAAGACTGGAGTAACGATGCTGAAAATTCAGCATTTGACATTACAGAAATAAATTATATACCTAATATGGTAACACTTTATTAATATTAGTTATAAAGTATACAAACTATTAGTTTATAATACAAACTATTAGTTTATAGTTAATATGTTGTAGTCTCTACATTGTTAATATATTAATAGGCTATATACAAATAGTGAGTTCTTCATTCATTGTCACTCTAATTAAAAAAAAAAAAAGAGTTGGATAATGTTTTTTTTTTAATGCTTCATTAACTTATTAACCGTAAATAGTTCTCACTTTAGATTAGGTCACGGAAAATTGGACAGTGTCATTAAGTTCTTTAAACCAACCTTTATTTGACATTAATTGCATTAGTATTAAGTGTTCGTTAAAATGTTTACAAATACATTAAGCATATATATGCTTAAACTAAACATACTCCTGACAATATATACAAAGTTCTGTCATGAAACTCTAGATGGCGCAGGCTGATAGGTCGTTAACTCAATCTGCTTGCAAATCACACCATTCTCTATAGGGCACAGCTGATTGGTTCTTGCTGTATCAGTAGCCATTGAGTTTGCTGCTCGACTTTCAAATACTTGGTCAGCATTTGCTGTAGCAGTTGCAGCACGCTTTCAGAATTCCTCTGAAATTCAACATCCAAGATAAGTGAAAGGTCTTTCTTATGCTACATCACTATGCATTATTGTGTAGTCTGCCATATTAATTCCTTATGAAGTAACCATACACAAGGTTTAAAATCATGTATCATGTTAACAGTTCTGTTTTAATGTTTAGAGTGAATTGCTAAGCATATTAGCAGCTAGCGTATATGCAATATTGTGTTTATTCAGCAGCAGCAAGCAGACAATGTAGTTGCTATGAGGATACAGTGACAAAGCATTGCTGGCATGTGAATTCGTTAAAGTAAAATAGACTTTCAGTTTTGTATCGCATATTTCAACGGAACTTACAGCAGTTCTTAGTACTTTGTTCAGCAGCAGCAGCATGTATAGCAAATTCGAGTGCAATGTTAGTGAATACCAACAGCACGCTAGCAGATGTTGTGGTAAAGTATAAAACACTGTTGTGTCTTGCTTAATTGAGTTGAGTGAGATGAGTCGTGTGTTGGCTAACGTTGATCATGCAACGTGAACATTATAATTTAATATGCAAACAAATATATTCACTTTAATTACAATATGGATGTATGCGAGCAGCTACATTTCTGGCAGAATTAGATTTTGATCATACTACAGGATGAACAGCAATTTATGCTAATGTTGGATACTTTCATTGGCAGCATGTTAGTAGGCTAAAGATAAGTAGATAATCCACTGTGTCACGTAAAGAAACGAAACCTAGAGTGTGTCAAGGCAGTTTCCCAGGCATCCTCAAACGAAAGCAAGAGCACTCTCAGTTGATACTGTAATATCATATTGGCGAAACAGATTTGGCAAATGCTCCAGTGCATTTTTGTGTTTGCACTCTGGAGAATGTCAAATGTTTCTATTTGCGGCGTGTTTTTGCAGCAGTGAGCAGTGTGGTCAATCACAGAAATGTTTGTTGATTCTTGAATGCGGTGGCTATCAGAGAGTCATGCCCCCTGTTCATTCATTCATTCATTGCACCAATGGCACATTCATTACTGCTAATGCCGTAAACTAATCAGCAGAATGGAGTGTTTTTATAGTATTAAAATGAATGAAACTGTATAAAGCAAGTTTCAAAACCAGGGGCCAGTTGCATAAACTTAGCCACTATAAGACTGTCTAAAGAACTAGTTCGACCAACTAGCAGTTAAGAAGTTATCAGTCTTACTGTTCCAATTCAAATTAGACCAGTCTACCTTTTTATGTAACTTACTTTAAAAAGAAAAAAAAAAACTACTAATGACTAACTTTTAAGACTAGTCTAAGCAGTTTATGCAACCGCCCCCATGCATCATGATTTACAATCTTATATTCGTTGCAGGAATACATTACAAAGCATATTAGCAGCAGCGATTATGTTATCATGTTTATACAGCAGCAGCAAGCCATTTATGTAGCTGCTGTGAGAATACAGTGACTAAGCATCGCGGACATGAGAAAACGTTTAAGTGATATATCTATCATTCTCTATAGGGCACAGCTGATTGGTTCCTGCTGTATCAGTAGCCAATGAGCTTGCTGCTCAACCTTCAAGTACTTGGTCAGTGTCTGCTGTAGCAGTTTGCAGCACACTTTCAGAAACCCTCCACCTTCCCCAGCTCCACGAATTTCTTGCTCACAGCAGCATGTCGTGTATGTATTAGCAGTAGCAAGTCTTGTACTTGCTCTGCAGGAGCAGCAGCAGCGTAGCAGATCTATTCCACCAAGACCAAACATATCAACATCGTCATATCCATTACCATGCCAAACACTGCTGTCATGACAAATTATATATATACATATATATATATACATAATTTGTCATGACAGATTTTATATATATATATATATATATATATATATATACACACACACACACACACAGTATATATGATCCCTTATCCCAAAGCTAAACATAACCACTTTAAAAAATAAATAAAGTAACAATGCTGTCAAAATGTCAATACTATATGTTTTTTTGTGTCTATGCAAGTAAATGTATGTGTGGTAGCAAAAATACATACAAATACTCAAGATCACATTGTTAAAATACATCAGTTAGGTTCAGGGGATAGAATATACAGTTTGTACAGTATAAAAATCATTATTTCTATGGAAAGTCCCCATAAAACATGGAAACCCAACGTGTGTGTGTGTGTGCGTGCATGCTTAATGTAGTTGTAAACATGTTAAGAAACACTATGAATGCAATTAATGTCCAATAAAGGTTGGTTTAAAGCACTTAATGACATTTTCAGATTTTCCATGAGCTAATCTACAGTGAGAATCACACCTAATAACCATTAACAACTCATTTACTACTGGTTTAAAATACTGTACATCACCTAATAAGTTAAACCATAAAACATTTTCTAACTCTTTACATACGAGTTAAACAATTTTGTTAATTACAGTGACAATGAATGAAGAACTCACTATTTGTATATAGCCTATTAATATATTAAAAATGTTTAATATATATATAAACTATGAATTAACTATAAACTAATAGTTTGCAAATTATTTGTAAGTACTTTATTACTGTACTTATAAAGTGTTACGGTAACTGGTTTAACTAACATTAATAACAATTAATAAATACTGTAGCATTGTTAGTTAATATAAGTTAATGCATTAATTACTGCATTAATGTTAGTTAATGTAAGTAACTGGACTTTATTTTAAAGTGTTACATTAAAGGTGCACTATGTAACTTTTGGCCCTCTAGCAGTTAAAATATAACATGCATTTTGTGGAAGAACAATGTTTTGGTTGTGTTTCGGGTCTGCATGACTGAATATTATCCTAATAGCAGATGAATCTGGTTAACCTACTGCTCATAAAACATTCACTACTAGGCTTAAGTATAACCAGTTTAGATGGAAATGATCTCAATCTGGCTATCTGAAGATGTTACTGTAACTACAGTATACCCATTAATAGACACGTAACTTCCTCAAAAATAGATTCCAGCACAGCGTAACAACAGCCATAATATGAAAAACTCACAGTAAATAATGCTTCACAATGAACTCTGTTAGAGAGCTACATAAGGCAGTTTATCTGTTCAATAAAATATCTTATTCATATGTTGAGTAATAAAAACGCTTCACTTTTACATTTCAAATCCCTCAGTTCTCGCCATCTCTGAAAAGCCAAGCCAATGTTTATTCTCTGGACGAGCTCTGTCGTCTTCTCTTTTTGCCAGCAGACTCTCTTCTGCTTTTTTTTTTTTTAATTCCCCAGAGGTTGGAGATTTAATGTTCTCCATGTCAACCTTTCTCGCTCATTGTGACAACTAACCTATGCCACTCCCACAACATACATGCGTCAAAGTAGCCAGTGCAACTATACTCTATTTACGGATATGACGAGACACGCCCGAGTGACGTATGTACACATTTTTCCTGCAAAAAAACATCCTGACAGGTCAAAAATATAAACACTTATAATAGGCTTATCACAGTGAATCAGGGTACTGTATTACACACTGTATAACTCACATGCTAACAGGTTCTCCTATTTTTGTGCACGTGTAGGTAACATCATCCACGGACACCAGTAACTTTGACAGCTTTCCAGAGGACAATGAAGACCCACCGCCTGATGATAACTCAGGATGGGATACAGACTTCTAAACAGGCTTAAACACATGTGCACACATACACAGACACACAATGTCAGCCTGGGATACACATGCTGCACTACCATATGGACTGAAGGAGAAATGTGGAAAGAAGCAGAAGGAGAAGAGGAAGATGGATTTTTGTCCATCATTAAATGAAGTGACTGTCAAGACCTGGAGACAAAAAAAAAAAAATGAATGTCTTGCGTGAGCGTGTCTGTGTGCGTGTTCACCTTTGACCCTTAATAACCACCTTTACTGTGAGATAACCGAGGAGACAGTCCATTTAGGGAGAAGGCTGTGACCTCAGTGATTTGTTCTTCTCCCTGATTGGCTGTAAACTCTTCATTCACCAATCTGTGTGCAGACTACTCTAAAGAAGACCACGCTGTATGTTGCAGGAGTCCAGACAGACCTGAATGTTGCTCTTAAAGTAATACTCATTCGTTTTAGCACATGTAAATAATAGCATAATATCACTACCCTGAAAAACTTACACGTACGCTGGCGTTCCCGACATGTATCGGTTTATCTCTCATGTGTATCATAATACGTCAATCATAGGAGACGAAGACTCAGTTTCAACCTCTTCAAACACACACAGACATTATAGACACATCTTCTCGCCTCTCTTTGCTGTTAATTTATTGTTGGTTATGATATTCTGAACCCAGCACTGGTTTTCTCAAACTTTATCCAATGAAATGATGTGCCTCAAATTCATAGCTCCATTGATGGTGTACTGTATTTGTCGTCTCAGATTTATAATAATGATGAGGTAAGTACTGACCACTGTGAACGAACAGATCTTAAATAGGAACAGAGCATCAATAAAACAGGAACCCACCTGGGATAGGTTTGCCCTTTATGGCCATTTCTTAAACCCGATTAATTCGAATGCAGGTACAACATACTCATGATTTCTCCAGAGATTCAGCCATGTCAGATCACGGACAGTATTAGTGCCTTAAATCAATGGCATTCTGTGACGCTCCTCATGCTGCATGTCAGAATACAATCCCTTCAGCCTGCTGCTGTCCATCTGTCTAGTTTTTTTTTTTACACAATAAAGCGACTGTTTTAGACACTCCCTGTATCCTCACATGATCTTCAGCTGTCTTTAATACGTCTGAAATGTTTGTTCTGTGAACTTTATTATTTTGATCCAAATATAGAAATTCTGTCCTGTTTATTCACTCTCATACAAACTTCTAGGACCTTCTTTCTTCTGTGGGAACACGTGTCTCTTTTCCATATAATAAAAGTGAATTGCTGTCAAGCTCCAACGTGACAAAATAGTATCATAATAGTCCACATTGACCAAAAAAAAAAAGAGAAGAAGTTACAATTGAAAATGTTACTGACTGAACATTTTATAAAGACGGCCTTAAATCCAAGTATGGCGCTTTAGGTCATTATTTTAATGTTTTGAAAGAAGTCTTATTCTCACCGAGGCTGCATTTATTTGAACACAAATATAGTAAAAACAGTAATATTGTTAAATATTATTACCATTTAAATAATTATTTTCAATTTATTATATATTAAAATGTAATTTATTCATGTAATGGCAAAGTTTAATTTTCAGCATTACTCCAGTCTTCAGTGTCATATGATCCTTCTGACATCATTCTGCTAACACTTCACAATAAGGTTCATTAGTTAAACATTAGTTAATGTATTAACTAACATGAACTAACCATGAGCAGTACATGTGTTACTGTATTTACTAATCTTCGTTAATGTTAATGAAAATACAGTTGTTCATTATTTGTTCATGTTAGTTCACAGTGCATTAACTAATGTTAACAAGATTTTAATGATGTATTAGTAAATGTTGAAATTAACATTAACAAAGATGAATAAATGCTGTAGAAGTGCAGTTCATTATTAGTTCACGTTAACTAATGTAGTTAACTAATGTTAACTAATAAACTTTATTGTAAAGTGTTACCATCATTCTAATATGCTGATTTGCTGTTCAAGAATCATCTTTTTGTATTATTAATTTTGAAATCAGTTGTGCTGCCTTATATTTTTGTAGAAACTGTAATACATTTTTCCCCCAAGATTCTTTGATAAAGTCAAAAGTACAGCACTTTTCTGTTCTGATCAAATGTAGAATGGTTTCTACTCAGCATTTTATAAATGAGGCCCCAGGTCTGTAAATCCAAAGGTTTCTGGATTGATAACTGTGGAGATATACTGTAAGTCACTCTGGATATATGTCTTCTAAATGAGTAGTTAGGTGAATCTCACAAAAACATGTGCGGGTTATGTATTTCACCCCTAAAAAAGAAATTAAAGCTTCCCTTTTAGGGCCATTAAGATTTTTTTTTTTTTTTCATAACTAAGCATCTTACTGGATATGCATTATTGTCATTTTTAATTATTCTCCATTAACTTAGATTCTCTTTTATGTATTACAGATATACTGCATTAGTTAGAAAATTATTTTTATTTAATCAGCATAAAGGAAGAACGACAAATACTATCTACAAATACAATTTAAATATAACACATGCTTGTTGAAAGAACATGGCTCACACATTTACCTTAATTAAATTACAATTTGTGTGGCAGTACCAGAGTATATGATGATCTGCTGTTTTCTCACAGAAAAGGCCATTTAGGCTATTAGAGATGCACCGTTCAACCGGCTATAAATCGGATGTTTTTTGCTCCAAACACACGATATTAGGCAGCAAGTGAACATTTTGTCCTCAAAGTTGATGTGTTAGAAGCAGGAAAAATGGGCAAGCGTATGGATTTGAGCGAGTTTGACAAGGGCGAAATTGTGATGGCTAGACGGTCAGAGCATCTCCAAAACTGCAGCTCTTGTGGGGTGTTCCCGGTCTGCAGTGGTCAGTATCTATCAAAAGTGGTCCAAGGAAGGAACAGTGGTGAACCGGCGACAGGGTCATGGGTGGCCAAGGCTCATTGATGCACGTGGGGAGTGAAGGCTGGCCCGTGTGGTCCGATCCAACAGACGAGCTACTGTAGCTCAAATTGCTCAAGAAGTTAATGCTGGTTCTGATAGAAAGGTGTCAGAATACACATTTCTATCCCAGAAAAAGGGGGACCAAAAGGGCGACTAATATTGTGTTGGTGCCCCTTTTGCTGCCAAAACAGCCCTGACCCGTCGAGGCATGGACTTCACTAGACCCCTAAAGGTATGCTGTGGTATCTGGCACCAAGATGTTAGCAGCAGATCCACTTGCCCATTTTTCCTGCTTCTAACACAGGGGTGGGCAAACTCGGTCCTGGAGGGCCACTGTCCCTGCAGAGTTTTGCTCCAACCCTAATCAAACGCACCTGAACCAGCTAATCAAGGTCTTCAGGATTAGACGCAGGTGAGTTTTATCAGGGTTGCAGCTAAACTCTGCAGGACAGTGGCCCTCCAGGACCGAGTTTGCCCACCCCTGTAATCTAACACATCAACTTTGAGGACAAAAATGTTCACTTGCTGCATAATATATCCCACCCACTAACAGGTGCCGTGATGAAGAGATAATCAGTGTTATTCACTTCACCTGTCAGTGGTCAATGTTATGCCTGATCAGTGTATATATATTTTTTGTTTAAGGCCAGTCTGCCTGTTATAGAGCAAATAAACAACAAATAAATTTGCTTACAGAAAAAAAAAAAAAAAAAAAGGCAACCGGTATCAGAATCTGCCAATTTGCTTGTTTAAAAAATAAAAAATAATAATAATAATAAAAAAAATTTATTTGGCCATGAAAATGATCGGTGCATCACTATAGGCTATATCTGCTTACCCTGGAGAAATTAGAAATTAGATTAAAAATTAGTTTGAAGTTCACTGTGTAGTCAGGCAGATGCATTCAGCCCCAAAGCAGAAATAACATCACAGATTCATTTGTTCCATCATTAATGAACCTGCAGATAAATATGCTCTAAAATGCCATACAGCAATAATCATACTGAAACCAGCAGCAACAACAAAATAGCTGAATCCTTCTTTTTTGTTGTTTTATTTATTATTGTTTTTTTTTTTCCCCTATGGTGATGAACTGATACACTTGTCTTATTCATTCATGTACCATGCATATCCCTGCTGTAAAGTCACATGCAGAGTGCCGAAATACAGAGAAGCCGTCTTTAAATATTCTGAACCTCATTTCAAATCCCCCACAACAAGGTTTCTTTAATGATTTTCTCAATGAAGCCTAGTGATCTGTAGGGGGCACCAGTTCACCATTTAATTTCAGAAAAACGCCAGCAATACTAAACATTCTTTTGAAGACCACTAACGGAGTCTATTTTAACTTTACACACAGTCAATGTCAATTCTATGAAACTATGAAAAATATGAAATTGAACAGAGTTACACTTTTATGTTCCTGTTTAATCTCTGTAATATCTAATCACTCAATGACGAAAATGAAGCGATTAAATCAACATCCATCTGAAAAAAGTACAGCATGAAGGTGTGTATCTTTAATCATAATAAATAGATCAGAAAAGTATTGTTAGGTGTTTTCTACAATGCATTTGACACTATTGTAGGTGTGTCACCAATGTGACTTTTAAATAATTCTGGACATATCACAGTTCAACCAATATCATAACAATTATGCTATCAATGCACTTAATGTAGACAAGCGCTGAATGTAAGCTTGGTGAATCCTGAACTCTGTTGAACCCCGTATTTTTACCCACAGAAGATGCACTTAGTTTCAATGAAGAGGATGATCTGTTTTTATTGCTGTAAGTTAGATAAACGCGTGAAACATTAACGTGCATATTATTTTTATGTGCTGACAGAAAAATGATAAGGTTTAAACTCTAGTCCTAGTTAACGGAGGTCTGCTGACAGGTACTGTCGTGTATAATGATATACCTTAAATTCCACTTTAAGCACTTTATGTTGTCAGTCTGTTTCTGAGGGGGCGCGACGGTAATTACGCACACAACTATTGCGAAAGACGTAGCGAAATTTCACCAATCCCTATTACGATGAGGGCGTGGCTACTGAATATTCATTAGGTTACGCAATCGATCGGTATTAAGCAGCGTCGGCATGACTCATTAATATTCATGAGCCGGGGATGCTGCTGCTGCGCGCCTCAGCAGAGCTATTCTGATCGCCTGCGCAGACATGAGTTCACACAGCACGTCTGCGCAGGCGATGAGAGGGGAGGTGGAGAACGTGTTTGATGCACTCATACAGTCATTTAAAAGGGGCGGGAATATACAAACAGTCCCGCATGTATAAAACTCTTGGAGACACATGAAGTGCTGTGGAGTTTGGACATTATGCGTGACATACTGGCAGAGAAGAACATGAGGAACATGCTCTCACTACTCACCGTTGTGACTGTTTATCTCGCGGTCTGGGGAGGAATCACTGCAGATGCTCAAGTCGGACCTGTGTTACAGAACTCCATCAGGCATCTGCCCGCAGCATCCAGTCCGAGTGACGCGGTGAGCGCGAGCCCGCGCGTAACCGGCACCGCAGACAGCGACTCTCCGGCGGTACGTGTTCACAGGATGCTGAAACACACAGAGGATTTAAATGGACTCAGTTAGACGATGTGCCTTTGAGATTATTTTTAAATTCTGTTGGAGTTTTACTGCATATATGTGCTTTTAAATGAGCCATTTAAATAAAGTTTTTCATTATGATTTACTCTTCCACAGTCGCCGTACTGCGCCGCTGATGCTGAGTGCAGGCCCGGTGAGTTTTGTAACGGCTCTCGGGGAGTTTGTCTCTCGTGCCGCAGGAGGAGAAAGCGCTGCGCTCGTGACGGGATGTGCTGCGCTGGAAACCGATGCATCAACGGTACAAACCAGGAACTATTTTTCCACTAGTTTATTCAATATAGCTTGTATTTAGATTAATTTTCTCATATCGTGTTTCTCTCTCAGGTGTGTGTCAACCTGCTGATACAGAAGCTGTCGTGACGGTAGATGCCGCTCATCCGGTTGGCAATACGGATGAGCCCAGTATGACTGTAACACGTGGGCAGAACTTCACACATCCTAAAAGAACCACCATCCTACCAAAACCACAGCAGCCACTGAAAGGTCTCAAATCTGTCTCCTCTCCCTCTTGTCTTGTCTCTTCATTTCTTCTCGTCTCTTCTCCTTTCTTCTTTTCATATTTACTCTTCTCTCTTCTTGTCTTCTAGTCTCTTCTTCTCTCTTGTTTCTTCTTTTCCTCATTTCACCTCTTCTCTCCCCCGTTCTCATCTTGTCTCTAATTCTCATCTGTTCTTCTCATCTTCTCTCTTCTCCTTTCTTCTTGTCTTCTCCTTTCCTCCCTTCTCTTTTAGTTTCTTCTCATCTTTCCTTTTCTCTTCTCATGAAATTCTCCTTTATTGATCTGACTTTTTAAATCTTGTTGGATCTTTCTTTGTCTTGTCTTTCCTTTTCCTTTCTCATCATAGCTCATCTCTTCTCAAACTCTTGTTTTCTCTTTTCACCTTGCCTCTCCTCATCTCTTCTATCCTCATCTCTAAAAATTAAATCTCATTCATGGATGTGCCTTACAAAGACCTTTTTCATATCATCTTGTCTCTTTTCAGTCTCCAGTTTTCTCATCTCACCCATTCTGTTCTGGTCTTTTCTCATCTTGTCTCTTTTCTGAAATAAAATCCTTCATTGATCTGCCTTGCTAAGCATTTTCTTTTAATCTTGTCCGGTCTCATCTAGTCTCTTCACTTCACCTCGTCTCAACATTCGCTTCTTGTCTTGTTTTCAACTTTACAACTAGATCTGATTTCAAAACCTCCACTTCTTCTACATGCTGCTATCACATGACTCTGGAGGATGGAGGTGAATGCTGGTGTGATTTATAATCAGTCTCATCTCTGTCAGGTGGCGAGGGCGAGACGTGTCTAAGGTCTTCGGACTGTTTGGAAGGGCTGTGCTGCGCCCGACACTTCTGGTCACGGATCTGTAAGCCCGTGCTGACGGAGGGGCAGGTGTGTACGCGCCACCGGCGGAAAGGGGCTCATGGTCTGGAGATCTTCCAGCGCTGCGACTGCGGCTCCGGCCTGGCCTGCCGAGGCCAGAGAGAGAAACCCGGAGCTGAAAGCCGAAACCTCCACACCTGCCAACCGCGCTGACCACGCAGAACCGCTCTCGGCTCCATACACAACACACACACACACACACACACACACACACACACACACAGCACGCGCACGCATGCAGACACACATGCAGCGGCGGCAAAGGAAAACTGATTGCACGGAAGGATGCGGCATTAAAAGGACTGATCGTATTTCCTGGACGGATGCAGAGAAACTGCACCGTACAGATGTTTCTGTTGTACACTCTGCTATTTAAGACTTTTTTCCCTGGGTCATCACAAAAGGCAGATTGCTTTTGTTTCCCTTTATAAGGAACTTCTTATTCTTCTTGCAGTAAATTACTGTATTGTAAATACATAGTCAGAAATTGCACTTAACACTGAGCATATGGATCCTGTAAAAGTAGCATTTTATGATTCACACACATCGATATTGTAAATGTGCAAGCCATATGATTTAGACTGGTTATCAGTACTATTTTATTTTAAGCAAATTGTAAAGATATTTGTCTGATTAAAATATATAAATGGAACAATAATGGACTTTTTACAATTCATACTGCCACAACTGCAAACTACCAGAAACCACTTGGGGGATGTTTTTATAGTCTAATGTCATACACTGCTTGCTTTATTCAGCAGGTTACGCTTCCAGCATCATCCAGAAACTCTGACTTAGCAAAAAAATTCAATATATTGTGTGTAGCAAAGTCACTTTGGATAAAAAAAACGTTTCCTAAATTAATAAATGTAAGAGTTAATGTGACAAAGTGTCCTAATTTAATGCATAGAGCTTAGGTTAAAAAAAAAAAAAAAAAAAAAAAAAAAAAACCATTGATTACCGCAGAATATAATTTCAATTGTATTCCAGCAAACAAAAAACAAATGCACTTAAAATGGAAGTATTGGGGCAACTGATGTACATTTTCTGCATAGACTTACATTGTAATTGCATACATTTCAGTGCATTTTTATAAGACTAAGATATGCTGAATGACTATGACTACGTCTTAGTTTTAGCCAAAAAAGTTTTTTTTTTTTTTTGGTGATGCATGCATGTGGAGCATGTAGACAATGTTGAGGTCAGGAGGACAGAATATCCAAAAAAACAAACAAACAAACAAAAACATTACTCTTAACATAAAAATCTACTCTACCACATGTTCCTGATGCACTTGCCTGTTATCATGGCAAATAAACAAGCTCGGAGCTCTGCTGAAGAGCCGTAATCCTTTGTGTAGCCATATCCCTGTCTGCAGAAAAACACCTGACCACATGAAAGCCTGAATGGGCCCAAACAGCAGGGAAGTACAAAGCCGACAGGAGGATATCAAACGTGAAGAATCCCGAGGAAGTACAAGAGGATCAGCTGCAACAAGCTTTGGTGTGTCTGGCTAACTTCTAATTAGTCCTGCAGTCAGGCCTGAATTGCAGGTTAATCATAGAGATATCTGACTCTTTAATTACTTTATTATGTAGCCTGTTTGGCACGCACACAACATATAAGGCAGTTTAGAGCAAGTTCTGCATTCACATAGATAAGCAACTTTATTTGTGCAGTCTGTAGTTGATGTTTTGCACGTTCAATATATTTGATCGATCTGAAGCTATCTAGGAAGGTATAATCATGACTGAAGACATGATGAAATGTTTTTATATGTCTGAAACACTTAAAGAGATAGTTCACCCAAATAAAACAATTCTGTCATTATTTGCTCACCCTCATGTCATTCCAAAGTGACTTTTTTTATACTGAAGAACACCAAAAGGAGAAATTTTGAATAATGTTCTTGCTATTTTCCATACAGTTAAAATTAATGGGGATTTCTTCTCTTCCGTGTCAGTCTCCGGCGCTTTTCACGTTGTAAACACAGTGCAGCGCTTCCGGGTTATATGTCAAAATGCCGGCTCAGTATTGGCCGGCTCCTGCATCGGAGAATGACGCGGAAGAGAAGAAATTGTTGAATAAAGTCATTTGTTTTGTTTTTTTGCGCAAGTATTCTCGACGCTTCATAACATTAAGGTTGAACCACTGTAGTCACGCTGACTATTTTAATGATGTCTTTACTACCTTTCTGGGCCTTGAAAGTGGTAATTGCGTTGATGTCTATGGGGGATCAAAAAGCTCTCGGATTTGTCGGATAATTGTCCTTTACTGTAATTGCACAGAAAAGAGCAACAAACTAACTACATCCCTCTAAATTCCTTCTTTTGTTTTCACTGAAAGAGAAAAAGTCACGAGGGTGAGTGAATGATGACAAACATTTCTGTGAACTAACTGCCAAGAAAAGAAAAATTTGTTTGCAGATGCAAAATCATTTGTTTGTAGACACAATGTTTTATATTTTGTTACATAATGCAACAACATTCATTTTTAAGTGTGTCATACTGTAAGTGTTATTTTGGGCCCACTTTTTACAAATCAAATCACAAGATCAGGGCTGCTCACATCTCTGCAGCAGCTGGCAAATGTCAGAACAAGACTCTTCATTAGTAGGGTCATAAAAGAGTGAATTTTCCACTCCTTCACGCTCTTACAGCAAAAAGTAACCCTTCTTTCCGTCCCTTGACCCTCATGTCTCGCTCTCCTTCAGTCTGTCTCTCTCTGGTGACAGACACTGTGGCTGAAAATTACAGACAGGCAGATCTGTTTAATGATGTCAGGCGTCACAGATTCGAGGGCTCACGAAAACTGACTATTTTAACTGTGTGCGTGGAGACTAGAGGAGGAGACGGCCTCCACACACACACACACACACACACACACACACACACACACACAAATCATGTCCAGTCTCTCAATGTGTAGTTTTGGTTTCAAGAGCTGTTCTCCTGAGTAACTGTCAAAGTTACTCACCTCCTATCTCAGCCAAATGAGCAAATTACTCAGAAACAAGTCCAAACAAAACCACAGAAAAGCATTTTGTTACACTGCAGTACAGCTTGCCAATTGTGTGTGCGCATGTGTGAATATCTTTGTGTGTCGTTTGTGTTTAATATATATATATATATATATATATATATATATATATATTACCGTTTGGATACACTCTTTTTTAAAGGGACAGTTCACCCAAAAATGATTAATTCATTATTCGCCATGTTTTTCCAAACTCACATTTTTTTCTTTCTTTTTTTTTTTTTTAATAGAACACAGAAGAATGTAGAATGTCAAGTAATATTTATCTCTCTCTCTATCTCACTCTCTCTGGGCCATGTAGAGTTATTTATTTAAATAATAAAATGAATAAATAAAAATAAAATACTACATATAAATGAATACTACATTAACAGCATGAAGATATATATGAAGATACACACACACACACACACACACATATGTATGTGTGTGGGTATGTGTATATACACATACCCACAAAAACAAAGACAGAATGAAGTTTTTGGCAGGATATAGGAAGTTGGATTCAGAGTGGTTATGGAACATGAGTGGCATGGTGATGTTACAGAGCAGTATCTTTGAAAATCTGATCAGAAAGATAATGATAAATGCATCTCTACCACAGTGAAGCATTGAGGAAGAGGAGTCATTGTGTGTGCAGCCTTTTCAGCTGCTGGTATTGGTGAGCTACTTCACTATGAAAAGTTATTTAATGCTTTGGAGTACAGGAGGATATCAAAGAATGGCTTGCTTCCCACAATTGAAAAGTTGTTATCCAAAGAGGAATGATCAGATGTTATTTTTCAACAAGACAATGCTCCTGTCCAAACTGCAAAGACAATCAAGAAGTGGCTTGAGATCAAGTCCATCAGGCTCATGTTTTGGCCTAGTCAGAGTCCAGATTCGAACTCTATAGTGAATATTTGTTCTCACATTAAACTCAAACGAACTGGGAGACATTGTTCAACTACTCATGAATTGTTTGAAGCCATTAACATTGAGTGGAATAACACTGACCTCTTCTTCCTGTAAAAAGCTGTAAGTTGGAGAAGGCTATTCCGTGCTAAGCTTATCTTTATTTACAATATTTGTGCAATTCTGGACAATTTCCTAACCAGTGATTTGTGATTAAAATGGTTAAGACCATTCAAAGACCACTAAATATTTTTGCCATTTTTGGCTTGGCCCATTTTTTTTATTTTTTATTATTATGTTTTATTTATTTATTTTATATTTAAATAGATCAACACTACGTCTATGATGCAAGTACAGTAAGCATCTTGTATAAAATTACAGTCCTCTGATGACCTCAGCTCTTTAGGTTTGACAACAAATAAATCAGACGCACAGCATCTGAGTCAAGACTATGTTTAAAAAAAAAAGTCGACAAACAAAACTGGCATTTGAAGAAATCTGTTTTTACTCAACGTTGTGTGTTTTAAATATTTTCATATGTCCATTAGTAAGTCTAGTGTTTTGTATGAACACAAACACACACGCACACACACTGCCAGTGACAGCTTTGCGAGCAATATGTCAGCAGCAGAGGGTTTGGGGCAGTCTAGAAACCGTGTTTACGCTGAACCGCTCGTTATTGGGCTGACCACAAACCTCTGCTGGCCACAGGCATGTGTGTGTATGTGTGTGTTTGTGGTGATGGCGAGGGGGGAGGGATCTGCTCCCAAATACGCTAGAACAGTACAGAGCTGAAGCATAGATCTGACTGCCAACGACATCATATTCAACGTCTGCATGATGACAATTATCTCATTCATATACGCAGCACACGTTTTTCACAAGCGTTGGAGAGCAAAACAGAATTGCATCACCTCTCTAACCGCGAAACATGGCCGGCTTGTTTTTGTCGCCTTCATACAGAGCTGCTGAAATTACAAAGATGATGGTAGATTTTAGAGATAATGTTGCAACAATCTTCTCACATATCTCTGAATAATTGATTCACGGCTGATTTCTTTGGCACAGGTGCACGGCAATTCACTGTGATTGGTTGCAGCACACAAACAATGTACAACAGAAGAAGTGAGCCTTGTTCTCAGAGAGAATGTCGGTGTTCATTAGAGACTTCAAAGCAGCTTCTCACCTGGCATGAGTGTGTTTTTACCAAGCTTATCTAAACAGTCTCAGAATGGGTGTCATTCCTTAAACCCAGTAGATCTGCTCATAAACAATATGCTCCATTCATCTTTGTGCCACGCACTGGGTGACGGTCAGAGGAGGTAAACGAAAGCAGTTGCGCAAAGAGAGAACTGGCATCACTAATTAAACCCTTTCATACCACAGCTATCTGAGCTATCCTATCAAAACAAACAATTAAAAATACTTTTGTTGTGAGTGTACAGTAAACCGCACAGAGCCTCAGGTGTTTTCTTTAGCGACCTGGGAAAGATGTGTTCCCAGAGGAAAATTAGGCCTAATGGAGTTGTTTCATTTCATCAAGTCACCATAAAATCAAAATGGACAATTTGTTCTTATTTATTTATTTTATTTCTTAATACTGCAGTATTTATTATAGTGTTTTGTAGTCTTTAATCAAAATAACTTCCCCTCCCTCTTGCTGTGACATCTCTGATGATGCGTTTACTGGCGTGAGGGCGGGACAACCTGTCACTCACATGAGATCGACCAATAGCAAACAACAACCATTCAATGATCCAATCAATTCCTGAAAAAAGTCCCGCGTACATCTTTTCTTGTTCGAGAAGCCATTTCACTCGGATAAATATCACAATAGTGAAGAAAAGACTATCACAACTTCAATTTCATACCAACTTTAAGTATCATCATTGTCTAAAATTCATTAAGATAAATTAAAACTGAATGAAACTACTGCTGGCATGCAGTAAGAATAGATATAAAATCCATGTGCATAGAATAGCTCAGATTATCTGTCTTGGAAAAATTTGATGAGAAATGTTTGAGATCAAATAAAGATCTTTGACTTAGTATCTTGGCAGAACTTAACAGTTTGAGACTTTAGGTAGACAAAGAAGATATTAATGTCATCTTTGTCTATACAGTGTAAAACATGTTTCTAATATTTACAGAAAATTACTAAAAATGCCACTTAATTTATTAGTTATTCACCATCACGTTTTTCCAAACTCACTGCTTTACTGCTCACAGAGGAAATGTAGAATGTCCAGTAACATTCATTCATTCATCATTCAGTCAGTCATTCATGTCATATTTATATAATATTTATTTGTATATAATTTATTTATATAATTTTGTATATAATTTATATATTTATTTGCATATAATTTATTTTATTTATTTATTTAATACAATTTATTTACTAAACACTACATGTTTAGTAAATAAATTGACATCTCAGACATCTCTTTAGGTTTGACAATAAATCTGACGCACAACATCTGAGTCAAGACTTTTTTTTCCTTTTCTTTTTTTTTTTAAATAATAAATAAATAAAAATTAAAACTGTTAATTGGTTAACTGTTAATAAGTTACCTTACCATATGAAAGAATGGTTTTAGAGTTTGCATTTTACTATGCAATACTGTAAAATGTGTGTTTTTTTTTGTTTTGTTTTTTTTTGTTTTTTTGGATGTATAAACTATGAATTATAATTTATGGTGAAAAACATTAAAAAGACATTAACAGAAGTCCTCAGGTATAAATAATTTAGTTTCTTATTTTTGTCATAAGTAATGTACGCTGGGGTGTTTTGTGTTACATTTTATGTTATTTAGTTAATGTGTATTACATTATTTTAGTGCCGTGTGTTACTCTGACCCTGTGCACTATATGCAATATTGGTCATGTTTTAAGGACAGGTGACTTAACAACCTCTGATTCATCATGTGGCTTTCTAGTTCACCACCTGTATTATTATGGTGGTTTTCAGTACTTTTTAAGGTAAAAAGAAGATTTTAGCTGTTGAACTACATTGGTATTTTAGCATTATACCACTTGAATGAAATCTCAGATTATCTGGTCTTTGATGAGAAATGTTTGAGTTGGAATTTAGATCTTTGACTTGATCACAGATCTTAGCAAAGTTGAAGATGTCAGAGGATACATTACTATTATACTGGGGTATATTTTCCTGGAGAAACATCTAAAAAGCAGGTGATTTACTATTTGCACTCATTTAATCTCACTGCAAACAATTGTGATGTTAATTTTTTTATCCTAAAGGTGTGAGCACACTGGTTATTGCACTGTAAGTCATTATTACTCATCCCTTTGTAACTCACCCTCCACACTGTGTAGACGTCATGGTGGAATGTCTGTCTGGAGGGGCGTCTGAGATACGAGACCCTCATGTGGCATCCAGGAGGCAGACAGACAGACAGCTGAGCTCTTGCTGAGACGACAGCCGACTGCTGGTTTGATCCATGCCGGTGTCCCTGTCTGATGCATCCACACACACAAACACACTTATTCATTTTTCCTGTCATGTACCATAAAACAAAACACTTTCTTCTAACTCTAAGCATGAATATTAAAACTAGGAGACATCTTGCACAAGCAGGATATTGTGAGATTTACATGGCCACAAAAAGCATTTAGACACTTCAGCCAGACTTCAAAATGTGTGCATATCATTGTATTACATAAATATTAAACCAAGAGCCTTTTTTTTAAAAGAAGAAAAAAAGTGCACTTTCCAGGCAAAACATGTCACAAAAAGCATGTTTGTTAGGTTTTAAATAAAATAATAGATTGAAAATGAAAACAAAAAGTATTCAGACTGGCTGTCAAACATTAGTGCATCATTTTCATGGTCACTGTGTTGACCTTCACCCGAGGTTACTCCGGACAGCTGTGAGACTTCATACGTTTACTAAAAACCATCTTGTGATCATTTGTTTAAAAGTTAATGCAATAAAATTCAAACATTATAGTGCGTCTTAAGCATTCAAATACTTTCTGGAGCCGCTGCATCCATCCAGGATTTATTCCCAGGACTCTAACATACACGCTGACCCACCTGCCGTCCTCGGGTGAGTCTGGTGCATGGCCTACGGTTGTGTTGGCCTCTTTATTCCCTGCAACAATCTGCCCATTGTTTACCGAAATAATAAAACAATATTCTGCGTCTGGAGTGGCTGCCAGACTAAACAGAACAAATGAAGAACTCCCGGGGTCCGCTGCTGCCAGGCCTGTTGTGAATTAGCACGCTTTCACATTTGTTTTGGCTTGGCCAAGAGCAGGGCAACATTTAGTGCTTTAAGAGCCCATCCCAGCATTAGAAAACCCACAAAATTCAGCTTAATTTCACACAGCAGCTCTGTTCCAAAACCTAGTGAGCTGCCTACACAGGCCTGCCACAGATGCTGTCTGAGGTGTGATGCTAAGCAGAAGTAATGAAGAGAAATTGTGTTATGTAGTGATGAGAATAGATACAATTGTATGACCGGAAACGTTCTCATTAAGGGGTGGGGGGAGGGGTTAAGCTTCATGATATAGTCAAAATGGCTTTGTATTTTGAAATATCTTGATCTAAATTGTTCTGTTCCTAAGGACTAATGAATCAAAGAAGGTTTGCATTACCCAACTACAGTTCAATCATGACACCTCTTGAAATAGTTTTAGCATGTTATTGAATATGGTAATGTTAATGTTAACGTGGCAGACTAGATCTGCTATGCTACTTTTGCTGCTGCAGAGCAAATATGGACTTGATACTGCTAATAGATATACAGACACGCTGCTGTGAGCATGTAAGATATGCTGCTGCATGGACATACATAAATCCTGTAGCTGATCAGTGTTGCCAACTGCTTTCAATTGAAAGTAGCTAGAACTAGTCGCTAGATGGCATAATGGCGAGTTCACTGATCTATATAAATACAGATCTAAATATAGATCAGTGGGCGAGTATCAGAATCTAGATAAGGTTTGTCCAAGAAGTTGCTAGATTTGTCGCTATGCTTTTGAAAAAAAAGTCTCAAAATGCGTGGGGAAGTAGATAAATCTTGTGACAAAATCGCTAAACTGGCAACACTGATCAGCAGATCTAAGCAGGTGGAGCTGGGGGAGGTGGAGGGTTTCAGACGAACTCTGAAAGCACGCTGCAGGGCTAGCCTGCAGCAAACAATGAACCAGATTATTTAAATGTTGAGCAAGCAATCTTATTGGCTGCAGGACCAGCAGATGCCAATCAGCTAGTGCCGTGTGGTAATGATGTGATTGCTTGCCGATTGCATGTAAATGACCTATCAGCCTGCGCCCTGATTGAAAATAAAGATGAGTGCAGGATCTAAATGCAGCGTTTTAAAGATTTATTTAACATAAAACTTAGGACTAGAACAACCAACGTTAACGCGACGAGAACTGACAATGAACTAAAGGAAGCACAGAGCTTAAATACACAGACCAAACTAATTAATCAAATGAATATCAGGTGCAAATGATAATCAATCAATGAATAACCAAGATAACTAAAGCTGGGTACATAATCGGGCTGATTTTGGGCCAATTTCTCCCCTTCCGACAATCCTAGGTAATGTCCTGATTATCTTGATGGTTCTACAGGTTATCTTATCAGATTTTCCTGTGGTGTAAGGTGTGTTAAGAATGACTGAATCTGCTCGGAAGAACGTCGGAGGCGCCCCGATCATGAATCCGTAAATATTCAACATGTTGAAATCCTGATGTGTTGGGGGAACCCCGAGGACAAACACGCGCTCTGGAGATTATCACATGAAACGAAACAATATGAAATCAGAAAGCGAGCTGACAGAAGACGGAAGCATAATAAACGCAGTCATGGCATCACAAAGTAAAGACCATGTTCCCGCCGTCTCCACGACTTCACCCAAACCCTTTTCTTTTTTTTCCCCCCGTGAATTTTCTGTCAAAATCATTCCAAACACTAGCATTGCAATTTCTTCCTGCCTATCGTCCGCCATGTTTATTCTGAAGTCTCGAGAGATTTTTCGAGATTTCCCGTGTTCACAGTCGGGACTCTGGTTGAAAATCTGTTTGTGTGTAGTGTGCTGTCTTTGTCACATCACGGCACACCACACACTATAGGAGCAAAACGGTTAAATCTAGGATTTTGTGTCCTCATGTTTGTGGTCTCTCACATTTTGAAAATCTTATAAGATTTTAAAAGTCTTTTAGTGTGTACCCCTTCATAACTGAAAACACAGGACACTGAACTAAAATAGTGCAAAACAAAGTCCACAGGTCACCCATGACACCTCTAGAGTTTCATAACTGAACTAGATATTTAACTTCAGTATCACAATAGTACAAGGAGCGATGTACCAGTCTTGAAGATGAAACATGTTTTTTCTCGAATGAATGAATGAATGAATGAATGAATGAATTCTTCCTTATCAAGGAGGATATGAAAAATTAAATGGTTTCATATCCACTCTTATAATTATAGTTGTAAATAAATTGAACTGTAAGAAATAATTCCTTGCTGAAAAATAAATCTTAAGATGTGCTTTGGAATAAGCTGATTCTAGCAGTGCTGTTATCGTTAACAAAAACAAACTATTAAAAAAAAATTCAGCAACTGAAATAAATCTGAAATAATATATAAATATTACATGAAAAAAAAAAAAGAAAATTTGAAATGTTACCTTGGCAACTAACTAAAATAAGTTTTAAGTTAAAGTATTAAAAAAAAAAAAAAAAAAAGTTTATGTTAACGATAACACTGCTAAAATCAGCTTATTCCAAAGCACATTTTAAGATTTATTTTTCAGCAAGGAATTATATTTCTTACAGTTCAATTTATTTACAACTATAATTATAAGAGTGGATATGAAACCATTTCATTTTTCATAAAAATAAATATAAAATTATATATATATATATATATATATATATATATATATAAAAACAAGCAAAAATATTAATAAATACTATGGGAGTATATAAATAATATTAAACTAAAACTTGTTCTCTGCAGGTAGATCATCTTGGACCATGCAGCAACAAACCAGCTACCAGCTGGCCATTCCAGCTCAAGGTAAGCTGGAGACCAGCTAACATGTTCCCGCAGGGTTATAATCAACATTTCTTTTGACTTATCTGACATCTTGGATGTTTTTACTGCTCTTGTTGCAATGCATTCTGGGATTACTTCACCTGCAAATGATAAATGCCATGCTGCCTTAGAATTTGGCCTAAACAATGTACAAGGCAGTATAATATTGCGGTCCACCTTTTGGAATAGTCTTTGAATCAGAAGCATGCACATGATGGCTTAAACTGCATCTGTATGTGTGTGCGTGGTTTACATCCATAAAAAAGGACTAAACCCATTTCAATTATAGTGCATTCCCTCCGGAGCTCTATCTACTCTGATTTTGACATAAAATCGATCATAAATCTGCAGTAAGACACACGGTGCTGTTGGTTTATGTGCTGAAATGGGTCTTTAAATATGTATCATTTCAGCAGTTACAGAAATATTTGAAAAATTCACATTTGATCCAAAACTTCATCCAGACGTTTAACTGAACGAGGAACGCAAGGCACTTGATTATGGATTTCATCTGTCTTCAAATTCCATGTGTCATCAGTGATATGGATTGATATCTTCCAGTACAAAAGATGTTTTTCCACTAGTACATAAAAGGGGGGTAAAATGCATTCATAATTTAAAAGAAACAGTTTGCTGCATATTTTCAAATGGGTTCATTTATCAGTGGTGTTTGTAAAGGCATTATTATTGCTCACACTTTGTGCTAAGGAAGTAAGAAACCTTACATTTTAGTAGGGATGGGTTAAAAAAAAAAAAAAAAAAAAAAAAAAAAATATTGATTTCTCGGTTTTAATCGATTCACATTTTTATGAAACAATATCAGTTCTTAAATCACAAGAATCTGTTGTGTATGCTGTTTTCAAGTGATACGTTAAAACTTCACTAAACATTTGCAAGCGCACCTCTTATCCAATAAATCACATTAAGCTTTGTTATTTTTGATATGAAAAAGTCTTTAAAATTTCATAATGAAATTCAAACAATACCATTTTTGCGCTCTATACAGATTGATGTAGTGCCTCAGTTTAAGCGAAGCTGCACAGAGCACACATGAACCTCTTCCTCTTTACTAGTAGTTACAGCATGAAATAAACATGAATGAACATCAGCAGGTATGTTGAGAAATAGTACAGCTTACTGAAATGTATCATGTCTCATATGTAATCACTTAATCAGTGTTCGAGCGTGGAAATATCAATAAAACAGCTTGTAAACACTGTCACGTAACGTTACATTAATTTACTTCAGAAAAGCCATTCAGTGACCATAGCTTGATAGTTAGCTAGAAAAATTAACACAAGAGAGGAACATTTTGCTAAATATATGCACAATATTACAAATTTGTTATACTTTTCAAAAAACAAGTTGGAGTAGAAACATAATTGTCATAAAAAGTTATAACATTATTATAAAAAACTGCTGTGTGTGCAATTTAAATGTTTGTATATTTTTCTTGAGAAAAAAAAAGAAAATTTGTCAATGCCCAGCCTTGCATTTTAGCACCATTTATGCTATGAATAAATAAATAAATAAATAAAAGGATGATAGGCCTACCTCAAATGCAGCTCTTTGAGGAAATGCATGTTGAAGCAATCAGACTTACAATTTTTGACTGCCAGATGATAAAACAGGTAAACAGAGACTTAAACAGAGACTATTGACTTGGACTAGTAAGCAAACACTTAACCTGCGTACATTGTATGAGTTCAGACACTTGGGAGGTCGTGAGCCATTGCACACATTATTCTTCAGAAAGAGTATATATAGGTTCAGTGGGTTTCTTTATATAGAACCATAGGGTTCATTAAAAGAATCGTTTATGCCAAAAGGTTCTATATAAGGAGAAGTGTCTTAAAGGATTAGTTCACTTTCAAATGAAAATTATCCCAAGCTTTACTCACCCTCAAGCCATCCTAGGTATATATGACTTTCTTCTTTCAGATGAACACAATCGGAGAAATATTAATAAATATCCTGACGCATCCAAGCTTTATAATGGCAGTGAGCGGGATGAACGAGTATGAAGCTGAAGAAAGTGCCTCCATTCACATCCATCCATAATAAATGTGTAATCCACACGGCTCCGGGGGGTTAATAAAGGCCTTCTGAAGCGAAGCGAAGCATTTGTGTAAAAAAAAAAAACCATCCATATTTAACAAGTTATGAGGTAAAATATCTAGCTTCCGCCAGACCGCCTTCCGTATTCAAATTACAAAGAAAGTGTAAAACTCTCGCAGTTCAAAAAGCTTACGCTACATCCCACGCCTTCCCTATTCAACTTACGGAAAAAGCTTAACTGACGCCAGTTCCGTTTTTTGGGGGGGTTTTTTTGTAATTTGAATATGGATCACCCCAAGACGGTCTGGCGGAAACTAGATATTTTACTTCATAACTTGTTAAATATGTTTTTTTTTTTTTTTTTTTTTTTTTACACAAACACATCGCTTTGCTTTAGAAGGCCTTTATTAACCCCCCGGAGCCGTGCGGAATATGTTTATGATGGATGGATGTGAATGGAGGCACTTTCTTCAGCTCATACTGGTTGATCCCACTCACTGCCATTATAAAGCTCGGATGTACCAGAATATTTATTAATATATCTCCAAATGTGTTCATCTAAAAAAAAGAAAGTCACCTAGGATGGCTTGAGGGTGAGTAAAGATTAGGCTAATTTTCATTTGAAAGTAAACTAATCCTTTAAGTTATTGCATAATACTTTCATGTTTAACAGGTTATTTAATTTTTTTTAATTATTTAAATATTTGTATTATTTAAAACAAAGTATGTTTATGAGCCATTTAATTCATAAAATGTAAAAATAAATTAAAACAAGATTTACTATGATTAATTATGTATGTTTAATTATTTCGGCGGTAAGGGTTACTGTGGGTTAATGCTTTTTGTTAATGCTTTGGAAAAGATTACAAATAAATATAAAAAAAATATATATATTATTTAAAACTAAATCCATAAAATGATAGGAGCCTCTAAAAGGTTCTATATATGAAGTGCCTGAAAGAACCCTTTAAGGATCTATATAGAACCTTTTCTTCTAAAAGTTTACACCTTCCTTGTCTGATGTGCTGGCATTTGTTAAATCACTGTGTCGACTGATGAAGTTTAATTAGGAACATTTCACTCATCAGTCACCACATTTAATCTCTTCATTACATCATAATGCTCAGCTCCGTCCACAAAATTATCTGCCTTTTGTTTGACAAGTCTGAGCAGCAAGGAGAATGACAGGCACAAGCCGGCTTTGATCTCCAAGAGGAGACGATTGGATTTCTTTCACTCACCCACGGGGTGAAGCCAGAGGTTAAATCAAAGGCATTTATCTGCTGGGACACTATCGCTATCTCATCACACTGTAAAAACATTTGCTCATTCACACCTGCTTTAGAAATACCTGGCTAACAGCCCCTGTCAGGCGTGATCAGAGACTATTAAACCATTATAAGGTACCACAAGTTCATATGAGCCTGGAAACACATTCAACAGCAAGAGGGCATTTCACTTCAGTCAAAGTCATTAAATATGGGTCAGATAGTGTGAAATGCCCACTGAAAAGACGTGCTTCCTGTCCTGAAGACAAACACTGAGGTATTTGACCAAGAAAACACAGAAATATGACTTCCCAGAAAGTACAGTTGGATGTTTATTCCCAGAACTGGCCTCAAGATGAGACCCAGTAAATAATGCAGAAATGTGGCTGAACATTTCCCAGAGATCCAGGAGCACCAGCTGTTGTCTGGCTGCATCTTATAACTGGATGTGATGGGTAAATGTCTAATGCTAGGGGGTTGAGGCGGAGGTCTGTGTGTGTCCCTCCGTGTTGAGGTTTTGTTGCCTGTGTGTGTTCTGTCATCCTGGGTGGCTGAATTATATATCTCCAGTGACACATTAAGTGTGGCCCATTCATTTACAAAACAACAAACACACAAATCAGAGCAGACTAGAGTCGTTTGGGCTCAATTTAGGTGCTGTATCGATCCCAAATTAATCTTTCTCGCTTCATTATGTCATATGGACTAAATCTCACTCTTTAGGAAAGTTCTAGGCTGACACCTGGCTGAAAATGCGATCATGAAATATTGAGGAAAATTATGCACATTAGCATGCTAATATCTCATCATGTTCACTATAAATGAAAGTGAAAAGGCTTTTCTGCTGACATGTACCTTCTGACTGTAATTCAGTCAGGAACAGGACCTGAATGAAGATAAAAAGCCAGATGAATGTTTAATGTTTACATAAAATCCCAGCAGTGCTTACAAGCCAGGGCGACATTTAAATAATTTTTCATCTTAATTATGAACATGAAATTTCAAGCCATTTCAGGTAGCCGTATCCTACAACGTGACATGCTATAAATCATTAAAATTACATCTTAAAACTTATTATATAATTGTTAGCATGTGCAGTTTTTATGACCCAACATAAATAGATTGCAAGGAAGTTTTATACTTTCATAACTTGTCACACCGCAGGACCATTTAAAATGAACTAGTGAAGGAAAAAGGGCTATTAAAATATATATTTTTATATTCCCTTGAACATATATGTAAATTGTTACCAAAAATCTCTATGTAAAATAAAATAAAAATGTTAAAATGGAGATGTTATATAGTATGGTTGAAATGTTTGGGGTCTGTAAGAAGTTTTTCTTGTTTTCTGTTGAAAGAAAGTAATTTTATTCAGCAAGGATTCATCAAATTGATCAAATGTGAGAGAAAATATGTTTACAATGTTATTTTCTATTCTTAAAAAATCCTGGAGACACAGTTTCCATTTACAGACACAGCTGTTTAACGTCCATAATAATTAGGGCCCGAGCACCGATGGTGTGAGGACCCTATTGGAACTGCTCCGTTTATTATTATTCTTCTCCAAAGTAAATCGCATTTTTGAGGGCCTAAACGTGCTCAAAAACTCATGAAACTTTGCACACGCGTCAGAAGTGGTGAAAATTTACATCTGTTATGGGTTGCAGAATTAGGCGTGGCAAAATGGCTCAATAGCGCCACCTAACGTAGTACCCCTCGCGCTACATTTCACGTAGATTTTGAAATTCGGTACACACATTTAACAGCCCAATACCTACAAAAAATCTCTTGGAGCCAAATCCGAAACCGAACAGGAAGTCAGATATTTTGAATTAACTTGCCATTTTTTGCCATTTCCAGATGTTGTACTTTAACTCCTCCTAGAGCTTTAATCAGATCAATGTCATATTTGGTCAGTCTAATCTAAAGGCCTTTGAGACATTATATTGCGTAGATCTAGAGTTTTTGCTGGAGGACGTGTCCGTGGCAGCCTGACAAATTTCGATGTTTCGCCATGAAACAGGAAGTTGTTTTAACTACGGCATACAATGTCCGATCTGCCCCAAACTTCACATGTTTTATTAGAGTCCTGACCTGAACACATATAAATGGCAATATTCAGTTACAGTTAAAGCACCACCTGTTGGCAGCAGGAAATGTGCGACTTTGAAATGACTTTGCCATAATTCTCCTGTATTTTCTCACTTGCATGCATGTCGCCCACTGTTCACTGATTTCTTAAGGCCAACGGGTGGCGGTGAGCCCGGGTGCGAGGGCCCTTTCATCGCTGCTTGCAGCTTTAATAAGAAATGTTTCTTGAGCATCAAATCAGCATATTAGAATGATTTCTGAAGGATCATGTGACACTGAAGACTGGAGTAATGATGCTGAAAATTCAGCTTTGCATCACAGGAATAAATTACATTTGAAAATATGTTCAAATAGAAAACAGTTATTTTAAATGGTAACACCATTTCACAATATTAGTTTTTACTGTATTTTGGATCAAATAAATTCTGCCTTGGTGAGCAAAATACACAATTTTAACGAATCTGTCATTTGTTTTGAAAACCCATGTAAGAATTAAGTCTATTCAGCCATGAATTTACTCATTTCCTTCAGTGAAGCTGTGGTGTTTGGAGTTGTCGTGAAAAGCTCTCTTGATCCCTAGGAACGCTCATGACACGCTGCTGTCCGTGATTACCATACCACAGCAGTGCCATTGTAGATCTTTACTGCAATTTGCATTCCTTCCTGATAAAGTGATGATCACTGGACAGAGAGAAGCTGGCCTCAAAGGAAGTGACCTCAGGGCCTGATGGCATCTCCTGATTAGAGGGAAACTTGCTGCATAATGTTTTAATTCACATCTGTGTGCCCTCTCTTTACACTGCCAATTTCTCTCTTCCTGTTCTCTCGCTCTCTGCATCCTTCCCTCAAGTATCTCCTCAATCCTCCACTTATTCTCTCTCACTGTCCCTCTGTCTACATACTTCAAGCCCCTTTTTTAATCTTTCCTCATCCCTCCCTTCCTCTATTTCTTTATCTCTTTCTTTCTCTCTCTCTCCCCTAACTTTGTAGTGCTCCTGGCATCCTTATCATGAATTGATCATGTCTTTGTGATGAAAGGAACTGCCTTCATTTCCACAGGAATGCGCCCCTCTCAGTGTCCATATGGAAACACTTGCCAGACAGATTGGTTCTGTTTTTTGCTCTTCCCTAGAGCATCAGACACGAATGATCAAGCTGTACATGTCCAGAATAGAGCGATATTTGGGGGGAAGACAGCGATAAGCAAATACAACACGCTTTAAACAAAAATCGCACTAAAATGACACAAAATGACACAAAATGACAGTACACACCTTAAACCAAACTAAACTGGTTTGATGGTCTTAGCTGGTGTTCCAGCCCGGTCAGGATGGTATGTTGGATGGTTTTAGAGGGGTTTTAACAAAAATACAAATAAAAATAATACATTTTATTTATCCACGCCTTTCAAGACACCCAAATACATCTTACACAATATAAAGTGAAAAAAAACTAGACAAATACAGATGATAAACCAAAAAAATATATAACCAAACAATAATTTGGAGTACTTTTTAGCTGGTCAGAAATGGAGACCAGTTAAACACTGGCTATTTGGTTAGCCTGGGAGAACTGCCTAAACCATGTATCACCAGAAAACAGAAAAAAAAAGAAAAGAAAAAAAGATCCTTTAAGCATGGCAGTGGCACACTGACAGACACAAAATGCGATATTTCACCAAAACAAGCTACTAGTTTAATCATGTACATTTTTTTTTACTTGAAGGTGCAATATGTAATATTTTCTGTCCGCTAGAGGTCGCTAGAGGCCTATTCAAAACAAAGGCGTAGCTTGATGACGGCAAGTTTGAGCGCGGAATCTTGGGACATATGGTTTTCACCTCAACGGCCGGTGGAAAAGAATTGGGATAGGACTCGGGAAGAAAAAATGTTCATGGATGCGATTATTAACGTTACTGTAGTATGAAGCAGAGCAGGACCGAGTGTTGTGGGAGCTGAACGAGGCGGCTAGAGCGATTGTGCAACACACCGCGAGCAGCGGAACTTTTATTATGCCACAGTCGCCGGCGCCGCTTCCGCTTTTCCGGTCATGAGTATGAGGTAACATAGCTCTGTTTATCATATTAGATACATTTTAGTGTGTTTAAAATGTTATAACGTTACTCTGTGCGTTCGCTCGGCGGTTGCTGTGAGACACTTGTCGCACACTGCAGTAAGCTAGATCGATATTAGAATATCATATTAAATGCTGGATGGCTTGTGTTGATAAATGGTGTAAAACGTATTGTATGATGGAGAAAATGCTGTATTACTGTTACTAAAAATAAAGCTGCATCTGATTATGCTATGTTAGCTACTTCACAAAATAGTGTTTTTCTCTGAGGCATGGTAAAGCATGGTACTCGCAAAAAAAAAAAAAAGATCAAGAAAATTAGATTTAAACAATAAGACTAAACGTGTTGAGCTATGTAACAATAATTAGTTTTCTGTCTATAAATATATCAAAACAGTTGTTCCCTTGCCTATTAAAACATGTAAATATTAAAGCATCTTTGGTGTTTTTGGATATTTTACTGCAAAATTCTTACATATTGCACCTTTAAAGGATTAGTTCACTTTCAAATGAAAATCACCCCAAGACAGTCTGGCGGAAACTAGATATTTTACTTCATAACTTGTTAAATATGAATATTTTTTTTACACAAACGCATCGCTTCTCTTCAGAAGGCCTTTATTAACCCCCCGGAGCCGTGTGGAGTATGTTTATGATGGATGGATGCGTCAGGATATTTATTGATATATCTCCGACTGTGTTCATCAGAAAGAAGAAAGTCATATACACCTAGGATGGCTTGAGAGTGAGTAAAGCTTGGGGTAATTTTCATTTGAAAGTGAACTAATCCTTTAAAAGAATAGATTACATGATTTACTTACCTCATGTCATATCCTGAACACTCTTCTCTATATAACAAAAGTGAAAGGGGCCTGGGCCTGTCAAGCTCTAAAACGAGAGAGGAAAAAAAAAAAAAAAAAAACATCACAAAAGGTTCACATGACACACAAGCAAGAGTGGTGCAGCAATGACATCAAAACACTAAAGTTGTGTCCCAAATGACACACTATACACTTGTACACTATGTACTTATGCACTCATCCACTCAACCATGTAGTATATGAATTTTGTGTATTATTTTGTCTTTTGTCTCTTATTATTTTTAAAGGTATTTCAAGTGCACTTTTTCTTTTTGGAATTTTCAGTGTTAAGACACTACTCGCACTACTCATACTACAAAACGGCATAGAATAGTGCATAAGTATGCAAATTGGGATGCACCTTAAAGGTTCTTTCCACACTTGATTCGATTATCTGGTCCGAACCAGAGATCGATTGTGTTCACATTATATTATTTTGGTCCAAACCACTGAGCTCAGAAAACAGCGTTCACACCATTCAAGTCAACCGAACTTTGACGTCAGTCGAACCCGAGTACGCACCAAAAGTGCACCTAATTCGCTGCTGGTTCCCTCAAGATTTTCCTATGGGGTTTTATAATGGGGTTTTTCAATACATGAGTAAAATAAAGCCTGTGATAAACATAACTCGACGTTACTTTGATATTTTGTTCTACAACGTAAATTACACACGCCCATAATGAAAAAGCTCATTTTGAAGCAGTTGTGTTTATTTTTGGAAACTTGTTTCTAATATGTAACTAGATAAGAACGTTGGGGGTGTGAATGTGTGCAGTTTATGTTGTAGAACAAAATATCAAAGTATCGTCAAGTTATGTTTACCACAGACCTTATTTTACTCATAAATTGAAAAAGCCCATTATAAAACCCCATAGGAAAAAAAAAAAAAAATCACGAAGGAACCAGCGGCGAATTATGCTGCCTTCACGTGCTATCGGAAATTTCACACTTTCCACTTCTGAAGTCGTGATTACGACCTCATTGCATTCAAATTTTGACTTGAGAGGGCGTTCATGTCCAATTTTTAACTAAGAAACTAGTATTTAATTAACTAGTATTTAGATAATTCCGATAGCACGTGAAGGCAGCATTAGTCTTCCAGGTGCTGACGTCATCCCTGCACCACTCTATTTATTCCAGGTCTTTATATAGGCATTCAGTAGTTTTGTGTGATGAACAGACTGACATTTCTAGTGAAAATCTTCTCTGCTGTAGCTCTCAAATCAAACATGGCTTCATTAGTGGCTATGGCTAAAAGCATTTGGTGTCATTGCTGACAAATCTTCACATGGCTTCAAATGATGTATATTCAGTGCATGAGATTTATGTTAGTTAAAATGAATCTCACAAACTAATCACCATGATTTAGGATAACTGACTTCACATACAGCATACTAAAAATCTTGTGACCTTGTGACCAATTAGTTAAATATAACAGGGGTTCTCAACTCAGGCCCTCAAGGCCCACTTTTTTTCTGCAGAGTTTAGTTCAAACCCTATCAAACACACCTGATCCGGCTAATCAAGGTCTTCAGGATTACTAGAAAATTACAGACTGATGAGCTTGATCAAGGCTGGAGCTGAGCTCTGCATGAAAGTGGAGCTCGATGGCCAGAGTTGAGAACCCTTGCTATATAACAAAAATACAGTAAAAACAGTAATATTGTGAAATATAATTACAATTTATATTTTTCTATTTGAATATATTTTAAAATATAATTTATTCCTGTGATTGCAAAGTTAAATCAGCATCATTACTCCAGTCTTCAATGTCACATGACCCTTCAGAAATCATTCTAATATGCTGATTTGCTCCTCAAGAAACATTTCTTAATATCACTGTTGAAAAGAGTTGCGCTGCTTAATATTTTTGTGGAAACTGTGATGCTTTTTTTCTTTGAAAGCTCAGAATAACAGCTTTTATTTGGAATAGAAACATTTATAACATTATAAATGTGACACTAATATAAAAGAGTGGCATAAGTACTTTTGGGGCCACTGTTAAGTTTTTCGCATACACTGAAATGAACAGAATAATCTGTGAGTTCAGAGGTGTGAAAGTCGTGGTTTGCTCCTGTAAACGTCCAACAGCTGAGCGAACAGAATTCTGATGTGTGGTCGCCCAACGCAGTCCGTTCTGTTGAAGGGTAATTACTAATATGCCACTGATGGTCCCTTAGCTGCCAGTAACTCTGTCTGGGTAGAAATGTTGGATTTGTTTTGCTCTGCTAAGTGGTTTTCAGCTTCTTACTTGTGCACCACAAGCATCCAGGACATTTTAATGGAAACCATATATATGAGAACTGTATAGCTCATTTTTGGGGGTTTATGAATAATAATGCTGCTCTACTGAGCTAGCAGTGGATTCTGAGTGCAACTTATCACATGGAGCAACTGGTATTGAATATTAGAAGAGCTATTGCATTCACATATAACATTGAGCTTGTAAATAATGGAAATAATGCACAGAGCATTTACACTATTAAAAAAACAAACAAAAAAAACCAAACATGATGTTGCACTCGTCGCCCGTTTACAGGTGTCACACGTTCACGCAAACATGTTTACACACTTTTTAACCTTTCCAAGAGGAGCAAACATTTCTCCAGCAGTCCTGTTTGGGATCCATCCAGACCACTACAGCTGCCTCAGTTCAACACTAATTGTTTGGGTCTGAATACCAGGGCAGTATTTTTTACTGAACACTTAGTTGTTAGTTATCCAAGAAAGCCACAAAGCAGCTTTCTGAAATGATGGCGAATGCCAGCGCTCCAGCATTGTTTCTTTCTCTCTGCATGTGATTTACAGTCGAGTTGATGCACTTAAAATTTGTTACCTCGGCCCCATGTGGTGTGTGCGCTCTGTAAACTGACATTATGAAAACTGCTAAGTCAATGTTTTCACTCAGGGCTTCGAATCAGCATTTCTGGAAATCAGAATGTGACCTGCCCTCACTCGTTTTCTCCCCTCTCATTTTCACACACCAATTACCAGGATAATTTCAGGCATACCAGTGTGATGTGGACCTTGCCCAGAACCGCACTCTGGAACGCATTTACAAATGTGGTAACGCAGTGAGGCATTTATCTGACATACTCTGTATTTATACTTTCACTTAGAGTGTGATGCTGAGCAGAAGAAATTACCAAAAATTGTGTGATGAATTGAATCAAGCTATGAAACAGGCGCTTTTTCCAGTTTCATAAGAATTTCTACAGGATATTTTGTAAAATTTAAGCATGCATCAGACAAATAATGTCTTTAAGTGGTAGTAAATTACTACCACAAGCTAAATAATTTTAAATATATGTTGGAATATAATTATCCCTTCAGAAATGTAAAAAAAAAAAAAAAAAAAAAAAAAAAAAAAAAAAAAGTTACCAGGGTTTTAAGATTGTCTACTAGCAAACATAAAAATTATAAAAATGGAACTAACTTACTTGATATTTAGTAGTTGGATGAAAGGGTTAGTTCACCAAAAAATGAAAATTCTGTCATTAATTACTCACTCTTATGTCGTTCCACACCCCTAACACCTTCGTTCATCTTCGGAACACAAATTAAAACAAATCTTTTGTTTCGAATCAATGGTTCGGAGCGTGAATCAAACTGCCAAAGTCAAGCGAACCACTGAAATTTCGAAACACTTATGACGTAACGAAGCCTCGTTTACTGAAATCACATGACTTTCACGCTCCGAACCACTGATTCGAAACAAAAGATTCAAAACAAAAGATTCGTAAAGCTTCGAAGCTTCATGAAGCAGTGTTTTGAAATCGCCCATCACTAGATATTGTTGAATAAAGTCGTTATTTTGTTTTTTTGGCGCACAAAAAGTATTCTCGTCACTTCATAACATTAAGGTTGAACCACTGTAGTCACATGAACTGTTTTAATTATGTCTTTAGTAGCTTTCTGGGCATTGAAAGTGTTAATTGTCTTGCTGGCAATGCAGGCCTCACTGAGCCATTGAATTTTATGAAAAATATCTTAATTTGTGTTCTGAAGATGAACGAAGGTCTTACAGGTGTGGAACGACATGAGGGTGAGTAATTAATGACAGAATTGTCATTTTTGGGTGAACTAACCCTTGAATGATCAAGGATGATTAAATCATGAGATTTATATGGCCAAATGTACCGTGTGAATATGAAGGATTTTTTTCAAACTGATTTTTCCCAGGTGTTTTACCCGTATTTTGAATTACACATTGCATTGTGTTGTGTTTTAGGGTTGACAGAAATGTCCCTTAACAAGAAACATACTGATACATTTCTGTATTACATTTTCTATGGATTTTTTTTTTTTTTTTTGCTTATATATATATATATATATATATATATATATATATATATATATATATATATATATATATATATATATATATATATATAAACTGATAAACAAAAATTAATATTATAAGAAATATTTTGCAGTGACAGAAATTAGAAAAAGTGGACGTAGAGTATGTGGCATTTCTGTCTTTTGTTCCATCTCTCATTGAGAACGAGGCAGCAGAAATATGCTTACACATGGCACTCCAGTGTCTTTTATCTGATGCGACATGGATGATGCCGTTTGAAGCCTCTGTGTCAGAATAAAAGGCCCTTTTGTTTTTCTCTTTATCAGGGGGATATGAAACAGCAGTGAGTCGCACTCATTTAGAGAAATAGCTTCCTTTACTGGGAATTAAATGCGTGTACGAGAATGACATTTCACCCTCTCTCCTCATAGCCAGTGAAGCATGACTCTTTTAATTTCAACAAACATAACTTCATGCAACAGAAGGATAATATAACTAAATATGTATGCGGAGGCAGGTATAAATATTAAGGCTGAGTGCACCTGATCTGATGCCCTCACACACAAATCCCTGCTGCACTGTTAGAACCTCTTTTTACTACCAATTTACCAACTTTCACAAGCATTTGTACCTTTATGAGGACATTTTTGGTTTCTATTTTTACTACATAAATGGCTGTCACTATGGGCCTATTCTAATAGTAAGTGAGCATCCCTATGCCCTCTAGAGCCCTTTAAGTGGGGACCTTGGAGGGAGCAGGACACTTTTATGCCATAATGTATGTTTTAAAACACACTTAGGCCCTTTTAACACCTGGTATTAAGATGCGTTTTGGTCAATCTGACCACAAGTAGATGGAGACACATTCCCGTTTACACCCCGTTGTCCACTTTCGCCCACTTCGGTCCTGATTTTTTAAAGGGAAAGGGTCTATGGGTGGGTAAATCATTTCATTTCTGCTCTGATAGCAGCAAGACAACACTGAATGCGCCGAGTGCATGTTAGAAATCAGGAATGGTGAGAACCATTTTGCTTGGTACGTTTTTTTTGTCTTCAAACCAAGCATAGGTCTTCAGCTGACAAAGTTTAAATCCCATCTGGCTAGCACGCTTCCCATAATGTTTACGCATTAAGTCAGTAGGCGAAGATTAGGCGGTCTTTTGTGGCTGTTCGAACACATTCGACCACATGAGCATCTAACACTATGAAAGCAATCCGTTCTAATGCATTTTCGACTACCTCTGGAAGTGGTCGAAGGTGGAGAAGCTCAAAACGTTTTAGACCCTGTTTACACCTGTATTTAGTGTCGTCCACTTGTGATCCGATTGACAAAAACACAAACATTAGGTGTAAACAGGGCTTTAGCGGAGGGAGAAATGAAAGAATGTAATTTCCTCAATATCTTCACCTGGAATGTTGCAATGACGACATTTACTATTAAACACCTGACACTTATTTACACTTCATATGAAATGCATGTTTATATGTTAACTCAAACTCTCCACCTACCATAGCTTTAAAATGAACCACGATGACTGGCCACCTAGGGTCACATGACCATAAACGATAAAATTAATTGTGGAAGGGCCCTTCATGAAGGGATTTTGTTATTCACTTTCCTTTGGAAGGAAAAAAATATGTTTGGAATTCACCCTATGTAACATTATATTGACTAAACTGTGCACTATGGGGGATTTTTTTTTACTCCACATTTTAAATATCTGTCACTTTTAGTGGCATCTCTGCCCCAAGCCATGGCTAATTTCTGCCCATCTTGCTGTCAACCAACAGACAGCAGAGATAAAGCATTAACCAAACCCAAAGACATCAAAGATTTGACATCACACACTTCCCACATTATAAATAGTTGAGTCAAACCGATAACAACGACAACAGAAGAGATCTCAAATCTCAGCAAACCCCATGTCTGAGAAATAACCACCGCCATTGTGTCAGAAAACTGAACACATCAGTCACTCACGCTAATGTGAAGTGGGGCTGGATAGCTCGGTGGGACGACCGCAACGCTGCGAAACATGCGAGAGACTTTGGCTCGAATGCTTCTTTGGCTCAGGCGTTCTTTAATCCACTGCCGTTGTGTCTCAGAGCAGCACTTATGGCTCCCGCTGTGCTCTATTCCAACTACTTTATTTGTTCTCAACTGGAGGGCTGTGACCCAAAAATGTGTCCCAGATCTGTTCTGATAGGGCTGTGGACAGCAGCGAAAAACAAGCCGAATAATAAAATGCAACTAACCATATAATCGTGCATAGTTATGCAAAGAAAATAAAGAGGCTAATCAGCTTTTAGAAGGGACAAGAAAATGGTTCCCATATTCTTAGGGAAAGAATATCAAATGTTATTGTATTTTAGCACAAAATCACCTGTCACTTCATAATATGGCTATAGTATTAGCCATATTATCGAGCGGCAGATGATTTTGTGCTAAAATACCATAACATTAGATTGGACATACAGCCTTTGACGGCCTACACAATAATAATAAAAAAAGCAATACACATTATGTAACTAGATTAGATATATTTGGCATATGTACATACATTTATTGTAATCTGTGCTTTTCGAGAGAAAGATGCTCTGACTCTGGTTCCTCTTAAGGCTTTTTTTCCTTCCCACAATCCTCTTTGGCTGGATGAATGTGGGCATTAAGGCATGATCTTCTAAGCTGATTTGAAACAATACGTATTGTGAAACACACTATACAAATTAAACTGACTTGACACAACTTTAAACATTTCAGGGAAATAATCCTATGAAAAATGTACTTTTAACTGTCTTTGCATATTATGATGAGATACTTTAACACTAAAAAAGTTCTCACATTACCTTTAAGCTAAATACATTTTTTACTACTTTACAATTGCTGTTATTAAATGATAAACAAAATATTTTGAAGTTAATTTTAAACCATAATTGGGCCATTATTAAATTAAAAAATTAAAAATAATGAAAAAATTATTATAGGAAAAAATTACCTACACAGAAGACTTCAGTACTGGTAGTGCAACACTGGCCTTGTAGACGTTTTTGGTAACTAGGGATGTCAATTTACATAAAAAATGCATTTTAATCTAGGACTAGGCTGAAGCCTTGTCTGTGAAACTAGGGGATGGAATATGTAAACTATGGCGTGCTCACTTCATTTTTCCTTGTGTGTCTGCTGCATGTGTTTTGTGCATGAGCCGCACACACACCTCAAAACTACGCACTTAAAGATGATCTTGCTTAATCGACCATCAATAAGTTTTATCGATTAAATTATCAACAATTAATTGATCGTTGATTAATCGTTAGCATCCCTATTGGTAACATTTTGAAAATTAAATGAATAGTGTTGCATATCTTATTGGCATTAGTCCAACTTTAGTCTCCTGGGCCGTCATGGCCCAATGGTTAGAGAGTCAGCCTGATAACCTGAAGGTTGCAGGTTCAATTCTCAATGCCGGCAGAAAATGACTGAGGTGCCCTTGAGCAAGGTACCTTACCCCAAATCGCTCCCTGGGCGCCATAGCAAAATGGCTGCCCACTGCTCCGGGTGTGTGTGTGTTCACTACTCACTACTCCTAATGTGTGTGCACTAACTTGGATGGAGTATGAGTCACTTTTTCACTTTTTTCATGATTATATCACTTTTTCACTTTCATTAGCTACACAGAAATTTAGCTTCTATAATCTGATTTGAAGAGGGCAGAAAACAGGTAATATGTTCCATTCTGGAGAAACGCACTTACATGGAACATGGGTTGATTTCCCCGTTTCTCTGGAGGATGCGATTGTTAGCACGGCAGTGCTCCCCTGACGTAGTATAATTACAGAAGTTCTATTAAAGGCCAGTGCTGTCTCCTCTGAGGCAGAGGCACATGGAGGAGATGTAGTCATTACTGTGGCTCGGGCCCCACTCGCACATGGCCAGTAATACTTTGTAATGACAGAGCCTGGCAGTTATTTAAAGTTTTCATTTAAATCCTGCCCTTTTGACCCTACGGGATCACACATGCTTCAGTCAGCCAGCGGAACCGACAGCCCAAGGGAGGCCGAGGCAGACCCCGGCCAATCATGCTCTTCTGCCAACCTGATCGTTCACTGATAGGATAAATATACCATCACATCCAGATTCAAAGCAGCTAATTTACACCAAATGGATTGTGGACAGATCCGTCAGCAGGCTGCCCTTAGGTAAGGAAAGTCACAAATGAGATCTCTTTAATGTCTCAATTGTTTCTCTTTTGACAACATGAGATTAAATGGAGAACAAATGGAGACGTTTGCTGAAGTCACCTGACTCTCAAATTTTTCTCCTGAGAGGAAAAAAAAAAAAAAAAGAAAAAAAGAAAAAGACCCGAGAATTCTCACATTTCATAGATCTCAACAATCTCTCAAATCATGCTCAGATATGCCAAGATGCAAAATGTCTGCAATATTTCAATATGAACTCAAATATTTCTTAATAAATTATTCCAAAACCAAATTATGCAAGCGATCCATATTCATTTTATAGATCTATACACTTACTTAATGTCATCAATTGTTTTGGAGAAATAAAAACAGACATAAATGAGACAATGTTGTTATTGTTAACTTATTGTTAACTAATGAAGATGAAAAACTAAAACCTGATTAAGAGATTTACATTTACCTCATTGGAAATGCCATGACGTCAGGGCTGTTCACTGTACCTTTTCAGTCTTCCTTACTTTTATGTAACCTACTGCACCCACCACATCAACAGCATGTGGTTTTCATTTTAATCATCAACACCCTTTCCAGTTAACACATCATTAAAAACAACATTTACACTTTATGGAGAATCTGATAACAGCTTATTATGCTCGAGTGCCATTTACAAGACAATAGCTTTTACTTCAGTGGATTACATTACTGGAGAACAATGCTGTGATTCACAACACTCAGGGGAAAACCAAACAGTCCATCTTTATCGTCACCTGTTCACAAACACAAATCTCACCATTATTCACTTGAACTCATGCATATCTAATTTCTCCTGAAATTCATTGCGAGACAAAAACAGACACAAATGAGAAAATGTGGTTTACTGCTGTTCAGCAAATTTTTGATGCCGAAATCCAGTCATTTTTATTAAGAATCTACGCAATTCAGAATTTTTCAAGGCGGCGAAAGATTTTCGTGCACAGCTTTTGCAACGAGTTCAAATTGGTCACACGAATTCGCCGCACTGACCAAAAGAAAGCTGCATGGTGTAAAAAAAAAAAACTCCTATGTGAGTGGTGATTCATTCATCACTATGCTTGACAATAGACCGTTCCTTAAAAGTAATCTCATCTGGGAGAAACAATTCAGCTATTAGAGGGACATTCCCACAAATCTGCCTCAAAACTGACACACTAGACATCATACTCATCTTGAAAAAGTGCTTCCACAAGGACAGAATCACCTGCATCCATATGCGCATCCCTCCTTTCATCTCCGTGTAGTATAACTAACTTTCTCTTTGAAACGTCAATGATCATTTCCTGTCACGCACACGTCCTCTCACCAGTGTGTTGAAAGTGGTCCGCTGTGACCCTTGTCAAACAACTGACTGATGCTTAACTCTGCACACAATGCAGCATCAGTGCCGCCTGTGGTGTGTCGAGCAACCAGAACAACTTGATCTTTGTCCTAAATATTCAGCAGGAGCTCTGAACATTCTCAGCATACCTTTATTTATATTAATGGTGATGTTAGCAAGCATTACTACTTTTGCTCATACTTTCGGTTCGGATTGTAATGGAGTACTGTAATTCTATGTAACAACATCCTGCCCAGGGACTACAGATGCAAATTAGCCGTTTAGCTAACTCTGGCACAACATTCGTGTTGTGCATGGTCCCTGTTAAATAAATTAAATAAACTAAAATTTAAAGAAACCCCTTTCCTTAAAGGGTTAGTTCACCTCCCAAAAAATGAAAATTCTGTCATTTATTACTCACCCTCACATCTGTAAGACCTTTGTTCATCTTCGCAACACAAATTAAGATCTTTTTGATGAAGTCTGAAAGGTTTCTGTCCTCACCATAGAGATCCAACGCAACTACCACTCCAAGGTCCAGAAAGGTAGGAAAAACACATCATTAAAAGTACTCCATGTGACTCCAGTGGCTTAAACTCAATTTTATGAAGCGTCGTGAGTGCTTTCTTTGCAAAAGAATAAAATATTACAATATTAAAAGAAACAAAATATTAATTTACAGTGTGTGTTCGTGAGAGCACCACGACGCATGCATTTTGTATTGATGCGAGAGCAGATGTTGTTGCATGAACGTGAGTAGAGATTAATATTTTGTAAATAAAGTGGTAAATTATTATTATTATTATTTTTTTTTTTTTTTTTCCCAGGCTGTCAATGGAGGGACAGAGAGATCTCAGATTTCATTAAAAAGATCTTCATTTGTGTTCCGAAGATGAACGAACGTCTTACAGGGTTAGAAAAACATAAGGGTGAGTAATTAATGACAACATTTTCATTTTTGGGTGAACTAACCCTTTAAAGGGGGGGTATAATGCTATTTCATGTATTCTGACTTATTTACACTGTTGAAGAGTTGGATTCTCATGCTAAACATGGCCAAAGTTTCAAAACACAAGTTGGACGTATGACGGAGTATTTCTGTGCCAAAAATACTCTTCCAAATCCTCAAACTTTGCGGTCTTTTTTTTGAGTATGGGCCTGTGTGACGTCAACGGGATCGGAATTCCTTGTACAGGTACTTCTACTGGAAGAACGCGCGCACACACGTCGACCAGAGCGAGAGAGCAAGAGCACGCTCATTAATGCGCGTTCGGCTTTACGGAAGTCGTCGGCAGCGCTGCACAGGTCACAAGACTTCATGAAATCAACAATGTCACCAAAGAAGTGTGTTTTTGGTTGTGAGGGAAAGATAACCTTGCTTCCCAAAGAACCCAGCATTAAGTGGAGCTGAGAGTTTTGTGCTCACGCATTACATTGATGCGCTCTCGATATTTGTTATTAAAATAACCATAGAAACTGATAGTTGCAATCACTTTTTTATTGGTTAAAATGAATGGAGAATATCTCGTGTTTTCCGTGGCTGCTCGAGCCCTCAGGATTGCCGCTTATGGTTTCATAAACAAGGCCCAGTTCTACGCCGGATTTACAGATCGTTTGAAATTGAAAGATGGAGCGGTCACAGCGGTAATGATCCCAGTCATGAATCGGAACCGCAGGTGGTGAGTAAAACTGTTTCAAATGACTGTTTTGTTGGCAATAGGCGCCTAAGTGCATATAATGTAAACAACACGAACGTAGTGAATTCATAAATTCATTATTCATCAATCACTATATGCTATATTCATTATAGTGATTCAAAAGTTATCCAGGGATAATGCGATGGTGTATTGTGTGAGTTTAAATACATTTGTTTAGTTGACCATTGATAGTTTGCAGACGATCGCTACGCAAAAGCTGCGCATGCTCGTGACTCTTTAGCTCCGCTCACACGACGCCTCCAGGCGCTCGGCTGTTTTTCGGAAAGACTCGGTAGAGCGTATGTATCTTTTATAAATATGATAAAACTAAAGACTTTTTGGAGATATGAAGGATGCGATACTACTCTATAGGTACTCGAGATTAACATGAGATTGGCAGAAACTGTGTGTGATACCCCCCTTTAAATTTTGGCATGTAATTCAGACATAAATGACAGATCAAATCATGCGTCTTGTATAGAAGAAGTGTGCTGTAGTTTTCGAACCTTCCACAATTATGATTTTTACATTATGGACAATAAAATGGACAAAAATTTGTCTCATTGACACTAAAGGGCAGATGCAAATAGGAAAATATAAAAGACATGCCAGTAAGCATACACAGCATGATAAAAATACTCTGAACCAATATTTTTGCTTTTTATTAATATCTAATCATGGATTATATTATTGATCACATTTGCAGCTATGTATGATTGCTTTTTCAGATAAAGCAGAACTGTCGACTAAAGCTCTGAGATGTGTTTGAATGAGCCATGACCTGTGTAATTCACACAATAACAGAATACAAATGTTTTATCGATCCCTGAAGAAAAATTCAATGAAAGCAAAAGGATTTGAGGAAACCTTACAATTAGGGAGAGCAAAAAAAGAAGGGGGAAGAAACTGAGAGGGAAGGCAGCATGAGTGATTTGGGATCTGGGAAAGTTGAAAGACATTTCATCATAGCGATAATGGAAGAGAGAGCAGCCAGACTTCTCACAGGACAAACCACAGAGAGCTCATGATAATGGATTTCACATGCCTCGCTCTCTCTTTGTGTTAAGCTGCCTGCAGCTAATTTGTCGTCATTTTAGTGGCCTCGTGTAATTGAGACCAACGGCAGGGAATCATTAATTGTGTCAGCAAAGTCGAATGAAAACAAAAACAGAATATAAATGTACAACTGAGAGTTTAAGAACTAATAAATAGCAATGTCTTATGGGATATAGACGTCTTATCAACACTACTGTAGTTCACAGAAACTAGAAAAAATACGGAGTGTCTATTTACACTAAGTGCGAATAGCCTGCCTTGTTGGCAGAGGCTATTTACACTAACTCCGCTCACTAACTCTGTCTGGTTGGGCAAGAAAAAAAAAAAAAAAAAAAAAAAACACCCACCCGTGTCCTGCCAGCAGCACGGAGTAAGGCGAGTTGCAGTACACTTTTCCCAATAAGGCGGCATTTATTTGATAAATATAATCATTTACACTCAATATGTTATTGCATACTGTTTTATAATGTACTAAAATACTGAGGTGCAAACAGCATCTAACTACTACTAACACTTATTGCAAAGTAAATACTGCTATTTTTACATAGTGTAAATAGAATCTGTTGCTATTTGCACTTAGTGTAAATAGCATATATCGCTAAGAAAATGCTATTTTTCACTTAGTGTAAATAACATCTATCGCTATTTGCACTTAGTGAAAATAGCTGCTGCCAAAAAAAAATAAAAAAAAAAAATAAATAAATATTAGCCTATTGCTTACTTAATTTACATACAAGCATTAAAAAAAAAATAGCACGTGAAACAATTCACATTATGGAATAGGGCTGGGCGATATGGCCAAAAAGTCATATCTCGGTATTTTTTGGCTAAATGAGGATATACGGTATACATCTCAGTATTTTCTACATTTTTCTATTTGGATTTAGAAAAAAAAAAAAAAAAAAAAAAAAAAACATTTACTTTTTAAAAATCTTAATTTGTCTATGAAGTTTAGAGTGGAATGAGATTCGCTAGCAGAAGGCTCGTCCACTCCTGACAGCAAAATGGAAATATTTGTATGACTTTCTAACATTTACAGATGGAGAATATACCTGTGAAATGTAAGTAATGTGCTTTAAAAGTTTCAGACCACATCACAAAAGCATCACAAAAGCATTAAACGGCACAAAATCTGTCAGCACATGAATCTGTCAGAGCATCTGACAGGGCAAGCCGCTTTAAACAATAGGCCTACGTGTTAACTATATCTTAATCTTACGAGTTATTTTTAAAGTCCTTAATATTAAGCACGTTTCATGTTTAAGCCAAATTGTATTATGCATTTCCCCCGCAGCAGCACTCTGCGACGTCCACCGCTGTTTTTCAGATACTCTTGTTTAAAACTACTGTATATCGATATAAACGGCATCGCCTCATTCCGTATCGTATATTAAAAATATATCGGTATATCGTACAAACTCGATATACCGCCCAGCCTTATTATGGAACGATAAATGTTTTAAACACTAGTATGCCACACTGTTGTCACATGATCTCAAATGCATCAACTTGCATGTCAATTCACGCATGTTCATAAGTTACTTTACTGAACTTGAAAATTTAAAAAAAAAAAAAAAAAAAAAGTTAAAGTGTTACCAAATTAACTTTAAGCAGGTGTAACGGAGGCTAGCTAGTAAAGAGATATAAACCTCACTCCTCTGGCCTCTAGAAGAGCGTTAGCATCTGACGCTAGAGGATACGGTCTTTAGCGTTCTTGTTAGCGAGCCCTCCTCCCATGCCAGAGACGCCGATTCAAATCCCACTCAGAGTTTCTACTGGAGGGCTTACGCAGATACACACTGAAAATATACAGACTTTCCTTCTCTTCTGAGAAATTGACCAAAAATACTGATGACTCATCTTGCTCTCAAGAGCGTACACATATTTGTCCAATCAAACGCTCTCTACCTATCTATAAAAATCCTCAACTTCCCGTTTCAATAGTAAATATGTCGACGCACAACTGCAAAACTATAGTATGCCACACTGTTATCACATGACCTCAACTGCATCAACTTAGTGAAAAAAATGGTTATTTTAAATTTCTAATTCATGTTTGCGTAGTATAAATGTCTTAGAAAGTCCAATCAAATAATAATGCTAAATAAATCATGGTATTACTTCTGATTTGTCATCAAACAGGAAAATAGCATGCTTGCATATGTTTCTGGCCTAAAATTCTTTCACATCAAAACACTTGCAAAAGATACAAAATAAAAAGACAAATCATTACTGACACATACTAAACGTTCTTCGGCAACAAACAACTGATGCATGCAATGAAAGGCACTCAAAGGCACTATATTCAAAAACCCAAGCCTTTCTCCAGACATCTTCATAAAGCTATTTTTACTGGCTGAGAGATCATTTAGTGGACATTTAACTTTAGTCATAAAGACGTGAGCAGTGGCGGCTTTCCTACAGATTCAGAGTGCAAACGCCACAGCGGAAACTCCTCAGTCTGTGTGGCATCACAAGGCCTCCAGACAGACCCTCCGGCACCATCCGCATCAGAGAGATGGACAGAGTGAGAGAGGGAGGGAGGAATATGAAGGAAGACTGTAAAGAAATAGAAATGAAAAAGTAACAGAGCTGGGGATAGAGGTTTGCCACAACACACACACACACTGGTTTCCACGTTTTATGGGGACTTTCCATAGACAATGATTTTTATACTGTACGAACTGTAAATTCTTTCCATCTACACTTACCCTACCCCCTAAGCCTACCCATCACAGAAAACTTTCTGCATATTTACCTTTTCAAAAAAACATTTCGTATGATTCATAAGCCATTTTTTCCATGGGGACAAAAAAAAAAAAAAAAAGTCCCAAGAATTATTGGTATTACTATCCTTGTGGGGACATTTGGTCCCCATAACGTAGGGAATACCAGGTAGGTAGGCACACACACATAAACACACACACACAGTGTAAATTATGGGGAGTTTGGGAGAGTCTGACTGACAAGTTAAGGTTCGAACCCCCTACAGGCAGTCAAAAGTATGTATTCTTTTAAATGTACTATACAGTAGTGTCCCAAACTCTGAGCACTACTGAATGTGCTTCTATTTTGCATGTAAATATTTTTTCTAATTTAATACATTTGTCATTACAAATAATGTTATCAGTCCAACAATTTGAGTTTACAGATAAGAAATGGTTTGTCTCTCTATTCTACGGTGACTGGGAGGGGACAAGTTTCATTTACTTAGTTTTGTCATGGACACAACAAATGAACTTGTGGGAATGTGATAAGTCATGGCCACAAGATATTGATTTGTGGGAATGTGATATGTCGTGGCCACAAGATCATTGAGGTAACGGCATCCTAATGTCATGGCCATGCAATGTGAGGTTGTGCCTCACCTGTGTGACCATAGCAACCTGATATAAAAATAGTAATAATAATAGGACATTATTAATAAACGTTTTATTTTAAATTAAGAATGACACAAAAAATTACATTTTACATTAAAGACTGGGATGAGCTGAATAAAATTAACATAACATATAACAACACAACACAACAACACAACATCCAGGTCTTAATTTATTAATAATTTCCATTTCTAATAATTCTATGTTAAGCACTTTAATCATGGCACACAGGAGATAAGATAACAAACGTTTCGGCTCTTCACCTTCGTCAGTGTAACAATTTCACTTGCTCTCAATAATAATACAGAAAATGTACTACAAGTCCTCAGGTGGTCATGATCATAAGGAGATAAGGTTATTGAATGGCATTTTTTTGCCAGATGTGTAATTATTTCTAGTATTGTCCTTAATTGTGTTTTGTTGTTTCAGATGGACTTAAACTGGAGTCTGTGGACTGATTATCTGATTGCTTTAATTATGATCATGACCACCTGAGGACTTGTACATTTTCTATATTATTATTTAGAGTGAGTGAAATTGTTACACTGACGAAGGCGAAGAGCCGAAACGTTTGTTATCTTATCTCCTGTGTGCCATGATTAAAGTGCTTGAGAGTGCAGACCTTTTTTGTATTCTTAAATTGATATATAGGTCTCAGCACCTAATTAGCTGGAGAGCGCGGTGAATGCTTTGATAATAATTCTATGTTGCCATGGTTCACGCATGTTTACGCATTATATATCATAAGAAGTCGTGGCCATGAGAAAAGGATGTCATTCCCTCAACATAACATTTTGAGGCCACAACTTCACATTGTCATTACCTTGACAAAATGATCTTGTGGCAATGGAATATTATCACGTTCCCACAAATTAATATCTCATAGCCACAACATCACATTCCCTTGAGTACATATGTCATGGCCTCAACATGCTATGAAGTTCCCACGGCGTGGCAAAGACAAATCTAAGTGAACCGAACATGTCCCCTCCCGGTCACAGTACTATTCAAGTCAAGTCACCTTACACAATACAGATTGTTTCAAAGCAGTCATAAACAGGAAAATAATCATGCAAACAGAATTTAATGCTGCTGTATAGCAGCTCTAAAAAAAACAACTACAACCATCTCTATTGCTTTAATGACAAGTGCACTCAAACTTACAGTACATAAACAAAACCTGATGATCATGATTTGAGAATGATTCAAAGAGCAATGTTGTTCTTCAATGAAAAAAAAAATATATATATTATTATTAAAATCTATATAAAAGTATATAAGTCAACATACCACAGCTCCAAAAGTATAGAAAATCATTTTTCAAGCACACACGCTCTTCATCACAAAATTAAAACACTCCAATGACAGCCCTTTACACTTACAAGTAATTAACCAATAAAAGGTCACATGATGCACTCACACAGAACAAAAAGTAGGTAAGTGTAAAGGGCTGTCGTTGAGTGTTTTAATTGTCTGATGAAGAGCCTGTGTGCTCAAAACCTTTGTGAGAGTCTGTTAAGGGGGTCATGAACTGTATTTTTTTTAAAAATGTTATAATGTTCTCTGAGGTCCACTTATAATGTTAGCAAGATTTTTAAATAAAAAAAACATCCTAATTCAGAAGTAATTTAGAAGCTATTTTCTATCCTGTTTTTGAATATCTATATGAAACATTTTGAATAATTTTCAATGTCCCCGACATTACACGTGAGGAATTGTTTTGAAAAATTCCAATGTTGAAAAATGGCAACTGGTGAAATTCAGCCATACATGTTTGAGCCAATGTTTTATCCCAAACCAGAAGACAATACATAAGGAATAAATATTTATGTATTTATGTACTTGTGAGGTAGTATTGTGTTTTATGACATTATATTAGTGTTGAAATGAAGACGCTACTGAAAGGTGTTTATCAGGGAAGCATTTATGTGTATTACATATGCTTTATAAGTCTTGGTTGTGACAAAGTTTAAGTACTTGGAGTTTTCAGTTATAGATGACAGAATAACTTATGGTGTTTCATGTAAACGAATTATGAATGAATGTACCGTCGTTTGTCGCACTGCCGTTCTTATATTCATCGTTTTCTGTAAAGTAAAAGTGACTTTCAGTAAAGTGAGTACATATCACATGATCTGTTATCAGACAAAGCAATAGTGACACATGGTTGCGACATTACTATCAGATCCAATATAGTCATCACTGCATCATCTTTTATTTTTAGTCTAAACCTGCGTCAAACTGTCTTGTTTAAAAATGAATCCGCAGTAGTGAACAAATGAACAGTGTCTTACTGACACGATCTAGAACTTCGTTAAAATAAAGTTAATCCATACTTTATGTTAGGATCACAATGAAGGCAATGTATAGACTGTTTTTCCACAACTTGGCACTGCAAAACATCTTGTAATCCTCAGAGGCATCTCTATCGTTTTGTTGCTGGATTAATTGTGTTTGCGTCTCTCTTGTATTTACTACTACATGACATGTGCAAATCGGTGGGCGGGGCTAAAGAGGCAAATGATGTACAAGTAGGCATTGATCTTCTGCAGAGATGGTCTTTCATCATGACATCATACTGAAACAAAATCCGAAACAAGTTGTTTTGCGAGTTTGGTTTCAACAAAAGCTGTTTTTGGACTAACAAGGAAGTTTTGAGCTCTGAAACTTTTAGGATATGTTTATAGTACAGTGACCTCTTATATGTCAAAAGATTAAGGAAAATTTGATTTCTCAAACATGACCCCTTTAACTCTTTCCCCACCATTGACAATTTTCTAGCAATCCATGTTTTCACTGTTATACGGTAGGGGTCCCTATTATGCATCTTCTAAAAGAGTACAGAATCTCTGGATCAAAACACAGGTGAAGAAGCAGCAGAAACAAAAAAAGCGATAGAAGCATTTCTTATATGCAAATGTTGTAGTCTTTGACAAAACGCGATTTTCTCAGCTTTTTGTTCAAAATGTTGATTTTTTTTTTTTAAAGGTGCAATGTGTAAATTTTAGGAGGACCTTTTGACAGAAATGCATTGTAATATACATAACTATGTTTTCAGTGGTGTATAAAGATGTTACATAATGAACCATTATGTTTTTATTACCTTAGAATGAGCCATTTCTATCTACATACACCGCGGGTCCCCTTTCAAGTTAAGTCCTCATTTTGCGCCGGCATGTTTCTACAGTAGCCCTAAACGGACAAACTCCTCTACAGAGCGCGTTTGCTTGACTGGCTACTCTCTTCTGTCTTACCGCTAGATGTCGCTAAAATTTACACACTGCACCTTCAAATAAAACTTACCCACATTCAAGTGTTGATTTTATAAAAAAAAAAAAAAAAAAAAAAAAAAAAAAAAAAAGCAGAGTTCTTTCTTTTGATATATTCCATTTTCAGATATTCATACAATAAAAATATTCTGGGGGCCATTACATTTTTGTGAAAATGACCAAAAATTCTGGCGGTGGCTGGCAACTTTCTAAAAAAAAAAAAAAAAAAATGCTGGCAGGGAAAAAGAGTTAATAAATTTCTGTATTTCAAAAATTAAAATTCTGTCATTAATTACTCACCCTCATGTTGTCTCAAACCTGTAAGGCTTTCGTTCAACTTCGAAACACAAATGAAGATCTTTTTGAGCTTTCTGTCCCTCCATAGATAGCTACATAACTACCACTTTGACCCTTCAAAAAGTTCATAAAGAGATTGTAAAGCTAATCCATATGAATTGAGTGGTTTAGTCCAAATTGTCTAAAGAGATTCGACAGAACAGATTTAATTTTGGCTTTTATTCACATATAAACATTGATCAACGAACAAACAGAACCTCATTGGTTCTCACACATCAAGCAAACATGCTTGAGCTTCTGTTTACAACAACTGATGTGTGAGTTGATGAATGTTTATATGTGAATAAAAGCCTAAATTCAATTTGTTCATCATAAAAAGTGATCGAGTCTCGAGAAAATTTGGACTAAACCGCTCAATTTATATTGATTAGTTTTACGATCTCTTTATGAGCTTTTTGAAGCTTCAAAGTGTCAGTTGCGTAGCTTTCAATGGAGGGACAGAAAGCTCTCAGATTTCATCAAAATATCTTCATTTGTGTTCCAAAGATGAACAAAAGTCTTATGGTTTTGGAACGACATGAGGGTGAGTAATTAATGAATTTTCATTTTTGGGTGAACTAACCCTTTAAAGTTATTTTTGGCTGAGCACCCACTTTGAGCAATCTGCCAGTGACTGTTTTGTTTAGTGTCTTTAAGATATAGCAAACTGTTTTCTGACTGTTCCAAAAGACTTGATTTGACAAGAACTTTTTCAGATTGTGGCCTGAAAACGACACACCCCCTGTGGATGCCAGGCTGGTCGACAGCGTGACGGTAACACAGACCCTTTCTCCACATTAGTTTTCCCTTCGCTCTGTCATTTCCTGTGCTCTCTCCTTCTCAGACATCTGAAAAATTCAGGTGACTCAGAGGAAGACAGGAGCATTACCATCTGAGCAATGTCTAGAATCCATGAGCGTTACTCAACATGCACAAACACACTTTCTAATTTAAATATTATTAAATGTTCTTGAAGAGTCGCCTTAATGTTGCATTACTGGAACAGGGGCCAAATTAAAGTCATATGACGCAAACTGAAACTCGTTTGTTGTACGAAAACAGGTGACCTCATCCCGTTGTGAAAATGAAGCCATGAAAATTAACGTCGGTTGTTTGTGTCTTTGTGTGCATGTTTGAAATTGGGCTGAGGTCATCGAGGGGTCTTGTTGTGTGATGCTTAGAGGTCAGAATAAAGGTCATTTCAGAGAGGATGGGATCTAAATGGCAATGGCTGCCAAAGGATTTTCTTTCTTTTTTTGTCCAATCAAATTATCTCTGTCTATATAAAAAATGAACTTGTCCCACCACAACTTCCTTTTAAACGGGACATAGGTTGATGCAGGAAAGAAAACTGTAACACTGAGTCTCCTGAGCGACGATCGAGCAACCTCTGAGTGCTAAAATTTTCCCCAGGCCATTTTTGTTCCTCGCCGTCACACACACACACAGACTCCACTATGCACTACAAAACAGGGTAATTACACATCATTTTACGTCTTATAGGTGGTATGGAGCAGACAGACAGGAACAACGAGAATGAAAACAACTGCAGGTAATAACACAAAACATCAAAGCTACGCGAAACAAGAAAAGAGTAATAGAAAGAGCAGGAAAGAGATGGACTACAACAGTTTACAGGTCACGCCAGAGAGGACATCAAAGACTCCCGTCTGCAGAGGAAGAAGGAGCTGGAAAGAATGACAGGAAGAAGAGAAGAGACAGATAAATGAACAGAACGAGAGACGACTGCAGTCTACAGGTAATGCTACACACAGCACATCAAAGACTGTGAAATTACAGCTTCATTCCCTGTGACGCCACAGAGCGGCCGCAACCCGAGACTCCTCGCAGCGCTGCGGAACAACAAGCAGGGGCAAAAACACACACATTATTTGTTCTGAGAATGATGCGTAGATACACCTAAATGACCTTATAAATACTTAGTTGCAGTCTTTAATTTGACATTTGTTACTGTTAAACAACATGTGTCATGGCTTGGATAGGCAATAATGTAGCGCAACCTAGCTGTGGCAAAAAGTATAATCAAAAAAAAGAGAATCATCAAAACAACTTTTTTTAGAAATTGACATTTAAGACTATGAAATGCTTTGATGAACAGTGTTTTCATTCCTGTGATGTATTTCCTATTCAAAAACTAATGTTTGGGTATATATTAATTTTTTTTATTTTTTTTTATTAATATATTATAACACACAGCCTCTCATGACTTAAGACTAAAGACTTAAAAGTTCATAAAAAGATTGTAAAACTAATCCATATGAATAGAGCGGTTTAGTGCAAATTTTCTGAAGAGACAAGATTGCTTTATACACTTAACAGATTTAATTTATTTACATTATAAACATTGATCAGTGAACACATCAGGGGCCCGTTTCAGAAAGGAGGTTAAGTGAAAACTCTGAGTACGTTAACCCTGAAATGAGGGAAACTCAGGGTTTTCCGTTTCAGAATGGGAGGTATGACAAACCCGAAAAAAGCAGGTTAGGTCAAGCCCGTTTCTGAAAGGGAGGTAACTTATACTCAGAGTCAGTTGCCATGGTAACTTACTCTGTGAACCTAACCTGGTCAGGAGCAGGTTTTCTTCGGTAAACCCAGAGTTTCTGTCGGTCTCCTCCCCCTTTTTAAAGTGCAAGTGACGTTTAAATACTTTATTCATTCATTCACACTGCAAAAATGCTTTTCTTCCTGAGTATTTTTTCTTATTTCAAGAACAAATATCTAAAAATTCTTAAATCAAGATGTATTTTCTATATAAGAAAATGATATAAGATATTTAGTCTTGTTTCCTGGGGGGATCTAAATTAAGTGCAGTTTACTTAAGTAAAATTATTTGCCAGTGTGGCAATAAAAATAATCTTAATGCAAATGGAAAACAAGATTATTCGGAGTGTCTACTACTAAGTGCAAATTTACAGTAGCTCCGCCCTCCAATGTCACAGAAAGTTAAAAACTATGTGCATGATTAACGACTTCAGTGGTATAGGCAGTAACACGTTGGGCAAGGAGAACTAGCTTGTGACGCGACTGACCGGGTTTGAGTCCGGCTTTTGCCGAGCTCACTCTTCTCCCTTTTCCCATCACATATCACATTAGAATTTTTCAATACAAATTAAGAAAATGTTCTAAAAGTGGAAGTAAAGTGCCTAACGAGTCTTTAATAATGATAAAAGTATTTATAATTTTAATAAATATAATCATTTACACTATGTTCTTATTGCATCCTGTTAATGTACAACAATACTGAGGCGCAAATAGTATGTATCTGCCAGTATAAAGTATAGATAGCGTCTACTATTTACACTTATTGCAAAGAACTGCTACTTTTAAATGGTAAATAGAATATATCAATATTTTCACTAAGAGTAAATAGCATCTAGAGCTATTTGTACTTACTGTAAATAGGATCTATCGCTAAGAAAGTATGCTAATTCCACTTAGTGTAAATAGCTGCTGCCATATTTTTCTTACCCTGTTGGCAGATAATTTGCAAAATAAGAAAAATGCACTTAAATTATTATTATATATTTTTTGCCCATGGGAAACCATGAAAATGAATAGCCTATTAGTTCAATAACCTACCGTTCTGCCAGTTCACCTGTGATATTAGAACAGTGATAAGAATTAAACTTATATTGACTTGGAAGTATGCAGACATTATTTTGTTGGGTGCTGTTGCTATGGTGAATCGTAATATCGGAGCTCCATTGATCATGGCTTTTAATAGTCGTGGTGCATACACTTAACTCAGAGTCAACCTACTCAGAGTTGATTGAACTAACTCAATTCAGCTGTTCTGAAACCGAAAACTCAGAGGTTCCCATCTCAGAGTAAGTCAACTCAGAGTTCAAGTTTTAACTCAGAGTTTGTTGAACCGCCTTATTGAAACGGTCCCCAGTTGTGGTAAACTGAAGCTCAAGCATGTTTGCTTGACGTGCGAGAACCAGTGAGGTTCATTCTCATGTTATGCAGCACATTTGAGCTTCTGCAAGAGGTTTGTTCTCACGCGTCAAGCAGGTTTGGTTGAGCTTCTATTTATGTTCACTGATTTTGTGTGTGAATAAAAGCCTAAATTCAATCTGTTCATCATATAAAGCGATCAAGTCTCTTCAGAAAATTTGGACTAAACCACTCAATTCATATGGATTAGTTTTACTATCTCTTTATGAACTTTTTGACGCATCAACATGGTAGTTGCGTAGACTGTCAATGGAGGGACAAAAATCACTATGATTTCGCTAAAAATATTTTAATTTGGGTTCTGAAAATGAATGAAAGTTTGGAACAACATGAGGGAGAGTAATTAATGACAGAATTCATTTTTAGGTGAACTATGATCCTTAGGGTGAACGGGTCTTTAATTTTTTTTTTTTCCTGAGACACCTCCAAACACCAGAAACAGATCCCCATAGATCCTTCAAAGAATTTTCTTTCTGTTTTCTGAGAAATACAAGAAAACATTATTGAAATCCACAACAATAATTCCTGTCCTGAAAGCATCTCTTTGGAGAGCCATCATTGACTTATCTGTGCTGAGATCCACGTTTAACTGAGCTGAACTTCATGAATGCTGACTCATAGTCTTGTTTGGAGAGCTGATGGAAATTTCAGCTTCAGCTGTAAACAAAAGTCTGTGTTTCTTTAATGGAAGAAATAATGTTTGAAGATCTTAAATGCTGTTTTAAATCAGCTATACATACAGTAAATGCATTTGTTAATCGAAATATATTTTAAAAAACACATACAAAAAAATCTGTATAATATCCCAGGAGACCACCCCCTTTCTCTGTATAAGTGATAATAGGACCTGTCGAGTCTACAACTCTATAAAAAAAAGGCTCCAATTTTCACCCACCACAAATTGGCCTCACACTGCGTGGAGATTTAGCGGCTCCGTTTAAATAATCAAAACCAGATCTTTCCTTCTCAGCCGCTCTCTCTGCAAGTTGTGGAAAGTGTCAGTATGGAAAATAGCCCAAGTCATTGCATCATAAATAAGTAACCATTTAATAATGATCCAATTAATTAGTGGGCATGGGTTCTGTTTCTGAAAGATTTCATAAACTTGGAAAGTCTGGTAAGGCAACTGTAACTGCAGCGCCCTCATGATGGAATAAACCATTATGGTGGTCTTAAAAAAAAAAAAAAAAAAAAATATATATATAATAATAATAATAATTTATATATCTATATATATATATATATATATATATCTTTCCATTTAATAACAGTTAAGAAGTAATGTTATTGTGGAAGAACAGGGTCAATAAAAGTGGCAAACAGAAATCATTTATCCAACTATGTTTCACATATTTGTGGGCATTGTTCACTACTCATTACTCCTAATGTGTGTGCACTAACTGGATGGGTTAAATGCGGAGGACATGGGTAACCATACTTGGCCTTCACATGTCACTTTCACTTTTGCACTTTTAACTTCCATATTTTACAGGTGAAATTTTAAACACCACAGACACTTCTTCAAGAACTGATCACCTCGACATCACTGTGAGATGACTGAGATGAAGCCCCTCCCACAAGAAATGATGTCATGCACCAAGTAGTGACATCATGGATTTTGGATTCATGTACAGTGAATTTCTTACTGTCCAGTGGTAAAAGAGGTAATCTTGGTTAGAGATCGACCGATATATCGATTTACCGATATTTTCCCCGATATTTAAGCATTTTACCATAATCGGATATCGGTTTTGTAATATCGGATTTACCGATAAACGTCGCCATCTTGTGGGTGTTTTGAGAATTGCACACAGGATCGCCATTACAGCGCATCTGAGGAGCTGAGGGGAGATGAGACAACGGCATGCACATGTAAAGTATACTTACCTGCTTTGCTGTAATTAGTAAACTTTATTTAACATAACAGCCATTAATGCACAAATTAGATGTGTTACATAAATACCTGAAATGTAGCTAGTTAATGCAGCTTGTCTCTAAGAAATAGAGACAAGCTCACAGAGTCACGTAAGATAATCCGTCAAGTCTGTCCCAATAAAGATGTAACTTTGCAAGAATTAAATACAGCCATGAATGAGCACATGTTGGAAATAAAAGCGCTGAATTTAATTTTCTCTCTGTTGTCTATGCTCATCAGTCTCGTGAAGTCATCTGCATTTTGCTGTTCACTCAGCAGGTTGATGCTCGGCCACCGCATGTAACTTTTAACAAGATTCACTTGTTTAAAACACCGTAATTATATAAACATTTACTATATAACCATTAATTCACTAATAAACATCCAAGTAAACGCAACTCTATGAAAATTAATTATTTATTATCACCGTGATCGCAGTTTGAGTGTAGTTCTGTGTAGATGCATAGATAAACAGCGCTTTGTCAGCAGATATTTCATAATCTAGAACGACAAAAACATTATTAAATATAGCTGCAAGCAGCAATTATTGGGGCCAAGCACAAAGAAGGCACAACAAGCCTGCCAACATGGCTGTGAGCATCAGATCAACTGCAACGGGGAGCAATTAAAGTCCTGTTAAGATCATTTTAGGCAAAAGAGCTGAAAAATCATGAATACAGTCAATTATAAAGATTTACTGGTTTATCACTTTCAACCAAAAGGTGGCACTGTGACCAAATTAATGCGGTAATGTCAAAGTGAGGTGACAACGACAGTCGCAAAGTTTGGTGTCAATATGTCAAAGCATTGCAGAGATGCAGCCTCAAGTCATTTTGGTATCAAGCCTCTAATTCGTTGCTGCGGTATACATAAACGGTTTGACGAATCGACTTGAAATCCATAACTTTTTGTCAGTATGGTCTGAAGATGATACGATTCGATTTTGGTGAAAATCAGAGCAACGGTCTAGGAGGAGTTAAAAAAAGTAGGTTTTTAAAGAAAAACAACATGGCGAACAGGAAGTTCAGCCGACTATGGCAAATTTGGTATCTATGTTCTCGGCATGATCCAAGGAATCTACTGAGACCAGTCTCATTACAATAGGACCATACTGAGTTTTGTAATGGTACATCAATGCATTCATATAATATAGCATTTTATATCATAATACTGTATTGTAGTTAATGGCAATTTCATGTTTTGTTCAATTATAGCGCCACCAAGAGGCACAATCCCACCAATGTCCTCAGGGTGACCCCATACATGTGTGTGTCAAATTTGGTGAAAATATCTCATTTCCTTTTGAAGTTATAGACATTTATATGTATGAGATCATAAAAAATGACCCATGGACGACTTTGTTTTGATTTTTTTGCCACTTCCTATCAAAATTTTGACATTTGGGTTGAAACATATAGTTAACCAGCTTAGTTCTGTGTTTCCTACGCTGGTTTCATCTCGATCGGACTAACGGTTTCGAAAATATTCGCAATCGTTTTTTTAAGAGCTAAATCACCACGCCGCACAAACCGTAAGTCAAAACCTAGCATGTTTGGTATCGTTGGACTCGGCAAGGATTCAGGAGTCTAGTGATATGACGCCTGTGAAAATAAGTCAACCAGATCAAAAGTTATAAGCATATGAAAAAAAAAAAAATTCTCCACTAGGTGGCGCTGGTCTGAAACTTCTCAGGCTCCTTCAGGGCATTGTGCTGATGACCCATACCGAGTTTCATAACGACACGCTAATGCGTTCATAAAATACAGCATTTTAGCACAAAATTCAAAATGGCCGACGGACAAAATGGCCGATATGGGAAAATTGGATATCATTCGACTCGGCATGATGCCCCGAATCCAACGTGACCAAAGTTATGATTTTTGGACAAACCCATCAGAAGTTATAAGCAAAAATAGCCATTTTTTGTATCTCCGGACCAGTAGGTGGCACTGCGCCAAAACGCTGCATGTTGCCTCGGGTCATGCTTGTGATGACATGTACCAAGAGTTCGAAAAAGAAGGTTTTTCAGAAAATTCAAAATGGTGGAAAAATTTTCATGACGGAAAATGATGTCACGGTTACGGTTCAAAAGTTATTAACATAAACATGAGTGCAACTTTGGACAGCTGGTGGCGCTAGAGGGATTGAGTTAGAGACTCCGAATTTGCAATGGACACAATTCAGACTGTCCTCTAACTGTGTGCCAAATTTCACAACTTTTTAGCATACGGTTCTATGGGCTGCCATAGACTTCCAGAGCGGAAGAAGAAGAGAAAAAAAAAAAAAAAACCGCCAACAGATACAATAGGTGCCTACGCACCTTCGGTGCTTGGCCCCTAATAATTCTGATATAACATACCAGTTGAGAAATGCAATAAAATACGATGTTTCGTTTGTTATATTCCAATATTCCAGAGAATATTATTCAGTTATTTAACATTATCCAGCGAATTATTCTTCACTCTTTAGCCTATTAAACAGCTTATAAATCTATTAAAACTGTAGTTTAAAATGAAGTATTACATTTCTGCAAAGTTGATATGACTCCTGTCTTTAATTTATTTTCTCCATTTGATTAGACATTCTACATTTATTTTGCTTATTGTTAACATTAGTGTTGCTGCTGATGCTTTTTATAAATAAAATTATTTTTGTAATATGAAGATTAAAATTAACAAAATTAATATAAATAAGATTTGCTTGTTTTCTATGCAAGGAAGGAGTGATTGTTATAAATAAAATGGTTTGTTCAGTTCAGTGGTGTTGTAATCGTGTCAAAAACAGAAGTATAACAGTAAATAAATATCGGTTCTGCATATCGGTTATCGGGCACATAAACACAAATTATCGGTATCGGTATAAAAAAAAAAAAAAAAAAAAAAAATCAATATCGGTCAATCACTAATCCTGGTGATCAGGAGTGGTTGTATGCGTTGTTCTGAGCTACTTATACCAGTTTAAGTCCATCAGTCAGAGGTCAGTTCTTCAGGAAACACAATCATCTCCACAGACCAGACTTTGTGATAAATTTGTCATTCTGCAAGTAGCGTTTGAAGGCTGCTGGTACATTTTTCAGGCCACATCTATTCATTCCTATAAATTTCAAGATTTGAAGGCAGTCAATGGGATTTGTCTCACTTTATACTTTATAGATGCCAATGATATGATTTTTTTTTATGGTCCAATGCAAAGAACATCACATGCAGGACATCACAATTCAGAAAACATTCAGTTAACATTAATCAAATAAATCATTCTAATTAAAAAAAATAAAATAAAATGCTTAATTAGTCTTTGTAATCTTTAATCAAAACATAACTTGCTCTGTAACAACTTTCCATTTTGGTTGATGTCACCAATCCCTGTTATTTTTCAGCTCCTTCCCTTCAAACCACCTGATCGTAACTCCCACTTTTCATGGTCCAAGTATTGATCAATAAAATCAAGTCCCGCCTACATTTGAACGCTGTTGTTATTGTTAAGCAACTCTAAAACGATTAAAAAAATGTTTTTGTTAATTAAAATAAACATGAAATTATTGGAATGAAAAAACAAAAAAACAAAAACAAAACAAAAAAAAAAAAAAAAAAAAAACACGAGACCTTCCATGACTTCCTAGGTTGTCTATGAAACCCTGTTTCACTGATTTTTATGTGAAAGTGAAAGGTGAAGGCCAAGTGTGGTTACCCATACTCGGAATTTGTCCTCTGTATTTAACCCATCCAAGTTAGTGCACACACATTAGGAGTAGTGAGTAGTGAACGCGCACACACGCACACACAGCAAACTGTGGACACACACACACCCAGAGCACTGGGCAGCCATTTTTGCCCGGGGAGTGATTGGGGGTTAGGTGCCTTGCTCAAGGGCATCTTAGTCATTTCCTGCCAGTATTGAGAATCGAACCCGCAACCTTCGTGTTACCAGTCTGACTCTCTAATCAATAGGCCACAACTGACCCAAAGGGGAAGGACTCAGGATGTTTTTGCCGGTGCTATTTTTGTTATGTGCTGCATGCTTTCCTCTCAAACAAAATAAACACATATTTACAAATTCAGGGCAGCGTCAGAGCAGTACGAGTGTGTCCATAGTGCATGTGTGTGCGCGTTTGAGAGAGAGAGTATGACCTTTTAGGACAAAACGTATTTTGTGGCAAAAATCATGACAGTAATTGGTCGTTTTTATCCTATTGTTTACTATATTTATTTGCTTGGTCAGTGTCGTTGTGTGTTTTGGTTCTTTTGCTGTTGTAGGCTGTAAGGACCTTTGAAATAATAATTGGTTCCAATAATAATTGAACAGCATAATTGGTTCCAGGGCTACAACTCTGTAACTCGCTGCAAAGGTATTTCCATCTTGTTTTGAAGAACGAAAAAGAATTTCACCATTAGTATTTCGGTGCATTGAATCACGTTCAGTCTCTTGCTCACGAGTGCGAGCACAAACAGTATATTGCTGGCTTCAGTTCACTTAATGGCCACCGGTGTCGCTAATAACAAGGGTTTATGAATTCTAATATTAGATGAAAAAGCTGTAAAGTACTAACATTACTAAAACTGAAATAAATATAAAGCTAAATGGAAATACTAAAAAACAAAACTAATGAACTAATAAAAAAAAAAAAAAAAAAAAAAAAAACTATAGTGTATAAATAAAACCAAAATAACTTAACTGCATTGGAAATGTCAAATTCAAAAATAAAACGTCTTGCAACCAGCGTTTAACGTAGATGTTACCAACACCAGAGCTTGAGGATTGTTAGCGAAAGCTGTCGTGTTGATTTACAGAGTGTGAAAACACAACAGAGTCACTCCACAAGCTCAAAAGGAAGATACGACTGTAAGACACTGAGGGGAAAAAAAAAAAAAAAAAAACATTCCAGCATCACTGAAGCATTCCAGCTATCGGAGACAACGCTCTGGATGAAAACACGGCTGTGTGGAACGCCTCAACACTCTTCCCACACCCAGACATAACCCACATGGTTCAGAGCCGGAACACGGCAGGGAGAGACAGACAGCCGCATGCACAGAGACAGACGGAGGAGCATGCAGCCACGCTGAAAAGACTCACCGGGTCACGAACCTCTGTGATATTAGCAAAGAAAGAGAGAGAGAGAGAGATGCTGACAGGATAAGAGTCTCAAATAAAGGCAATTTGTCATTGTATCATGTGGACGGCAGCTGTGTAATAATTATCACTCATACTTACAGCACACACATCCTGTACATGAATCACGGGACACAATCTGGCCAAACAGACACAGAGCAGGAAGACTTCTGGTGTTTCCCATCCTTTTATGTCTCAGGTACCTCCACAGGCCAATAAGTTTGGCTCAAGTACCCCATCATCAACAACAAACCCATATTACACGGGATATCCTTTTGAATTACCATTAATATAATAAAAGTGTCCTTTATTATGATATCAATACTGTGGGAGAATAACAGACTCATTAAGCAGCTTCCCCCGGTGACAATTTGTGGGCAAAAATAGAGATACTTTTTCATTTATTTATAAATCAAATCCGGATGGTACATTTAATAAATTTTTTTTTTTTTTTTTTTTTTTTGTGATGTAATTTATTTATTGTCAAAGCTCAAAGTATTAAATATCACCAGCGGGTTAGAAATACACAAACTGACAACCTACACCTGACAACCTTTTCTTTATTTAAAAGGAAAATCATGATATCAATCACGATTCATTAAAGGTAGGGTAGGCAACACTTTTTGTTATACTGGTTGAAACTGGTTCCCATCCGAATACAATGATACAATGTCCTACCTGCACGCCAACATTTGTAGCCTATTTCCATATCTCCATCCACCCTGTTCGTACAGTCATCACACTTAATTAGCGCGTTCAATAAAGCTATGCAGAGTTACACAGACGTCAGTCACCGAGCACCATAAACAAACAGCAGCCGCCTTTTACAGTTCCTCCTGAACCAAAACAATTAGCTTATGCTGCGTCCATGCCATGTCATAACCTTAATTATGAGATGGCAACCCATGGTGTTTTACCCGGAGCTGTTCACGTCCTCAGACTCGGATTTAAGTATTTCTGTGTCAACACTATCAATGCCGAAATGAATCTGCAGCAGTCAGGTGGTACAAGTAAGATCTCTAAGTAGTTTACATTCATTATTATTGTAATGTTATGTGCTTTGAGACAAGAAGAGTTTTAACACCGTCTGTTGTGACGCTTTGCAGACTCTGCTGTGTGCGTTCATGTGTTTTGAAGGAGGCGTGGCTTTGGAGAGCGCTCTAAAGAAAGGGTGGGATCTTATGCTTTCAAAGCTAGCTTGCTATTGCTAGCCTCTCTGAAATTGCCTACACTACCTTTAACCTACTGAAATACAGCCATAAAAATTGTTTTTTATATTGTTTATTTGTTTATAATTTAGTGCCACGCCAGGTACCACGGCTATATTCATGGCAAGAAACAAGTGAAAAACAGAAAAAATAAATAAATAGCTATAAACGATGAAAAGCATTAAAGGTTTTTAAAATTTATCTTTAAAAAGTCAGATATAACTTCTGTTTTATAGATTTCACAATCAAGTACAATTAAGCACCCCTGGAGTTCACATTCCACAGGGAAAGACAATGAGATGTGTTTAAATCTACACTACCATTCAAAAGTTTGATGTCAGTAAGATCTTTTTCAAAGAAATTAATACATTTATTCAGCAAGGACACATTGATCACAAGAGAAAGTAAAGACATTTACATTGTTACAAAAGATTTGTATTTCAAATAAATGCTGTTCTTTTGAGCTTTCTATTCATCAAAGTACCAAGGATATTGAGGGAAAAAAAAAAAAAAAAGATATTCACAAAAATGTACAGCAATATTAAACTGTTTTTAACATTGATAATAATCAGCATATTAGAATATTCGAATAGAAGTTATTGTTTGTAGTAATATTTGTACTTTTTGACCAAATAAATGCAGCCTTGGTGAGCATAAGAGACTTTTACCGACCCCAACACTTTTGAACAGTAGTGTACATCAAAGAGATATTTTTCTACCATTTTTCTCCAGTAATCTCACATGCGTCTTCCTTTACAGCTTCACAGCAGCCTCTAGAAGTAAACTTTAAAGTCTCTAATGAATCAAATTATGATCTTCTATGATGATCCAAGCGCAATCTGCAATCCAATTTGTGCTTTCAAAATTTCAGGCAGCATAGCAGAGCACACATGCTGATAAAATTGCACGTTTTTGTGTGCGCACGTCTTTACTTTCCCATTATTTCCCAAAGCAGTTTGGGATCTTCTGATGCACAAATGCATTTGGGTTCTAAAATTCTTCACACACACACACACACACAAATAATGTTTGGTAAACAGTGCCCATCGGCACTAAAGGCCCTTTCCCCCCTCTAGTGGCCAAACAGAGGCAGTACATGATTTCTACAGGTGTTCCAATAATGTACTTAAATGTGTAGTTGGGTTGTTAAAACATCTTATGCAGAGGTTTTTGTACCACTTGACCATCCCAGCTTCTGTTTTAAATGGGTCAAAAAGACAGAACTACTAATGATTTTTATGACCTGATTTTAAGGAACCATTAGGGGCGAGAGGGATAAACTGTGCTACTTTTACTTACAATGTCCTAGGCCAGGAGAACAGATATTAACCCTTAAACAGGCAAGACTGGAAAATGATCAGCAAAAAATCATTTCATGTCATTTTTTATATCATCTGGACTTAAGTAAAACAAATCAAAAGGAATTTTTGAAATATTTGATGTAGTGTGGATTTTATGAGTTGTATCTCCTGAGATGCATTGCTTGTTTAGGGTATAAAAAAAAAAGGGAATATCCACAGTATTGACAATGAATGGTGTTTCAAGGTAAACTGGGCTCCCTGTACTGGTCATTGCATTATTGCGAATTCCGGGGTGATGACCGAGAGGTGGGTTGTGGGTGGTGGGAGGGCCAGTAGAAATCTCGTTCCAGGACCGGGGCCCCTAGGGAAGACCCTTATAGGTCCTCCAGGCCTCTGGGCCCACTGTACACAGTCCCCCTTCTCAATCTATGTATTTTGAGTTTTAAAAAATGTGCCAATGTTAATATTTAGTTGACTATATCTTTGCAGTTTTAACTAGATATTTTCTTGCAGAGTTTCCCTCAGCTCATTTTATGGTAGAACAGGGGTGTCCAACCCTGTGCCTGGAGGGATACTGAGTTTAGCTCCAACCCTGATCAAACACACCAAAAAAAATCTTACCAAAGTCTTAAGAATTACTTATTAGAAAATTATACATTGTATATATTGCGTTAAGATTTTTTCAGGTGTGTTTGATCAGGGTTGGAGCTAAACTCTGCAGGACAGTAGCCCTCCAGGCACAGGGTTGGACACCCCTGTTCTACCATAAAATGAGAACCTCTGCAAGAAAATATCTAGTTAAAAATGCAAAGATATAGTCAACTAAACATAATAATAATATCAGTTTTACGAGTAAATATTAACATTTGCACTTTTTTTTTTAACTCAAAATACATAGATTGAGAAGGGGGACTGTGTACAGTGGGCCCAGAGGCCTGGAGGGCCTATAAGGGTCTTCCCTAGGGGCTCCGGTCCTGGAACGAGATTTCGACTGGCCCTCCCACCACCCACCTCTCAGTCATCACCAGTACAGGGAGCCCAGTTTACCTTGAAACACCATTCATTGTCAATACTGTGGATATTCCCTTTTCTATACCCTAAACAGGCAATGCATCTCAGGAGATACATACTTTTCAAAATGCGCATAAATAACAGCATGAGCAACATATAACTTAATTTTCTTTTTCAACATCTTAAGACAATGTTCATAATTAATATTAGCTGTTGTTTTGCATTTTTTCTGAAAAAAAAAAAAAAAAAAAAAAAAAAAAAAAAAAAAAAAAAAGTAAGATTAATATGCATTTACTTATCACAAAATCTGAATGTCCTGCACTAATGGCGCCCATGTTGGATTTAGGTCAGGCTGACTAATTGATCACAGAAAACTTGAAACAAATAATGTGACCAGCATACTCAAGACAGACCAGGCTATGATAAATGATAAAATGATTTGATGAAAAAAATCTTTCTTATGCCCCAAACAACACACTAAAGAGTATGTATCTCGTGGTACACATTGCCTGTTTTAGGGTTAAGAACAACAAAAATGAAAATGAATGTAATTGATTGCTAATCTTTAGCCAGATAAATTACATGGGTTTATGCACTATTAAAATCACCAACATGTAAAATTCAGTATATGCAATTTTAGACCTGGATTAATCATGCAAAAACCATGCTTCAACATGCAGGAAAAAAAAAAAAAAAAAAAAAAACCCATCTCTCAATCACAGGCAGCTGTATAAGATGGGTCCTTTCTAAATATAAGGTTATGTGACAAAAAACTGCAGTTTGCTAAATCAAGTAGGCGGCACAGGATGACGTTATCCACTGTTTTTAGGCCATAAATATTGCTGAAGGCTATTTAAATGTATGCAAATGAAAGAACAGAATGACAGGCCGCCATCATCACTGTTCTTCTCCCTCAACTAATGAGGGTTTTTAATGTTTGTCATATTTAGCATGTCATTACACTGTTCACAATAATCATCATCCACTTGAGACTAATTAAACATGTCGACGACTCAACCTTCAGTAAACAGCAGCAGGTGGACTGTTTCATAATTCATCTGTTCATTACCTCACAGTACAAACAAAAACCTACACGCACACACAAACACCATGCTGAAACTACTAAATCTATGTCTCCTGAAAGCTCTTGTGCATATTAACTGCTAAATACATCCATTTACATATATAAAACATATGTAAATAATGGAGTGTGAAATCACATGCCAGTTTAGTTGCCTTCTGATTCTCTGTTTTGACTTGGCAGACTCCAGAAACATCAAATCAATGATGTGTAATAGAGCAGCAAGCACACATTGCATTAAAATGGCAGGTTTGTGTAAATGCAGCAGTTATATCTGCCGCTCTCACTGTGTGGGCTTCCTCCACTGCAATTAAACGTTCACTCGGAGAAAAACAAGTTTATCCCACACAACATACATTATTGGCCAACACTGGTTAACAAAGTGCAAACCACTTACCCTCTGACAAATATATGCTTAGACATCATATCTGAAGGAGGACGTTTGTTCACTCCAAAACATCACATCAAAGTTGCACAGTAACCATGAGTCAGTGCGGGAAAATGTTTTAAACAGAGACGGCCTGAATAGAAATCAAACCACAATGAGGTTCGAACAAAACTATAAAATGGATTTCTTGTTAACATTTTTGATACTTACTGGGTCCCGTAAATACAGCAAATTATGACTTTTCTTGAAGGGTTACTTGTTTGTAGCATCTACAAGCCTAAGTGAAATGGGCTGAAACCAGTTTGGATACATGCTAAATGTCTTTAAGAAAGATGTTACAGAAAATGGACGGGCTCCTGAACACAAGTAAAAGCTGAGACAAAGGAACAAATCAGTAGGCAATTTAAACTGAAGGAAACTCCAGTTTGGGAGTTAGTGTACAGGCAGCTCTACCATTACAAATGACATTTTCAGAGCAGGTTCAGAAAAAAAAACAAAACATTTGTTTAGGGAAAATTAAAAACCTGGTGGAAATTGCTGACAAGCAAAACATTTTCATTTTCAATTTTCTGTGAACTGTAATCTTGTTAAAAAGAAACAAATTACTCCAAAATGAAATTTCTCTCATCATTTACTCACCCTCACTCTGAACCCATATGACTATTTCTTCTGTGGAACACAAAGGCCTTTTGCAAAATGTCCAAGCTGTGCTATACTGTACAAGGAAACAGCCTCAAAAAACATCATAAATGTACATCTTAAATCTCATGCATGAGATCCCATCTTATACATTCACCAACCACATTATTAGGTACACCTGTTCAACTGCTTGTTAACACAAATATCTAATCAGCCAATCACATGGCAGCGACTCAGTGCATTTAGGCATGTAGACATGGGGTGCGTCTATATCAGCTCCCTAGCTTGTGAATCAGTATATCTTGTTCATGAATTCGGACACTGGTAAGGACAATAAAGGACGCTGGCTACACATTGGGACACTGATGACTATTTCCGGTGACGTGACAACGTCTTCATTGTACAACATCACTACTGGTATTTATGAACAACAGCAGAGCTGATATCTTTCTGACATTACTTCTAATGTTATTTAGAGTACATTATAATAAATACTTTGTTTGTTACATTTACTGCAACATTTCAGCCATAAATAAATTATAAATGTTAGCTAGATTATGTTTTTTACCTGTCTAGCGATGTATGTTTATGCTGAAATGCATTTTTAAAAACATCTATAGCGTGTCATTATGTGTAGTGATTTGGCTCATGTTTTGTGCTTAAGAACTTCCGTTAAAAGATTAGTTCACTTTCAAATGAAAATTAGCCCAAGCTTTACTCACCCTCAAGCCATCCTAGGTGTATATGACTTTCTTCTTTCTGATGAACACAGTCGGAGATATATTAATAAATATTCTGACGCATCTGAGCTTTATAATGGCAGTGAGCGATATCAACGAGTATGAACTGAAGAAAGTGCAACCATCCACATCCAACCATCATAAACCTGTACTCCACACGGCTCCGAGGGGTCCAGACCGCCTTCCGTATTCAACATATGAAGAAAGTGTAAAACTCTTGCAGTTCGTTGCTTACGCTACGTCCTACTTCCCTATTCAACTTTTGGACAAAGTGTAACTGACGCAACGCCAGTTTACACTTTCTTCGTAACTTGAATATGCAACTTGTTAAATATGCATTTTTTTTTTTTTTTTTTTACACAGACGCTTCGATTCGCTTCAGAAGGACTTTTATTAACCCCCCGGAGCCATGTGGAGTATGCTCGGATGCGTCAGGATATTTATTGATATTTCTCCGATTATGTTCATCAGAAAGAAGAAAGTCATATACATCTAGGATGGCTTGAGGGTGAGTAATGCTCCCTGGTTCTGCGATTAAGACAGCCCTTAAAACGGCCAATTCCTTGATAAGTGCCCTGACTACTAAACTAGCAAGCTGATTGAGACGTACCCATGGTCAAGATGATCTGCTGAAGTTCAAACTGAGCATCAGAATGGGGAAGTGATTTACGTGACATGGTTGTTGTTGTTAGATGGGCTGGTCTGAGTATTTCAGAAACTGCTGATCTATTGGGATTTTCACGCACAAACATCTCTAGGGTTTACAGAGGATGGTCCAAAAAAGAGAAAAATGTCCAGTGACTGGCAGTTCTGTGGGTGAAAATGCCTTATTGATGCCAGAGGTCAGAGGAGAATGTCCAGGTTTGAGCTGATAGAAACTCAACAGTATCTCAAATAACCACTTGTTAAAACTGAGGTCTGCAGAAGAGCGTCTCTGAACACACAACACATCAAACCTTGAAGTAGATGGGCTACAGCAGAAGAGCACACTGGGTGCCACTCCTGTCAGCTAAAGGGATGGTTCACCCAAAAACTCTCACCCTCATGTTGTTCCAAACCTGTGTGAGTTTCTTTCTTCTGTTGAACACAAAAGAATAGATTTTAGAGAATGTTGGTAATCAAACAGTTGATATTAACCATTGACTTCCGTAGTAGGAAAAAAAAAATACTGTCTGCTTACCAACATTCTTTAAAATATCTTCTTTTGTGTTCAACAGAAGAAAGAAACTCATACAGGTTTGGAACAACATGAGGGTAAGTAAATGATGACAATTTTCATTTTTTGGGTGAACTATCCCTCTAAGAACAGGAAACAGAGCCTACAATTCCAATGGGCTCACCAAAATTGGACAATAGAAGATTGGAAAAATGTTTCCTGGTCTAATGAGTCTCGATTCTGCTGCAACATTCAGATGGTAGGGTCAGAATTTGGCGTTTAAACAACATGAAAGCATGGATCCATCCTGTCTTGCATCAACGGTTAAGGCTGCAGTTGGTGGTGTAATGGTTCTTGGCACACTTTGGGCCCCAACTGAGCATCATTTAAATGTCACAGCCTACCTGAGTATTTTTTCTGACCATGTCCATACACATCATGTCACAAAGCTCAAATCATCTCAAACTGGTATCTTGAACATGACAATGAGTTCACTATACTCAAATGGCCAAACAATCACCAGATCTCAATCCAATAGAGCACCTTTGGGATGTGGTGAACAGGAGATTCTTATCATGGATACGCAGCCGACAAATCTGCAGCAACTGTGCGACGCTTTCATGTCAATATGGACCAAAACCTCTGAGGAATGTTTCCAGCACCTTGTTGAATCTATGCCACAAAGAATTAAGGCAGTTCTAAAGGTAAAAGGGGGGCCAACCTGGTACTAGCAAGGTGTACCTAATAAAGTGGGCGGTGAGTGTGTGCATTCTCAATGTACAGTCACAAAACATGCAAGAACCATGTTTGAATGAGATTTGAGAGCTATTGAGATTTTTAATAAATAACAAAACACAAAAAATACTGTGTGGCTAAGACTTTAGGCAGCTTTTATTGGATGTTTCTTTCCAAAAAAAAAGATGTCACATCCTGGATAATGATGTCATAACAGCTATGATTTTTTGTAAATACAGAAAATTATGACATTTCTTAACTGTTTGTAGCATCTACAAGAGTAAGTGAAAAAATGGCTTGAAACTAGTTTGGATTAGGCTAAATGTGTTTTTAAAGACGTTATAGAAAATGGACGGGCTCCTGAACACAAGTAAAAGCTGAGACAAAGCGATCAATTGTAAGACGTGCAAAGACCAATAATGTTTGGTATCATTGGCATCAAACTGCCACCATGTTTGAATGAGATCTGAGAGCTATGGCAGGGATTTTCAATAAATAATAAAACACAAAACAGACTTGCTTACAACTTGCACTATATTTTTGTTGCCATTTTGTCCTTAAGCTTAATAGCCTTAAACCTCAACCACTTGCATGCAAGTGATCTCCTTTAGAGTTCTTAAGAAGGAAGAAATAAAGTCATATGGGTTTGGAATGACACAAGGGTGAATAAATGACCAAGTTATTTTTCAGAAGCTTGAACTATTCCTCCAACCGTCAGGCAGAGAAGCAAAGAAAAAGAGACTCGAGACGTGCGTTTGAGCTGATCTGTGGTTTCCCAGCCTCTCTCTTCTCTACAGCTCCATCTCTGGTCTTTCTCTAGCATTTGGCAATGGCATCTGCTGAAATAGCAGCAGCGTTGTAGCTGTTTGGAAAATGTGAGTCTGGAAATCATTCCCTCATTTTTCGGAATAACGGTAGATTGAGCGAACAGTAGCGTCAAAGTCAGACGCTCTTTCTTTTAAACTCTCCTCTGAGTTCGACTGTCTTTTAATAATGTGTAATGCTGTAAGTGCTGAGCGTTACCCTCCTTCCCTCCCGCTCTCCTTTCTCTCCTCTCGGGACCACACAGGCATCAAACCACATCAGAGCAGTCGAGTCAATGTGCAAACTCACACATAGAGAGTGTAAAGTGAGCAGCAACAGAACCCGTCTGACTTTATGAGAGACAGACACACACCAACCTGAAATAGCACTTGCACACACACCATCGCGGACCGTGCCACAGACGCCAGCCGCTGCCACACTCCGTCCAGACACACGCATGCACTGCTGACATTAAACGCTGGGGCACCCAGGACCAACTAAAAATCAGTCGGGTCACTTTTCATGTCCCCATTATATACAGTATCTCACAGAAGTACACCCCTCACATTTTTGTAAATATTTTATTATATCTTTTCATGTGACAACACTGAAGAAATGACACTTTGCTACAATGTAAAGTAGTGAGTGTACAGCTTGTATAACAGTGTAAATTTGCTGTCCCCTAAAAATAACTCAACACACAGCCATTAATGTCTAAACCGCTGGCCACAAAAGTGAGTACACCCCTAAGTGAAAATGTCCAAATTGGGCCCAATTAGCCCGATGTCATGTGACTCGTTAGTGTTACAAGGTCTCAGGTGTGAATGGGGAGCAGGTGTGTTAAATTTGGTCATACTGGTCACTGGAAGTTCAACATGGCACCTCATGGCAAAGAACTCTGAGGATCTGAAAAAAAAAAAGAATTGTTGCTCTACATAAAGATGGCGTAGGCTATAAGAAGATTGCCAAGACCCTGAAACTGAGCTGCAGCGGTTTAACAGGACAGGTTCCACTCAGAACAGGCCTCGTCATGGTCGACCAAAGAAGCTGAGTGCACATGCTCAGCGTCATATCCAGAGGTTGTGTTTGGGAAATAGACGTATGAGTGTTGCCAGCATTGCTGCAGACGTTGAAGGGGTGGGGGGTCAGCCTGTCAGTGCTCAGACCATACGCCGCACACTGCATCAAATTGGTCTGCATGGCTGTCGTCCCAGAAGGAAGCCTCTTCTAAAGATGATGCACAAGAAAGCCCACAAACAGTTTGCTGAAGACAAGCAGACTAAAGACATGGATTACTGGAACCATGTCCTGTGGTCTGATGAGACCAAGATAAACTTATTTGGTTCAGATGGTGTCAAGCGTGTGTGGCGGCAACCAGGTGAGGAGTACAAAGACAAGTGTGTCTTGCCTACAGTCAAGCATGGTGGAGGGAGTGTCATGGTCTGGGGCTGCATGAGTGTTGCCGGCACTGGGGAGCTACAGTTCATTGAGGGAACCATGAATGTCAACATGTACTGTGACATACTGAAGCAGAGCATGATCCCCTCCCTTCAAAGACTGGGCTGCAGGGCAGTATTCCAACATGATAACGACCCCAAACACACCTCCAAGATAACCACTGCCTTGCTAAAGAAGCTGAGGGTATCTAAACCCTATTAAGCATCTGTGGGGCATCCTCAAACAGAAGGTGGAGGAGCGCAAGGTCTCTAACATCCACCAGCTCTGTGATGTCGTCATGGAGGAGTGGAAGAGGACTCCAGTGGCAACCTGTGAAGCTCTGGTGAACTCCATGCCCAAGAGAGTTAAGGCAGTGCTGGAAAATAATGGTGGCCACACAAAATATTGACACTTTGGGCCCAATTTGGACATTTTCACTTAGGGGTGTACTCACTTTTGTGGCCAGTGGTTTAGACATTAATGGCTGTGTGTTGAGGTATTTTGAGTGGACAGCAAATTTACACTGTTATACAAGCTGTACACTCACTACTTTACATTGTAGCAAAGTGTCATTTCTTCAGTGTTGTCACATGAAAAGATATAATAAAATATTTACAAAAATGTGAGGGGTGTACTCACTTCTGTGAGATACTGTACATGTGGGTCTTAATATACTTGACAAAAAAAATAACTTCAAATCAAATCAAATAATATTTTTTACAATTTCACAATAATTTCACTACTTTGGTTTGAGTGGATTATGACAATTGTCCTGGATGCTTAAAGGGATAGGTTTCTGATCCCGGCTGATTGGTTTCTGATTGGCCGGCTCTTGCGTCAGTATCACACGCATGAGTCGTGCTGCTCACGTGTACCGCGTCAGCCAATAATGAGCCGGCATTCTGACGTCGAACCTGGAAGCACTGCACTGTGTCTACAAAGTAAACAGCGTAGGAGAATGACAGAGAAGAGAAGAAATTATTGAATCAAGTCGTTATTTTTGTTTTGTTTTTGGGCACACAAATTATTCTTGTCGCTTCATAACAGTAGCCGCGTTTCATTACAGATTTGCGCAAAATGTTTGCGATATTTTCTAAATGTCGATAAAAAACTATTGCGAAATGATGGCGTTTCCATTAACCGATATTATGCAACTAAAACTCTCGCGATGAGTCATTTTCCTCTTGCGATAAGTAATTTTCTAAAAGATACTTCTTTCTGAGAGCTTTATTTAGAGAGGAATATTTGCCATGGTTTTTGGAAGCCCTTCTCCGTCATTTATGCTTCCCTGGATGCTTCCTTATTTCTTCGCTCCTCCATCCTCCAGCCTGTGACCTGGAAACCGATCAAAGAAAATCTCGAAGGCCATTTTAATTCTATAAATGCCATTTCAATTCTATAAATGCACCATGAGGAGGTGAGGAAAGAGGAGTGAGAAAACTTCCTGAGGAGCTATGAGCAAGGATGCACAGGTGCATAGACATCTAATACTTTTAGTTTCTATTATGTTAATTATTAATTGTTAATAGATTTATACTATTAATATTAGATGTCAAACATCAATAACATAAGATCCCTCGAGGCTCGAGCGCAGCTGATGACGCTTTAAACTGATGCTCAAGAGATCAAGAATATTCCAATATACAAATAAGATTTCCTTCGATTACCCCGTCCTCATTTTATCCTCCCGTTGCATCTATGGGGTGAAGCTGATGCGCAAGGAAAGAGATGCATAAATAAGAAAAGCACCCCGTCTCGTCTTCTATACAAACATACCGCGCTATCTTTGAAAAATTATGATGTGACTGTACGTCAGGTGACTTGTAAATGCGAAAAAACTGTCTCCATTGCAGTTTTGAGAAATATTCCTTTTTCGAACTGCCTGAAAAACCACCTCATGCGAGCGTAAAAACTTTTTTGCGAAATTTGGGAGCTTTTGCAAAATTGACGTGTTTCCATTGAGCGTAATTTCAATTCGCAATTACAATTTGCGCAATTTGAAGGGTAATGGAAATGCAGCTATTAAGGTTGAACCACTGTAGTCATGTCGACTGTTTTAACAATGTCTTCACTACTTTTCTGGACCTTGAATGTGGTAATTACGTTGCTTTCTGTTAAGGATAAGAAACCTCTCGGATTTCATCAAAAATATCTTAATTTTTTTATCTTAATAATTCCGAAGATGAACGAAGGTCTTACAGGCGTGGAACGATATGAGGGTGAGTAATTAATGACAGAAATTTCATTTTTGGGTGAACTAACCCTTTAACTAACAAAAGTCAGTGCCATAATGACATTCGCAGGAAGCAACATCTTTTTGGAGGGAAAACAGCTGCACAAACATCATTTTTTAATAATGAATTTGATCAATTCTGTGATGTTTTAAATAAAAAAATTAAAATAAAAATGTGCATATTATCAAAATAGAAATAGAATAAATTTGCCACTGGAAAATAAATAATAATAAATTGTAAATAATCAAATTATAATACAGTAAAAAGAGCATGTTTCTTGATGTTAAATAATGAAATAAATATATAAAAAAAAATGTGTATATTATCAAATTAAAGTTTTTATATATATATATAAAAAAAAAATCAATTAACTAAGTTGACACTCTCATGAATGCTACAGTAACTCAATCCCTCACTGAACAATGACTGACTTTTAGCTCTTTATTATTATCCTGTTGCCACTGTGTAAAGTGTCAAATTATAATACAGAGCATGTATCTTAAAAGCTTTGCATGTCTTTTTATAGCAAAACGTCTTTAAAAAAAAATCACATCAAAGTGTAAAAATTCTTTTAAAAGTTTTAGTTCAAAATGCACTGCATAACAGGAATGACCGAGAGTGCCTGCTGGGGAGGAAAACACTGAACAAGTGTCTGCATTATTTCAATCCAGGTCATAGCAGCCTGGAAGAGCAGTCAAATGCTGCATGAAAGCATCAAAGCAGGACAGACAGTGTCGTCTCAAAGTTTTGTGGTATAGCTGAGAGCCATTCGTACACAAATACACACAACAGAAACCCGAGAGCGCAGCACCTACTCATTAAAAGTGCTAGACTGTGAACTATCTATTTTTCAACACACCCAGCATTTCAGAAATAATAAAACATTTCGGGTGGGATGCAACCACGAATAGCTCCTGCACATTATTGCGTGTCTTTCTACGTGTGTCTGCGAGTGAGATTGTCTGTCAGTTTAAATGTAATTTGGGCACTAGTACATCTCAAAAATAACCATGTACAAGACAGAAATTATAAGTGCCCAAAACCAACAATATATACTTAGGGCAGCCAAAAATGGTTTTTTAAAATTGCCTTGAAAAATAAAAACATCAAATGGTGCCCAAAAATAAACCCAGAGGACATTAGAGGTACACAAATGTCAAAACAAACACATGAAGTCTTCAGAAATTACTGTCTTAGACTGCTACTGAACAGCCAGACATCAAGCATTTAAGTTATACATGCTTTCTCCTGCTGAAAACAAGGTCTGCAATGATTGATGGGTCTAAGTTTAGACACAAAAGGAAAATGTTTAGAGCTGGTACTGAGAGCAGTGTTTATGGTTGGTTGGGGCAGTGACTGGTCAGCAGGGGGCAGTAGATCAGTCAGGAAGATTCCTTCCCTACATAAACTGCTTAAATGTGTGGCATTACGCTGTTCCCTCATTAAACTCATTTTCAGATAATGTCCTTCCTACACCAACAGATCAGCCACAATCTCATTCTGCAAATGACACCAGACGAGAGAAACTGTGTTAAGAATGCAACTTAAAATTGTTCAATACAGCTTATTAGAATTAATGGAAAGTACAAAATGATCTGTCAATGATGTGACAGTGACATCTAAATCTAATTTAAAACTATTTAATCTATATTTGTACTGTCGCAGCACAGAACTATTCAAGTGAACTGCAAAAAAGGTTGAAGAGATGAGAATACATTTTGTGCGCCAACAAAACAAAAATAACGACTTTATTCAACAATCTCTACTCTTCCCTGACATTATCAGTTGCCGCAGTAAGCAGTGAAGACTTCTGTGTTTACGTCCGAATGCCGGCTCAGTATTGGCCAAAGCTGATCACGTGAGCAGCACGACGCATGTGTGTGATGCTGACAGAGGAGCCAGCCAATAATGAGTCAGCGTTCTGACGTAGAGCCTGGAAGCGCTGGACGTAAACAAAGTATGAGAATGACACAGAAGAGAAGATATTGTTGAATAAAGTCGTTATGTTGAACCACCAGTGGCGGCTCGTCAGGGGAGGCAAGGGAGGCACAGCATACCCAAAATTTTGAGGTGAAAATGGGAGGATGATATAATGCTAATAAAATTCCCAGTTATTTATTTCATCTCTCAGAATGTGTACTTTTTGTTTGTAATTTCACCGCTGTAACACCATAATGTGTTACTGAAATCAAAAACACCGCTGTTCTTTCACGAACGTGCCGAATCTGCCGCTGTCAAATTTACAGCCGCTAAGGGGATAGAGAAGTTGGTAAAAAATTAGCCAATCATCATCGAGTGTTTTACATTCAGCGCTAAGGAGAGTTGAGAAAAGATACATCGCAGAGGAGGCTAGCCTCCCTTGGTATATCAACCAATCATCGTAGAGACGTAAATTACGTGAATAACGTGATATTAGTTTTGAACTGCTACTGCTGCGTTGATAATGTACCAGGAATCTTAATTATGGAGAGTAGCTAATAATGAATATTTGATCACCAACAATTTACCAAGCTATCATTCAAACAGTATCTACAAATTAAAAATGAAGGAAGACTCCACGCCCAAGTTGGATACATAGGCTACAGCAGTCAACTAACTGGCCCAACACGCTCTTTTAACACAGACATTTAAGGCGGGATGGATCTTTGCTTCAAGTGATAGGCTAGGTGAATGAAATTATATTTGTATTATCTTGCTGTTTGTGTGTCTTTTTCTTTATTTTTTCTGTCTATAAGTGAGCAAAACGACAATTTAAATCAGTTAAGCTACTGTGACCCACTGCAGTCACGTCAACTGTTTTAACAATGTCTTTAGTACCTTTCTGGACCTTGAAAGTGTTGAATATATTGCAGTCTATGGAGTCATATACCTCTCGGGTTTCATCAAAAATATCTTAATTTGTGTTCTGAAGATGAACGAAGGTCTTACAGGTGTGGAACGACATGAGGGTGCGTAATTAATGACCTTTAAAGGGATAGTTCACCCAAAAATGAAAATTATCCCATGATTTACTCACCCTCAAGCCATCCTAGGTGTATATGACTATCTTCTTTCAGACAAACACAATTGGAGAAATATTTTAAAAAATATCCTTAGTCCTCCAAGGTTTATAATGGTTGTGAATGGTAACCCAAATTCTGAAGGCAAAAAAAAAAAAAAAAAAAAAAAAAAAAAACATCCATCCATAAAAAAAATGAATCCATACGACTCCAGGGGGTTAAAGGCCCAATCTGTATTTTTCGCCGCTACGGGTCGCTAACCTCTTCAAAACAATAACAAACACGTAGATTGATGACACAATGAATGAGCGTGGAATCATGGAACTTGTCGTCATGCCGATGGATCTAATATTATTTATGGGGAAATAATGTTTATGGATGAGTGAATGCATTCATGTTTTTTACCAAGACTGTGGTATAAAACAGGGCGTGGGCACGATTGCTAATAAGAGACAGATATCAGTGCCACACGCGAGTCCCGGGGGATCTAAAGGAATGAAAGTACCGAACTACTTGCAAGTGCTGAAATACTACTCATACAGGTCAGTTTATTTGACAAATTAAAATTGTGAGGTAACGCAGCGCTGTTTCACTTGGTCTAAAGTTACACTATCATACTAAACATTTGAGTGTGGTGAAAGTTGTAATGTTATTCTATGTATTAGTTTGTTGGCTGTATGAGACTAACAGTAAGCTCAATCAACATGAGAATATCATACTAATGATATTCTAACATTTCATCATGTTGCGCTATATAACATTGATTCGTATTATGTACATTTGCTTACCTGTCTAATAACGTGCATGAGCAGCATGTCTGTCAAGTTGAAGCATGTCACAAAACTCTCGCCATCTTGAAAACGCCACGCCGATATTGATCCTCATTTTATTTCTCCTTTTGTCCCAAAGTTTGCTTGCCATGGTCCATAATGTTTAAATGAAACAACAACAGTGTGCCGCTCGTCGGCGCCGATGGCCTCATGGGCAGCGCGCCGACATGTAACGCCAATGCGCTTCGGGCGACCCGAGTTCGATTCCCGGCTTGTGGTCCTTTCCCGGTCCTGTCCCCCTCTCTCTCTCCCACTTCGCTTCCTGTCTGATCACTGTCCTGTCATAATAAAGGCAAAAATAAATCTTTAAAAAAAAAAAAAAAAAAAAAACAGTGTGCCGCTAGACGTTACACAGCTGTCCACGTCTGTTGCCATGGTTACTATGCAGTACAAGCAGAAACCAGGGATAACGCAGATATTACGTCACTATTTAAAATTGTGAATTTCTCTGAATTTACAAATTCTTGGAAACATTTAGGATAATGCAAGCACATAATTGAGCGAAATATATAACTGGTTTTTGGATATTTTAATATAAAAATCTTACATATTGTGCCTTTAATAGAGGCCTTATGAAGCAAATTGATGCGTTTGTGTAAGACAAGTATCCTTATTTAAAACTTTATAAAGTAAAATAATGAGCTTCCGGTGCGACAGCCATATGCATTTGATGTACGTTTAAAAAGCATTAACTTCCGCGACGTAGTACATAATGCCATGACGTTCTACACAATGACATGACGTACTATGCATCGATTCGCTTCAGAAGGCCTTTATTAACCCCCTGGAGTCATATGGATTCATTTTTTTTTTTTTTTTTTTTTTTTTTTTATGGATGGATGCTTTTTTTTTTTTTTTTGCCTTCAGAATTTGGGTTACCATTCACAACCATTATAAAAATTGGAGGACTAAGGATATTTTTTTTTAAATGTTTCTCCAATTGTGTTTGTCTGAAAGAAGATAGTCATATACACCTAGGATGGCTTGAGGGTGAGTAAATCATGGGATAATTTTCATTTTTGGGTGAACTATCCCTTTAAGCATGAAATACCGAATTATACAGAATTCAGCCATAATGTTATTTTATCTCACAATTACGACTTGTTTTTTTCTTGCAGTTGCGAGTTTAGAACTTAGAATTGCAAGAATTTTGAGAAAAAAAAGTCTAAATTAGGGATGCACCGATCCGATATTCAGATCGGGTATCGGCTCCGATACTGCCATTTTTGCCGGATCGGGTATCGGCCGGAAGGGACCGATCCAAATCCGATACTGTGCGTGTACTATTCTGTGTTACTGTTAAGCTCCACAAAAGGCACAAAAACATTAAAAAGCACCATAAAGTTTCTGTGCATTATATTCCAAGTGTTCTGAAGCCATTCCATAGTTTAATTTGAGGTACAGATAAATATTTAAGTCGTTAAATTAAAGTTCACGTAAATGCCTCCCTCCGTTGCGGCTGTCAGTCATTCTCCATTCAGCATTCAGACTGCGTGTCGCGTTCGGTTACAACAGTCAACACAATGAAACTCTCTCCAAGATGAATCAATGTTTCTATTATTATACTTCATCTGACCTGTTATATAGGACTTGATGTTGGTATCCCTTAATGCATACTTGAGGCACCGATGAGACTCCTTGGGATGGTCCATTGAGTGATGGCACTGTCGTCAGGAATGCATCCCTTAATGCATACTTGAGGCTCCGATGAGACTCCGTGGGATGGTCAGTTGAGTGATGGCACCCTTTGGGTTGTCAAGTGGGCGCCCTCCTTCCTTGGTGTTTCGCTCAGCAGTGAATCCCAGCGTCCCAGGTTCACTCCCTAGGTGCCATCAACTCATTTGAAGACCCAAGCAGTCTTTTCTCTTCACCCATAGCCACTGGCTTCCCTTTTCCGCAGCCGCGGAGAGGTCTTTGACTGCCTGCCGATGGGCCTTTCCTCGCACTCCCATCTCCCTGAGTAGCCTGGACGTTGAAGTGGCTACGAACCCTCTGCACCCTACTTCCACTGGGCGTACCTTCACGTTCCAGCCTTGTTGTTGCGCATCGGTTGCAAGTTCAGCGTACCTCAACCTTTTCCGTTCACAGGCCTCCTCCACTGCACCCTCCCAGCGCACGGTAAGCTCGATGATGTAGACAAGCTTGAACGAGGCTGACCACAGAACAAGGTCTGGTCGCAGGTTAGTGGCTGCGATTTCAGCTGGGAAAACTTTTCAGTAGATAACGATACCGGTAATACAATATGTATCAATATATCTTCACTTTGTGCCTTGAACTTTTCAATGCGAAGCTCTGCCGCTGCGCGCTGTGACTCCATGATGCTTCAAGCGCATCATTCTGCACACGGGATGCGCATAAGCGCTTTGTGCCGCTCTGTATGGGAGCCGTTCATATTATAATACTTTTGCGCAATGAAAGATTGTTAATAGCAATTTTTTTTTGTTCTATCCTATCTATCATATGTTGCTGCCTCATTAAAAAAAAAAACTCCGCTATAAATTTAAAAGAAATGTATTTTAATTTTATAGTATAGCCTATATTTATATATAAATATATTTAGTTTATGTTATATGACTCAAACATTCATGAAAAACAAGCCATGAGTCATGGATGAAGGAATCAGCTGGACTCCTGTTTATTTTGAATGTCTACCGAGCTAGTGAAGCTATTGGTTTATTTACAGTTGTTGCACTAGACTTTCGATATATGAGGTTGCGTTAGACTTTCGCCGTCATTTTGACGGACAGGATCGTAAAAATACCGTCATAATTATTACCATGCATCATTTTAATTTTTATATTTTAATGATAAGACATTTAATAGCTTCTGATTTCGTCCACATTGTCATATTTATTCACAAACTTATAGGATAAACAAATAGGCCTAGGCTATGCATTTATTTATATTATGAAAAGAAAGTTAAAGACGTCAATTTTCAGTTTTCATCTTGAACACTTTTTGAGGATCGTGAGTAAACGCGATCATCTCTTCCTCTTTACTACTTTACAGAAGGAAATAAACATGAATGAAAATCAAAAAAATATGTTGAAAGCTGCAGCAGCTTACCGAAATCTGTATCACGTCAGTTCAATCAGTGTTGCAAACAATGTCACGTATATACCTCAGAAAAGCCATTCGTTGACCATAAACTTATAGTCAGCAGCAAGAAAAATAAAACGAACTATTTAAAACAAAACGAAATGGATTAGAAACTTAATTATGTAAGTATAAGTATTATAATATATAATAAAATGGACAAACTGGGTGCGTGTAATCAAACGCATCGTTTTCATTTTATTCTGGAGACTGAACTCGCGCTCTGCTGCCACACTGGAGTGCACTCACCACCAACTGGACAGGGGTGGGAATTACAGTTACAAGCAACATCAGCCTCAGTAATCTGTCAAAATGACGGACAGGCTGCAGATTTTTTCCGTCGCTGCTAAAAAAATTCCATCAATGACAGTTAACGTGACCTTTGAGATATATATATATATATATATATATATGATATATATATATATATATATATATATATATATATATATATATATATGATATATATGCACACACACGTCACACTACTGCCGGTGACACTCCAAGACTGCGGTGGCGCGGTTGTCATGCAGACCGTCACAGCCCTAAGTGAGGCATACAGTTTATTAGGTAGCCTAATTTAGCACTTTTTTATTATTACTTGAATATCGGATCGGATCGGTATCGGCCGATACTGAATCCCAGGTATCGGTATCAGTATCGGAAGCGAAAAAGGCGGATCGGTGCATCCCTAATCTAAATTGTGAGAGATAAAAATTGAGGACAAAAGTAAGAATTGTGAGATAAAAAGTCGCAATTACATTTTTAAAATGTACTTATTCCATGGAGGAAACAAGCTTCCCTAAATTGTCCCTATCTTATTAAGAGTTCGTAATTTTGGTAATTATCTTAAAAAAAAAATAAAAAAAAAAATAAAAGAAAAAAAAAGACTAAATCTACACAAAAGCCTGTAACCTCACCGTCTGAAACAGAAAAACTGCTTGACACGAACAAAACAGGACACAGGAGAATCAGGCTGACAGCTCCTGTTTGTCCCGGGGCTACAGAGTTTCTGTCTGACGCTCAAACAGTCACTTCTTTTCAGCAGTGTGGTTTTCTCTAGTGAAAGTTAGTTTGCAGCATCTAAACCACACAATTACCCCTCAACCACCTCACAAGCAGCAGTTCAGCCTGTCTGTCACGGGCCTTACTAAAAGATGATAATTTCTCCTAAAGCGGCACATGCAACCTCGAGCTCTTTCATAAACACCTGCCTGTGCACTTCACCCCTGCAGGATGCAGACATTGACTAGCTAATTATATAATCTGGGTAATTAGAATCATAAGCCAGAGCTGTAATAGCAGCTCTGAAACATGCAATAGAGGCTCATCTGAGAGGAGAGAGATAACAGCTTCTTCAGCCGTGTACTACAGCACCTGATCGCAAACCTCACACATAGCGCTGGCTGCGAACACACGCGCTTCCTGGAAAGCCCTATTATCACATGTGCCTGTGAGCTCTGAAGCGCGGCTATGTGTGTGTTAGTCACACAGAAAATATGTTTTATTGGAATGTTTTGATCTAGACATCAAGGTGTGTGTGGGGGGAAGAGGCAATGATGGGAATTGACTACTTAGGTTATTAAATACAGCACAATTTAGACGTATAAGCTACTAAAGTTGTAGAAAACTTAGTACAGTATTGGGTAATTTGTTTATATGACTATAGTTGTTATATTATCACAGCAGCTATAGAATTACCACAATAAATTAATTCAAGTACTTTACTATAGTATGGTTCAAAAACACTATACTATTTACTATAAATTACTGTAGTATTTTTTTCACCTAGGCAAGCAACGTGAGACGATTTGTAAAATATCAAAAGACGCGATAAAGTCACTTTGAAGCCCATTTACAAAATATCTGAGTCATGTTAAGTGTTAACGATCGATTAAATACACAACACAAAGAAACTTTTTACCGTGTTCTCTTCTTCCGCCATGATTGTTTGTTTGTTTGTCGCTAACTCCGCCCACATCCGACGTGAGACTGTTACTCCGCCCACTTCCGGCCTCAGGCTGTTAGTCTGGCGCTGTCGTCCTCAGACTGTCATGACGTATGGTTCTGCAGTTGGTTACTGTTGGACTCACCTGCTGAGTAATAAAAACGCCATTTCCGCGTCTCTTTTACAACATTTCAAATCCCTTAGTTCTAGCCAGCTTCGAAAAGCTTAGCCATTAACCAAAGTTGATTCTCGTTTTATCACGAGCTCTGTCGCATTCTCTTTCGCCAGCAGACTCTCCTCTGTTCGGCGTTTCCCCGGAGCTTCGAGATTTTGCTTGCTCCATGTCGACCTTTCTCGCTCGTTGTAACTAACTAACCTACACTACTCCCAGACAGGAGCAACTTTTCTCTATTTACTGATATGACCAGACTTGCAAATGACGTATGTACGCAATTGCCCGCGAAAATAGGCTTACCACTGCAGTGAATTGGGTAAAGCCCTGGGTAACCTTCGTTTTTTTACGTGTACGCGCACAGTCGAACGCACAGCCTTGGTAAGTATTCATTTGACTCGTACACGTACACAGGCAGTCGACGCATGCGCAGTTTTGAGCAATATCTCGCCACCAGTTACAACCCATGTAAACATCATTGTATTCTTTCATGCAAGAGTTTTACAAATGAGGGTACTTTCTAACCTCTTCGCACAATCTCTCGTCTATGTAGGCCTCCATTGTCTCTGTAGCTTGCATGCGCTCCGGTCTGTTCTGTTTATGCAGTTTTTCTTTGACTACCTTGTGAATCGACGCCCCCAGGGCACGGTTGCCACCTTGGCCCTGTCCCAAATGGCACACTTCTGTGCACTTTCGGTCTTGTGGACTTACAATGGCTGCCGCGTGCGCGTGTACGTTAAGTCCACGAGACCGTAGGGTGTCCCATTTGTCAATTTTAGGCTTCAGAAGGGTGCTCGCGAACGCCCCCTTTGCGGCCGATTTGCGCCCTCGATGCGCACTTTTGCTGAGCCCGCACTGGTGCGAGCTCGGCGGCAGACTTCGACGTTACGTCACGAAAGTGCGGACTCGTAGGAAGGCCGTGAGTGTTTAGGGTGCCATTTGGGACAGGGCCCTTGTAGGCTACTCTTCTGATGACAAAATTCGCGTCACGCGCACTGCACGCTGACCCTCGCGTACACATAAAACGTGAACTACACTTTGGGCTTTACAGCACGTTTTGGAAGAATTGATGGTGTAGCCTATTGAAAAAAGCTACATAGTACTATATATATATATATATATATATATATATATATATATATATTTATGTGGAATTCAGTAAGTAGTAACCTAGTATTCCATTTTAGGAAAGGCTGCTGCTAAGCATGTAAAACAAAACAGATTATGCAGGTTATGCATTTAAACAGTTAATCTAGTATGCTAAAATTTTGTCACATGATCTCACAACACATTGCTTTTTTAAATCAGGTGTACCATTTAGTAAATATAAAGTAATTTTGCAATTTTATCAGAATTTTGTGCAAACATGATTTTTGAAGTCCAAATAAGTCAAATAGTCAAGAAAAGCTGTGTCCCAAACGGCACACTTGGTGTGTACTTATAGTCTTGCAGACTTAAGCTTAAATTAAGCTTTGTCCACGTCCCACACCAGCTTGTGAATGGTCCATATGACGTAATTTTCCTCGTTGTGGTCTGTCAAGCTTTTCAAAGTACACTCAATTTATTGTAAGCGCGGATGGACACTTTCGGTGCATGCACACTACCTAGTGGACCTGTTGTTTTTGAGTGAATTCTGGTTCAAATGGAAGTTGAAGTCAGGCACAATGCATTGTGGGATATGAATCTTTTTCTCTTTTTTTTGCATCATTGAATTCAATTATGTGTTGTATGTCAGCTACATAAAATATTGAACAGAAATTACTTGCGTTTAATTCATCACACTGGAAATGGAAGGTCAAGTTGAGTGCACTGGATTGTGGGATACAGTCTATGCAGTTTCATATTATCAAATGTAGTAGGCTACATCATCCGGAGAACCCATACACAGGAATGTGAATATTGTGCATAGCATACCTACATACTGCACACACACACACACAAAAAAAATGTTAGTATAGGCTATGTTGGACATTTTGTAAAATGTAGTATATTATCAAGGTATTACAGAAATTTTGCATACTACTCTCCAGAGGTAGTAAAAGCAGTATGTTATTCCAAACATATAAATCTGTGCTAACACTAGGAGGTGATCTTCAGCTTCCGTTCAATGTGATGTTGAACCTTCCTGCGTGACAAACACAAACCGGTCACGCATGTGCACACACTCTCCCTCCTCATGCATGCTTACAACCTGCATCTGCCCACACACACGCTAAAGCATCAACAGCTGAGCCAGAGCCAGAGGAGAGGAGGCAGATCACAGTCAGAACCCATTTGACTCAAACATAGCTCACTGCAACACATGTGCAAGAAGGAAATTAAGAGGACAGGTGGGCCATCATATTCCACTATGCTTGACTATAATTACTCAGCAGATATTGCATGACCAAACAAAAAACAAAACACTGAAGACACATTTAAAATACTTAATTGTTAAAGGCAAACAGGGTGTATGACTCAGAACATTATGAGTCTGTATCTCAACACACACCACAAAAAAATTGGATAAATGTTGTGGTCATGACCTTCCATTTCCAGTGTGATGAACAGATGAGATTTATAACATCTTTATTTTGACTTGATATTTGATCAGACTGCCCAAAGTATTCCCCCCCCCCCCCCAAAAAAAAAAACTGAATGGAAAATGCAAAAATAGATATTATTTTATATGTTGAGGTTATGTGACAACAACATAGCATATTATTTTATCAAACATAGCATATTATCAACACCAGAGTGTCAATTTTTTTTTTTTTTTATACATATGACATAGTGCACAAAGTTGTCTCTGCACAATAAATTGGGATTTATTAAATAAATAAATAAATATATATATATATATATTATATTTATTTAATAAATCCCAATTTATTGTGCAGAGACAACTTTGTACACTATGTCATATGTATAAAAAACTAGTAAGTAATGACCATCAGAGCTGTGAGAAGAGTGGATGGGTAAATAGTGTGTCTCCCTCTGCTGGTAAACGTAGTGCAGTTAACAGTCAATCACTTTACAGCTATCTGTATGTGCATGAGGTTACACAAACATGTACAATGCATAAAAACAACATTATGCAAATAATCAAGAATCAAGCATGAAAAATAGTGGAAAATGCCGCCAAATGGCAGGTAAATTACAAAAGCTTTAACCAAACAAGCAGGCTGTAATCTTTTTTTTTTTTTTACTTGATTGCAGGTAAACAAGAAGTCAGATATCGAAGTTTAAACTTAGTAATCACAAACAGATGTTTCCGGTACTCTGCAGTCAGAAAATAACAGCATTTTAAGAACGAAAAGAGTTTAAAAACTAAATTAAAGCACTCTTGGAACTTCGCTTGTGCAGGCAAATTAGAAGACCAGAAAAAAACGTATAGTTATGAGTCCAGTTAATTAGTATTATTACTGTAGTAAAGATATCTTGACATTGTGTCATAAGCATCAAGGAACATTGTAGAAATCTCATTTTCAGAAACACTTTCCTCTTTTTCCCCAGGCAGCTGTAATAATATGGATGGACAAATATTCATATCTGACAGAGCGATCAGCCTTTGATGGACAGATGAAAGATTGTTGGGAAAAATACTGATATTCAGCTTGTGCTCAGTGATTCATCTGAGAAAGCCTCTGTGTACTTATTTCTCATTTGAAAAAGCCTCCGTTATACTTATATATACCGACCAGTAAAGCTCTGCAGGTTAATATAAACTCACTTTATGGAGACATTTACTGTAGTGACATCCCATTGTATGAACATTAACATGGAAAATGTCTGCAAATTTAATGACAAACATGTCTGGATTATGTTCACAATTTTATTTATGGTAATAATAAATCAAAGCTTCAAACTATTTGACCAGTATAAAAAACAAAACTCAAAAGTGAAGAAAACAACAAGATAAATTAATTCTTTTGATTTGTGATGAAAAGAAGAATGAAAAAATAACAGTTGAAGTTATCAAAATACATATACTGTATATATTATACTTAGGTATACATTTATAGATCTATGTAAATAATCTTTTCAAAATATTAGGGCCATTACAACCATATATATTCTCAATGTAAAAAATACATCCATTAAAAAACATGTGAGGAATAATTGAATGTAGCAGCCATCACTGGTTATACTGATTTTTAGGGAATTTTCGAACAACCGTTGCGTGACTCGTTTATAAAAAATACTCTTCAATCAAAGCTGTAATAGACACGCATTCTAAATTGTTTAAATCGGCTACATTTTCTTTGTATTGTCTGTTTGCGAAACCATATCTGATAATAACTAATAATTTCAATTATACAGTTTATACATTTTGGAAACGGCTGACTTGAATTTGTACAGAATAGCCCTGTCTTCCACAACAATTTATCTGAAACTACAAGAAGAAGTGAAGTATAGTCAACTGCATGAAAAAAACAATTCCTTATAAGAGAATCACATTTCTTAGTCGGTGTCTGGAGTGTGTACAACAGAATCGAGTTTCAAGAACCCAAATAAAACATAGAAAAGACTAGAAAGGAAACAAAATAGAAACAGTACCACCAGAATTAGCAAAACTAAAAATCAGAGTTTTGTCATTGGTATGTGTAAGTTGTTCCAGGGACCCATCCAGAGCTCCTCTTCATCAGACAGTGTTTGTTCACACGGAGATTCTACCGACTCTTTAATCTCCCTGTTGTCCACTGAGGACTCCTGCTCACAGTGCCCCCTATCCTGCTCCAAACGGGCTTTATCGATGTTGGACTTAGGCCCTATGCTGTTAAGGCCCATTATACTGCACTCTTTGGAGTTGAGGTTGTGATCGGTAACATAGGAATGGGCAGTGGTGGTGTCGATAATAGGCCCATTGTCTTCTGTTCCATTTAAAGGTAAATGCTCTTCGTGTGTGACACCTAGCTTATCCAGTTTTTTAAACTGTTTGCCTAACCGTGTTGGTGAGCCCAGTTTTAAGTTGTTGGGGTAAGGGGGCCTCCGTGTTCGGATGATGGTACCGTTTTGGGCAAGGTATACTGATCCATTGATGTTACTGTGGCTGCTGACGTTGGGTATGCGATTGCGTTGGACATCCGGTCCACTGTCCTCTCCTGTTGAAGTTGTGTCATGCTCTCTGTCCAGCACCAGTTTGACCCTCTTCTTTTTGCCAGCCTGGAAATCAGAGAGAAGAATTACAAACATAAATCAACTATCAAAGATAAACCCCCCAGGTGGGAATGGCAGAGACTAATGGTGTAAAATTGCAATCGTAACCAAACTGAATCTTGGGTACACCTCTAATAGACAAGCAAACTGACTGCCCCACATATGGTGTCAATATCATATCAAATCACTCGCAGGGATAAAGTTTTTGGAAAAGGAAACATAAGAAGATTAAAAGTACAAATAAATGTTATGAAGACACATATTAGGGGTGATGGTAATGTAAGTTCACTCAAGAGAAGGAATTTCAGAAGCACACCAGAATTCGAAACGCTAACGGCATGCCATTTTCAGCACTTCCATGCAGTTGGAATGGTTCCAAAACACACCAGAATAAGAGAAAAGACTGGGAAAAGTTGGAATCTCTTCACTCCATGACAGAAGTCAGTTAAGTCTTACTTGGCCCCTTTTTATAAAGCTGTGGAATCTCCTGATTCGGAATCTGCATCTGTTACTTCTGTGGTTCCTTCGGTTCCTGATTGCTTTGAGCGACTCACAGAGCCACTCTCAGATGCTGAGCCACTGCCAGAGGTTATGGCATCCTCATCCACCTCTGTGATGGGCGAGAGGCCTCCAAATGTTTCATCTGAACTCTCAATCACGCTGTTCTCTGTGGCGTACGGTGTGCCTCCACTTTCTGCCGCTGAGATCACACTTGACCTCCGTGACATTGATCCATCACTCATCTCACTGGCAGACTCTCTGCTCTCCTCTGCTGTTTCATCCTCCTCTTCTTCTTCAGAAGCCACTTCCTCCTCCTCACTCTCCTCATCAATGGTGTCCTGGGACAATCGGGTAATTATGCTCTTGCCAGAGCGTCGGCTTCCTGCTGCTGATTTGGAGCTTGTAGAGCTTCTCTCACTGCCGGACACAGAAACAGCATCTGATCCAATGTCATCCGATGGAGCAGATCCGCTCATTTCTGTCTCAGATGCCTCTTCAGAACCACTCGCTGACCCGATCTCACCACTGCTCTCCTCACCAGATGCTGATGCTTGTGATGACCTTACTGAAGACCGAGCTGAAGACCCCTTGGAGCTACCACCTGATCCACTGCCACTCGGAGTACCAGTTGCACTACCGGAAACACTTCCACTTCTGCTGCTTCGCGTTCCTGCACTTGAACGCTCCGAGGAACCTTCAGTACGGGACGATTTCATTGATGAGCGAGCAGAAGACGGCTCTGATCGCGATCCTGACTCTTCTGTTCCTTTAGACTCTTTTTCAGATTCTTCCTCAGACTCTTTTTCTGTGGCAGAACTCTTCTCGGCACTGGACTCTTCCTCGGTTCCTGATTTTTCAGTCCCAGATCCAGATTCCTTTTCTGTTCCTGAGGTCTTTCCAGACCCTGACTCTTCCTCCGAGCCGGATTCCTCCTCTGAACCTGACCCTTTCTCGGTTTCAGATTCTTTCTCGGATGCTGACTCTGCCTCGGAATCCTTTTCAGTTCCCGACTTCTCAGTCCCAGATTTGGATTTACTCTCTGCATCAGATTCGTCTGGTTCTTCTGGCTCTGATTCAGAATCGACTGTGCTCTCATTGGCATCATCTCGGTCCAGATCCACTTTCAGATAATCCTTGTCATCAGTGGAGCCTGCTACACTGCTCCTATCAGACGATTCCTCCTCGTCTGAGCCTTTCTTTCGGCTCTCTGGCTCTGATCCACTCCCGCTGGCCTCTGGCTCACTGACACTGATGGACACTTTAGATTTCTTCTCTTCTATCTCTGACTCGGCTGCAGACTCGTCTTTCTCACTCACAGAACTTCGACTGATGCTGCTCTGTGATTTCCTTCTAATTTGCAGCTTCTTTGCCAGATTAATGCGTTTCAGGACTTTCCCAAGTCGACTCCTGGCAGGGGACATGTCATCAATGGAAGTGGGGCTCGCCCCACCCGTCAAGCTCTCTTGGCTATCGATACGACGTGCAGAAGTTAGCTTGGCATAATCTTTGTCTTTCTTCCCTTTCCCAAACATCATTGGGAAGATCCTGGCCTTCTTCCAGGGGGAGGTAGGTTCAGTTTTCTTCCCAGCAGCGAGAAACTTGCTGAGCTTCATGACAGACTTCAGCCTCTTTGCAGCTTTGGATTCTTCAGCTTCAGCCTCTGCTGGCTCCTCATCAGGAACCTCCGGCTCTGCCTGTTCAATCTCATCCTCTGGTGGGAAATCCTGGAATCCCACACGCTTTCCACGCCCACGACCTCTCCCTCGCCCACCTCGCCCTCTTCCCCGACCCTGTTGTGACATCAATTCCTTTAAAACAATCTCAATCACAGGTTACTAAAATGAAACTGTCAAACCTGATATTAAATAATACATGAAATGAAAATGATTTTCTATCAGTGATGACAAGATTATGAGTTATAAAACAAAAGAAAACATAACTGCACCATATCCTTTAAGTTGTCTGTGAATGAATGTGTAAGATTACCTCTGGTCCACCATAGTAATATCCTTCATCCTCTATGATGGCCTCTCCATACTCATCATACATGGGTGTGATCAGCCTCCTGCGGCTGCCGTAGGGTGGATAGGGATCATATCTGGATGTAGGAATGGAAATATTACAACATGTGAACTTCAAGTTATTTTGTGCAGAACAGTGTTAAAAGTTGTTGTAGGTGGTTTCAATTTTTCTAATTTCCACTAGATAGAAATAGCCCATCTCTGTAACCACATGCCTTCTCTCCTAAACCCTACTCTACGTGGACACGGTTTATCATGCTTCTCTGAGGTTCATTACTAACTGTAGAGCCATGACGCATCATTGTGATTTGTATTCACGATTGGGATGGCCTTCTCTGGCCACTAGGAGGCAGGGACATTGGTACACTTTTATTTTCAAGGCTATGCTTGGATTAATGCCTCCGTACATTTGTATTTTAATCCAACAGGGAAGTGTTGACTCTTACTCCCTGCGATCAAACGATCAGTTGTTGCTCTCTGTTCCTTTTGCCCGCACTGAGTTGGGGAAGAAAGCCTTTGTCCACTCGGCTCCTTTTGCTTGGAACATGTCGCAGAAGGACTGGAAACTGACTGAGCTCTTGTCCTTAAACGCTTTTAAAACTAAGCTAAAAGCAATAGAGACTGCCTCAATAATGTGCAATTGTTTTTCATAACCTGTGTTATTTTAATGTTTCTTGTATGTTTATAATTGTATAAATGTTGCTGCCTCTTGGCCAGGACTCCCTTGAAAAAGAGGTTTTTAATCTCAATGGGACTCTCCTGGTTAAATAAAGGTTAAATAAAATAAAATAAAAAACTCTCCAAATACATCTCAACCAACCTGATGTCAGCAAACCTAAACATGTTTCCTAGCTGGCTAAAAGTGTTGGGCAAAATTAAGTATAAACTTCAATGCTTTTTAAAACATTTTTAAAAACAAGGTTTTGTCAAGCCAACATTCAAAGTTTGTCTTGACAAATGTTTTTCTATTTTGAAAAAGTATGTCTTGACAAACATTGCTTTTCTATTAAAAAACTAAGCCATTTAAGTTTAATTGAATTTTAATTCATTTTAATTCTACTACCTTACATTCAAGCCTGTTTGTTACCTCAGTTCAAATTCAATTCAAATGCAGGAATTGACCTGGTATCCTAAAGCATTCTAAATTCAATGCTTTTTTATGGAAAAAAAAAAAAAAACAAAACAAAAAAAACCTACATGGCTGTCACAGAGACACCTATTTTTGTAATATATTTTAAATGATAAGTAAAAAAAAAAAAAAAAGAAAGAAACAAACAACCAAACAAACCTTACAACACCTTCAATTCAAAGCTAATGTAAATTCTGACTTTGGGGGTCATATCTCCAACAGGTTTGAAAACAAGAGTGCTTATTCAAGACGGGAAAAGGCAAAACAGATGCCTCATTACACTTGCAATCAACATCAGACCATGTGCGGATCCACCCACACAGGACAAACAACCTCTGTGATCCAGGGATTAAAGCCTAAACCCCCATTAAAGATTCCTAAGCTAAATAGCCCTGGAACTTCAGCAGGTCAGGCCTTTCTGATAGCAGGTGCCGTTTAGCCTGACAGAAGTTATCTTTCCCACTCTCTCCCTTGATGTCTGTGGAATCAAAGCCATCCTTCTTTCTCAAAGGCCTTGACTATGGACAAAGAAAACTTTGACATCCAGAGGGAACAATCGGATAAAAGTTTGAAGGAATTCTCGAGAAAATAATTCTCTTACAGCATTGCTTATTTTATAAAATTGCTTTTAAAAATATTACTGACAAATCCATTACTGGGAAATCCATTAAATGCCATCCTTTTTTCGAGGAGATACAGTCCCTGATATGTAAACTTACCTTGTGCTAAGATTAATAGCTAGATGAACAGGTGTTTTGCATTATATCTTTTTCTATAATGTGTGTTTTACCATTGGCTGGAATGGTGGATTGGCCATTCAACATCCTGGACTGGAACTGTTCATTTTAAAATGTTAATTAATATTCCTCTGTCATTAGGGATCTTGATATCTTGATCTTGATGTTAAAGTAAATCATCTGTTCTGTGGTGCTCAAAGCTAACGCTCAGAGCACTATAGAGGCCTTAAGACCATCTGCTGCTCCTCTTGCTAGAAAATTCGAATGACTCTACTGAACGTAATAGAGGATGCCATTACACTTGAGTCTGAACTCAGGTCTGAAAGTCTTACTGGAAAACATGCGCCTCACGTCTTAATGAATCCACTGAGCTTAGCTAAAGCTGGCTGTGTGGAGGTGAGGGTACATTAATCTAATTAAAGCTTCCAGCATCTCCTCAGAAGGGCTGATGTTAAACCATGCAGTTCAACATTTGAACATTTGCAACAGCATCTGTTCCGAATGGTACAGTGTGTGTCAATTTAAGAGTGTTTACACCTCTTTCTCCCTTTTCTGCTGTCTCCTCCTGTTTGCAGACACAAGATGCTCAGTTAATGTATTGTACTCACTACTGGCATCTTAGCCTTTTAGCCTGAAATCACATGGAGAGTCTGTCTCTATTTTTCTAGTTGGATCTTTTTGGGCTCAGGTGTTTTGTTAGGATCAAAATGATTGTGAAAACTGGAATGGAGAAAGAAGAGAAATACTGAAGAAGTGATCAAAGATGATGGAAAACCGAAAGACACAGGAGACAGACAGAGAGAAAAGGGGCAGAAATTACATACTTCATCTTCAAGAGAGGTAAGTAAACACATGAAATACACAAACTTAGTCTGTAACAAATACACATTAGCCTTGTATATACTGTAAAACTCACCCTTGATCGTAGCTATAGTAGTCTTGAGAATAGTAATCCTGCCCAGGATCGATACCCGATTCCATGGAGAGAGCCTAAAATACAAACATAAAGACAGATGTCAGACTTCATCTTCACACAGGCTACAAAAATTACTCTGGTAACAGTTGTTCTGCTTAATATTTTTGTGGATGAATATTTTTTTAAGGATAAATAGAAAGTTTAAAAGGACAGTATTTATTTGAAATATAATTAATTTTCTAACAATATTAAAATATTTAGTGTAACTTTTGAACAATTTAATGCATCCTTGCTTCTTTTCTTTTTTTTTTTTTAATGGTAGAGTAAGTGTTAGATATTTATATTCAAAAGAAGAAAGAATCTGGTATCGTAAAGGGATAGTTCTGTCATAATTTACTCACCCTCATGATTTTTACCAAATAATGAATATTAGATTTTGGCCTGTTTCTCACACAAAGGAATGAAAATGAGTGTGAATAAATGATGACAGCATTTTCATTTTTGGCTGATATGCCCCTTTAAAGATTATTACTTAGCAGCTGAAGACCCCATGAATTTGCTTTTGCATGAATTTGAATTTGGTTCCTTGATGTATACCCTACTGACCTCAAAATTAACATACATGAACTAATGATCTTTAATAAAAAATTTAAAAAAATCTGCAGTAATGATAAGAAGATTCGTCAAGGTTTTCTATTAAACTTTATTTCCCCTTTAGACATTCTATTGACTATAACCTACATGTCAACTAACTCTCATTGGAGTATTAGTTGAGTATTAGTAGACTGTTAGGAGTAGGGTTAGCCCTCTTTGGGACTAATTATGTAATAGAGGGTTCGTCATTTATAACTGACTTTGTCCTCTTAGGGTAAATTATTTTTGGCAAATTGTCTGAAACTTCACATTCAAATGTATTTTCACTCTCTGAAAAGTAGTGAAAAGGTCTTAAATGTTTCAAAAAAGAAAGAAAGAAAGAAAGAAAGAGAAAGAAAGAAAGAAAGAAAAAACACTAAAAAGCTTTATTAACTACTATATTTCATTTGGAACTCACATGTGAAAATGTCAAAAACTTTACACAAATTCAGATGCAATTTTACTGCATGGAAAGTAGTGAAACCATGGGCCCTATTTTAACGATCTAAGCACATGGTCTAAAGCGCATGGTGCAAGTGCACTTATGGTGTGTCCAAATCCACTTTTGCTAGTTTAAGGACGGGAAAAATGGTCGGCGCGCCCGGCGCATGGTCTAAAAGGGTTGTCCCTATTCTCTTAATGAGTAATGGGTGTGTTTTGGGTGTAACGTGCAATAAACCAATCAGAGTCTTATCTCCCATTCCCCTTAAAAGCCAGTTGCGCTCACGCCGGATCTGCTTGTGCGCATGGTTAAAGTGCATGAGCAGACCATCTACGGGACAAGCCGGATTCTACCAAAGCATTTTTATCTTTATGCACACAATAATAATCTTTTACATTGTAATCCTTTTATTTTTAATATTTGACATGTTTGTGTGCTGCTTTGCTTCCCTATGTGTAATAAGCAGAGTGTACGTGCGTTGTGCACCCGCATATAGGCGCATATTACTAACGTGCTCTTTAACAAAACAAATATTGCGCCATTGACTTTAGACCAGGTTTCAGTTGGTCAATTGCGCAGTCTATTTCAGTTGCCTCAAAATAGTAATGCGCCAACAATGTGCCTGAACACACCTCGTTTTCAGACCAGCATGCCCATGAAAATGATAACTGTGTCACTTGTGTCGTGCCTGGCACCGCATTGCGCCGGATGTATGATAGGGCCCCATGTCTTAGTGTTTCAAAAAACATTAAAAAAATCTTTAACATTGTTTCTTTCTTGGAATTCCAAATCAATGATTGTAGCACAAGTGAAAATCAACTTTGTTTTAGTGTACCTCACACTTTCCACACGTAACTCGATCTTGACCTGTTTAGTCATCATTTTTGGAGCATCCCTGCTTGTCAGTGTAGTGAGGCCAATAGGCAGTAGCATCTTTCCTGACCTCTGGTTGTAGTTTGGATCACATCTTCTAAACTAGCACCCAAATGCCTGACTTCCACAACAACCTATGACTTATATTCTTCATCTACCCTCACTGCTTCATCTACACTCAAAAGGATATTATACTGCCTGCCAGTACTGAACAATAGTGCAGCTATACAGAAAATATGTATCCCCTACAAGGACTTTGTCATTTATGCATAACACACAAAAAATTGTCTTGTTTTCAAAAAAAAAAAAAGTCAAAATTAAGTGAGTTTTTGCTTAAAACAAGCAAAATAATCTGCCAATGGGGTAAGCAAAATAAACTTATTTTCAAACCAAAAAACAATATATATAATTGAATTTATATGTATTTCCTAGTCTAGATAAACTCACAATGGAGCCTTGACAACATGTGACCTAACATGTGCTTATGTCTCCTTCACTTCCTTGTTGCCAAAAATGTCAAGCACATGGCACTCAGATTTTAATTTTATTGGCTGAAGGGGAAGTCATATCATAATACTAAAATGTAACTTTTTTTTGGTTGAATATTATTATTGTATTTTAATGACGATACACCATAGAGATTTAGTAGAATAAGGGTTTCGGGTTAGTAGAATAAGTTGACATGTAGCTGCAAAGTTACTTATAGTCAGTCAGTAGAATGTCTGCTGGGGATCATCAAAATAAAGTGTTAGCAGATATTAAGCAGACATTCTAATACTCTAATGACAGTTAGTTGACATATAGTTGCAAGGTTACTTAAAGTCAACAAAATGTCTAAAGGGGACCATCGAAATAAAGCGTTACCTTTGTCAAGACACAAGAAGGAAAACTAAGGAAAGGCATGCAGAAAAACAGAGATGCTACCTCAGGCCGGAGCAGAGAGGGTCTCAACAGCTGCTGCTGCTGCTGGCACAGTCACAAAGAGAGCGAGGGGAGAAAAAAGATTTGACACCAAGAGAGAATACATGAGAGGCAGCACAGAATAAAAGACAAAGACAAAGAGAATAGCAAGAGAAGATGTCGCTGCATACATTTAAAATGAATGATCAGACCGAGAACATGACAGCAAAAAGATGTGCATTAAAAACAGGAAAGAGGGGGAGGGGTGAAAAAAACGAGCTCCTGGTGAGAAAGATAATGACAGAGATGTAGATGAGGGAAAATGTTCCATCTTAAGAAGTAGACCAAACTTTAAGAGCTAAAGTGCTTGAAAGGTCAGAAAAGGTCATGTTTGACAGCATGCATACTCAGTCTATATGCATTAACTTGGCAACTCAGACACTGACGTGACGTGTTCTTGCTGCAAAATGTGTGTGCAGGCAGAACTAAGATTAGACAAGACTCTTCAATTTACACTTCTTAGTGGGGTGTAAATGTAAGTTTAATGGCAAAGTTTCTATTGCTCCCTTCATCTCATTGAGATTCTAGTGAAAGTCTCTCTCAATGCACTATTGGCGGTCTGAAGTGACAAGGGAACAAGGCACTCTTAGCTTCGACTTATTAAAGAAAAACCCCACAAATTAAATCAACTATAAGTAGAACTTGATTTTTACATGGGCTTGAGGAAAACGTACAGTAAGAGGTGCTTGCAAGTCACCATGATGTTGCCGTGATGAGGTATTATTTATATTCATGCAGGAATCATTTAATACTAGGGGTTTGTTCAAATTCATAACTCTTAATGAGTGATATTAATAGTTGGGAAACAAAAAAAAAACAAAAAAAACTTACCTCTCTGCCAAAGCCACGCCTGCAGAAAGAAACAGAGGTGTTAGAAAGAATGACATGTAGCTGGAAATGTGACATCTGTTGACTAGCTAAGTGATTTCAGACTTGTTTTTGTGGAGTCTGACTCACTTTTATCATACAGAAAGCATTTCAACACTCTCTTATCACTGGACCAGAATGAAAACACCATGTTTAAATGGGAAAGCACTCGAAAGATAAAAATGCACTCAGGGAAATGGCGCAGATAGTCCTGACACAAGCAATTTTACCTACAGTGAAGACTTCACAAACACATTAATCTTATTTTTGAAATTCATCATTTTCTGATGAATAGTAAACCAACACATGCACACACACTCTCACTCACAACCTATATGCACAAACAAAATTCCCAGGAAAGTTACATTTGAAGGCTCTCTCAAGGGCCAAAGAGTGAAACCCACTAAGTGATTAAAACACTGTGACAAATGAACAGCGTGTTGCTCTGAGTATGTGTGTGTTTGCTCCGGAACAAAACTGTTGTTCGAAGTGAATCTGAAGAAACCCCCTCTTAAGAATACCCCCAAAACTATTCATAGGGTGAATCTTACAAAAACTAAACTAAACTAAAAATAATGATAATAATAATAAAATAAAAAGTCATCGGACATATTCTTAACTCTTTCACTGCCAGCATTTTTCTAAAAAGTTGCCAGCCACCACCAGATAATTATCACAAAAATTTCACGGCCCCCAGAACAGAAAACAGAGCCTCTGCTTTTTTTTCTTTCTTTCTTTTTTTTTTTTTATCAACACATGATTGTGGGTAAGTTTCATTAAAAAAAAACAAACATTTTAAACAAAAAGCTGAGAAATCATGTTTGTTTGTTTTTTTCAAAGACTAGGCTACAACGTGCATAAGCAATGCTTCTATCGCTTGTTTCTGCTCCTTTTTGTCTCTGTTTTGATCCGGAGATTCTGTACGAAAGTCCATTTCAAGGAAAGTCTGTTCACTCGGCGGCCATATTTGCAACGCCTCAGGACTTGGATGCCCGAAATAGCTGCCCAATCTATTTGAATGGGGGAATCCTAAAATCTCAAAAACTGCTTGGCGAGCTCATTTCAAGTCAGCAACAAAATCTGACATGAACTGCCCCATAAATGTTGTTTCTTATGCTCAAATAGCATTAAAAAAAGCTTATTTTTCAAGCTAGACCAGCCAATGCACATGTGCAGTCCTAAGCGCGAGTCCCAGGTTTCTATGGGAACCAGAGCTTCTAACGGCAGCTGCAGTGATGTGATGACTTCATCAATCAGCGATTGGCTCTTTTACTTAGAAGGCGGGACCTATTCTGCCATATTGCGCATTGCAGTTTCTCCCATTCATAACTAATACGAGTGAACAGTCTTTCTACATCTATAGTCTTTGTTCTGTACTTTTTCTGAAGATGCATAATAGCGCCCCCTACCGTACAACAGTGAAAACAGGGAAAGCAGGAAAATTCCATCAATGGCGGCAAAGCATTGTCTCATAAATGATGGAAAATTCCGTCAATGGTGGGGAAAGAGTTAACAGGCTTTATGAAATTTCACCCCATGAATAAAGAGCGGACACAAAGTGGTGTCAGAGAGTGTGCATTACCTGAATAAATTATGAAATATCCCTGTCAAACAAACACATCTCTCTCACACATAATGAATGAGAGTGACAGATGTGGGATGTGTACGTGTGTGTGTGTGGGAGGAAAGTGAAGTCTAATGTGTGTGTGTGTGTGTGTGTGTGTGCGTGTGTGTGTTTGTGTGTGTGTGTGTGTGTGGGAGGAAAGTGACGTCTCTCTTGATGTCCATCAGGAAGAAAAAGGTTGTTTCTCAATTTTAAGAATGCAAATAACACACTTGCATTTTTGTGGAGACCATTATGCCAGGCTACCTTTTAAAGAACCATCTAGAAAGGACACAGAATGCATCTGTGATCTGTGACACACACACACACACACACACACATAAAAATACTTTATATAATAACAATATCATTATATGATTTACTATTAAAAATTGATTACTATTAAAAATTGATTTACTATTACTATTAAAAATAAAAAGAAACATAGTAAGATCCTTTTTTAAAAGACTCTTGTTTTTTTAATAGAGCAAGAGAGGTTAATTTTATTTTGTGTGGTGGAGCAGGCATGAAAGGAGAAAGTGAGAAAGACATGAACACAGGAGAGAAAAGAGAGAATTAGGGTTAGTGATGTCAACAGCAGACTCATCGATCGATTAATTAAATTTCTCTAGACCTCACAGTCTGTGCTTTCATCCTGCTGAGCGGGTCATGTGAAATATAGAGCGCTTTCTCTGGACCTACAAATAAGCCCTGACATACACACAACATCCATTCAGCTCGCACATAAATCATCTGCCTCAGAGTCAGAACACATAACGCAAGATTTGTAACCTTTGATCATATTTTCTGTCCGTTGTTGTCTATTGAATAGTTGTAGGTAGAATAAGTGTAATTTCATTTAATTCATTTTTTAACTACTTGGTATAAAACACTGTTTGCAAACACAATTTTTTTGTATTTCAAAGGTGCACTAAAACATCAGAACTAATGAGACATTAGTAAATCTGTGTGCATTTGCTTATGGGGTGATGACAGATTTAAAACAGATTTTTCGATATGGATGAGTGAGACGCCATCTGCAGACCCATGCAGAGATATTGTAGGAGCAGTCTGTCTGAATGGAGAGACATTGACTGCGCGCCTGATGGGGTGAATTCAGTGGGGAACGGCAGAGTGAACGTCCCCCTGCCATGCGCCACGTAAACGATTAGCTGTATTGTTTAATCTCTATGTGAGTCTTGACTGCTTGAGTTTCTGAAAGGGCAAAAACATCCGCAGGACTGAACCAAAACAGGAGAGCTTCAGGAGGTCTGGCACTCTTGACAGCTTTTAAAAAGGGTTAGTGAGAGTGAAAAACAGAGAGAGATACTATAAATAAACAGTGTTGGGGTACCGCATTTTTATATATATATATATATATATATATATACTTTTAAAGTGAACTTTTCCCAACACTGTGAATAAATGAGAAAGATGAATAAAGAATGACCTATTTCTAACCTTCAAAATCAATTCTGTTTACTTTCGTAATGGTTTTATTGTGAATGATTCACCAGTGGTCATAATTCCAAATAAAATGTATTTTCCTAATCTTTAATCAAAATGTAATAACTTGCTCTTCCTCTGAAGTGACCTTCCTCCATTGACCTCACGGCAGTGCAGGCTAATATGATTCAATTCATTCTCATTCTTTTTTTCTGATTAAACTAAATTGATTAAACAAAATGCGATCTTTAATTATAAGTCCACACTCATCAAATTTCTGTCACTCCTCTCAAGGTCACATGATCATGATAACAGCTTCTCTCACTAACATCCGCCTGCAAGGAAGCACGTCACCAGTTAAACATTAAATATTCATAAACAGTGATGGTCAGTTCAAGATTAATTTGATAAAAAAAAATATTATTTCATATATTCTATTGGAAAAAACATTATTTCACTTAATGCTCTTCTTAAAAATGTGCAAATTGATGGCTATAAAAACAGGCAAATTAATGCATGCTATACTTTTCATGCTAAAAAAAATGTAAAATGTCTTTACTGTCACTTTTGATCAATTTAATGCATACTTAAAGGGTAGTGTATGTTTAATTGCACATAGCTTTTCATATTATCAAAAACAAAATGAAAAACAACTGCTTGTATGCAATTTGAAAGTTTAAATCAATAAATTACAAATATTAATAAACAAAAACTGCTTAGAGGTAGAATGTTCTGCATGAACACACATTCTCTCCTCTGACATTACTGCAAATTCCTTTGTCAGTAAATGTAAAATATTTGTTGTACAGTTTGTTCTTATAAAACTTTATATATTTTAGTTGTTACAAAAATATTTCTATTTGCTTACATGTAGGATTTCATTGTCAAAAAATCAACATCTCCTCCAACCATACGCCTATATAGGTTGTTTGTCACTTCCCTGAAATACGACCCATAGGAGCGTTTACTAAAGTTGCGCCCCTATCGACAACAGGACACTTTCATTTTAATGCATTGTACCCTTTTATCCGTACCCGTCATATTTCGGGTTTCGTGTAGCTCAATTGGTAGAGCATTGCAATATACAACAATATACAATCATGTGATCATGCAATCGTGGGTTCGATCCCAGGGAACGTATGTGCTCATAAAGTGTATATGCACTATAAGTTACTAAGGGTAGGTTTAGGGTTGGGGTAGGTGTAGTCGTTAATAAAAAAATGAGTTTTGCTAAATGGAAATAGGACAAATGGCAGGTAAGGGACAGTGTAAAAAGTCCACACATTGCATTTAAATGAACACGCATTTTGATTGGTAACGACGGTCATACGTCATTTCATGACGACAGACGTAACACGGCACTGTCGTTATTTTTACGCCAGCTAGAGGGTGCATGACTTTAAAACATAAATATAGGTCGTAATAAGGTGCTTGAAAAAACGACCTATAGGGTCTCCAAAAAATGAATATCATATAAGAATTAATATTTTAAATCAAAATTCTTTAACTCCCTTTCTCGGTTGTGTTCTATTTGATTGACAGAAATGCACAAGTGACCACACTATTAAGTACTTGAAGTTTAAAAACGACTTGCATCCTCTTAGGACTGTTGATTTTCTAACATATAAAAACAGTAAAATGTAAGTTTTTCTGCACTGAGGAAACAAAACACCTTTCAATCATATTGAAACTATACGCTTACAACCTTCTTTGAAGTGAGAATTATAAAGTGCTCTCAAAGTAAAGTGGCCTTGAAATAATGCATGAAAAAGTAAATGATGAAACAGTTGGAGGAGGTTTAAGAAAGAAGATATGAAAAGAGTTCCAGAGTTCTTTGAAATGAAGGGGCTGAGGTGGGTGGAGTCTCTCATTCCTCTGGGATTGGTTAGTTTGAGGGCTGAGTAGAAGAGTCAGATTCTGATTGGCTGGTGCCTATTTGGTCCTGTTTAGATACTTGTTCTTTTAGCATGACAGCCGTGGAGGCTTTACTTCCTCCTTCGCAACTGCTGTCATCTTTCACATCAAGGCTGCCGGTGGATCTGGTCGTGTTCTTGAGGATCCCTCTTAGTTTCGGTGTAGGAGTCGGAGACTGAACTGGGAGTTCAGGAGACTGAATGGGAGATGGGGTTGGTGGTGGGGTGAAATCCTGTTGCACAGGTGGAGGAGAAAGAAAAGAACGGGGTTGGACAGGCAGAGGTGGTGGTGAGCTGTCCGGAGAGTCTGATATAAATTCTAATGTGATTTCACAAGGCTCCACCGTCATGTAATTGGAGATACTGGAGCTGAACTTCCTCAGGACGGGCGGAGTCGGCCGTTGAGCCGTGGGTGGGGGAGGAGTCTCGCCGTCACCCCCGGTGATGATAATGCAGGGTGGGATGTCCTTGCCGACAGAAATTGGACTGGATGACAGCATGATGGCGGTTAGTAGTGGGTCGTCCGGATCCAGAGATGCATAAGAGTCCCGGCTCTGTCTGGGCGTCCGCTCGGCTAAAGCTTGCTGCTCAAACTGTCTGGCCTGTTCTCTGACTGACAGCTTCGTTTCTGTGCAATGACCATTCTGATCTAGATCTGCATCAAGTTCTTCCCTGCTGTCCTTAAGCCCCGCCTTCAGCTCTTGCTCCTCCCATTCGGCGGGGTCCCAGAGAGCCTGCCGGCGCAGAGCATCATAAAGCCCTCGCCCTCGAATACGGGACGGCAAGGACCAAGAAGTCATCTGGCTGCAAGGGCTTGTTGGAGACGGAGGGTCACTTTCTGAAAATCCACCAACCCTGTGCACCTCCGAGTTGGGCTCCGGACTGCTGGACACTCCATCCTGGTAAAGCGGATTTTGGGTGGTGAGAGGCCGTTCATCCGAGAGGAAGGTGACTGTGCTCTCTGACTTGGGCAGCTTGCGCAACTTTCCATTTCCGTACAGTTTGTGAGCTGCAATTGCCCGAGAGGCGAAGGTTCTTATGAGACTCTGTCGATCCGCCTCCTCGATTACAGACTTTCTGCGCCTTCTGCAGCCCACGAGAGAAAATGAAAGGAGAAGAGAGAAGATTGAAATGTGTGGAAAGAGACAGAGGAAGGAATTGAGGGAAGAGAACAGCCATGGGAGGATAGGACCGCTAATGACCCACTATACAAAAATCCTTCACTTTAATGGACTTTCAAAGAGCTTTGCCAAACAAATTTGCTCACGATATTACATTTAGCTTTAATTAAGCTGAATCAAATACTCTCATTTATGAGTTTTGAGACAAATAGTCTTACTAAAACTTCAGAAGACATTTGTGTTCGATTCGTATAGTAAGAATTTACAACTTCCTACTTGGAAAAGTGCAATAGAAAATCACTTCTGCACAGAAATTACACAATTCACTTGTAATGATAAACATTCACTTACAAGCCAATAAAATGCATTTATAGGTCAATCAATGGGTCAAATTCCTGGATTTTAATGATGATTAAATCCATTTAACGAACCTTTGTAGGAAAAGATGTTTAAAACACAGTTACGGATCTTTTTGCTGATAATCATAGGGTACAATGGGGCTAAAGACATTTTCTCCTAAACCACATCCGTGGTTCACTATGCACCTGGAAATTTGGCTGATCCTTGACGCAAGCTATTCTGTGCTAAGCTGATCTAATATTTAATGTTTTTAAAAATGTTATTGATTTATGTGGCGCATAAGAATATTTAAAATTACGAAATATATTTTGAGACAAAAGTCTTGTTAATGATTTTCAGTTTCCTTCAAAGTAATTACATCAACAGTTTTTCAATAACTGAATAATATGTAAAAGTATTGCATTTTGAGGGAAAAAAAAACTTGTTGAGGGAAAAGTACAGTAACTGATGTGATAAATAGCTGGCTGGCATTTATTGACATGACATGGTTATATTCAAATAGTCATGATTAGTTAGGATGATGACAATATTTATAATAAAACCATCATATATATATATATATATATATATATTTTTTTTTTAATGTTATTATTAATAAAAAAAAATCCCATATTATTATGGGATCTCCTTTAAGCAGTGCATGAAGCTTTCAGAATCTTTTTTTATATATATAAAATATGGCAACACGTTATTTCAATGGTCCACTTTAGACATTCTACTAACTATTAGTAACTTTGCAACTACATGTCACTGTCAACTAACTCTCATTAGAGTATTAGTAAACTGTCTATGTAATCTTTATTTCTTCTGTTCAGTCCGTCGAGGTCAGACATTCGCGAATAAAAAACATGAATACACTGTAGAGCCATTTTATAGTAGAAACTGAAGTTGTAATTCTAATTGAAAGAGACACTGACACTATTTTTTTCATGTTTAATACTATAAAGCTGCTTGCTGTATTGCAGAGCTGGTGGAAACATATCCACATCGCTATGATCAGATGCTTTCTTAACTGCTGTTTTCTAACTGCCGTCATTTTTGTTGTGTTTATTTTGTTATTGAGAGGAAAGCGCACAGCACATATTTACATATATTCACCTAACTGTCGCTCCCAGGGAATAACGAAAAAGAAATAAGAACGGTAAAAGTTCCAGGTCTATTGTAGTTAAGTAATCAATTTAAACTATTTGCAAATAATAAAAAATATATTCACTCTTATTTGTATGTCTGATATGTCAAAAACGCAAAACGTTTCTTGTCCTGTCACATTCAGTTATGAATTACATTACATCATATCATATTAATCAAATAATAGCATGTTTTCAATACAAAATAGCGAAATTTCATAAAAATGTTGAGTAGTTTGCATCACTGGATATTACTCTCGGTCGCTGAATATTTCAATCATAAAACGGTCGTCAAATATTAAATGTTTAGCTACTTACTCGAAAACGAACTCACACTTGTCTTCTGTGAACAGTAAACCCTGCCTTCAAAGATCATATACCAGCACACATAAACCAGTGCAAAATTCCTATCTGTTCAGATAATCTTTGTTCAAACATCAATCAAGATGACATGTTACAACGGCGAGTCTCAAAGTGAAGGACGAGAAGTGTTTTTCTTTGCTTTGTGGAGAGAACTGCGAGGAACCACTACAGCCCTAGGGGAAGGCTTTATCTAGCTAAACTACTCAAGCTTTAATCTGCTACAGAGCTACATACATGGATCTGTGCATTTTTGTCATCATTAAATAATATTTCTTTCCCTTTTTAAATGTAAGTATCAAAATGTTCTTTTAAATATGCAATTTGAAATAAATCGAGACATAACTGTTGAAATGGTAAAGAAAACTACAAGAGCAGCTACACAGGGACTAGAAACTACAAACCACAAATGTGAGTCAAGAGGGATTTTAAAATATACACTGATAGCAGCGTGTAAGAAAGAACAGCATATTTCATGTTACTCACTGTAGTCCAAGCCTGGAAAATACAGAGAGAAGATGAGAATGAATGAAACATGAGAGGAAAAATAGTAAGTAGACAGAGAGATATGATGACGATGACAACAGACAGGCCCTGTTCACATATGGCATTAAAACGCATTTTCAGTGACTGAATCAGAAACAGAAACTTGACCACATTAAAAGCTTGATGTAAATGCACATAAAATCATGTTCCACAAAGGTGTAAATGTAAATGCATTTTTATTACTCACACACAGTATAATTATGCGAGTAATACAGAAACACTGGAAATGAACTAGAGTGCAAGGAATAAAAGCAATCCAGCTAAATAATATCCAGATATTCTCTGTATATGGAACAGGGGCGTAGCCATCATTTCAAAAGTGAGGGGGACAGATATGTTGGGTGTAATACCAGTTTTTATGTGACCATTGAATAATTGATCGATTTTATTTTTTTTTTTATCTCATCTCTCGCTTTTAATTTGAAATCAATTTGCGTTTAATAAGAAATCAAATACACTGCTGAACAATATCTAATATTTGTCCCTATATTTTATGACAATTTTATGATTGGTTTATGTACTACAAACACTTGTGCATTAAGTCCTTATGAATTTCATACAATGTAAAAAAAAAAAAAAAAGACCACAGAATAAGGCAGAACATACAGTACCTATCAAAAGTTTGGAAACATTACAATTGTACAATTGAAATATGTCTCTTCTGCTCACCAAGGCTGGATTTATTTAATCAAAAAAAAATGCAGTAAAAACAGTAATATTGTGAAATAGTATTACAATTTAAAATAGCGTTTACTATGTGAATATATTGTAAAATTTACAATATATGTGGTCAAAGCTGAATTTTCAGCATCATTACTCCTGTCTTCAGTGTCACATGATCCTTCAGAAATCATTCTAATATGCTGATTTGCTGCTCAAGAAACATTTCTGATTATTATAAATGTTGAAAACAGTTGTGCTGCTTCATATTTTTGTGGAAACCATGATACAATTCAAACATTTGTGGTAAGATTAAAAAGAGAGAAATTAATACTTTTATTCATCAAGGATGCATTAAATTTATCAAAAGAGACAGTGACAATAAATGCAAATAAATGATGTTGATTGAACTTTCTATTCATCAAAGAATCCAGAAAAATTAAATGTATGATGGTATCCACAATAATTTTAAGCAACTGTTTTCAACACAGATAATAATCATAAATGTTTCTTGAGCAGCAAATTAGAATATTAGAATGATTTCTGAAGGATCATTTGACACTGAAGACTGCTGAAAATTCAGCTTTGAGCACAGGATAGAAATTACATTTTAAAGTATATTCACATAGAAAACAGTTATTTTAATTTGTAATAATATTTCGCAATATTACTGTTTTTACTGTATTTTTTTGGTTAAATAAATGCAGCCTTGTCAAGCATAGAGACTTCTTTCAAAAACATTAAAAAGGTTGTCAATTAGCACTGCATTATTCATATACTTTATTGTCAATAAATACCTTGAGATCCATATCTTGTCGCATTCACGTGTTTATTGTCTTCACGTTTCATCAGTCAATTCGTTTCTGCATTTTATTAAGCTGCCGCTAGAGCGAAAAGCGGAATTACTTCTACGAAACCGTTTTGGACTTTCTGCGAGAGAGCGCCCTCCGGCTTCCAGTATGAATGACTCCATAATGTTTAGATCGCCTCATTTTAGTTAAGAATAAAACGACAGGTCATGCATCTTGCCCGAAAAAAGTGCGGGGGACGAATTTACGTTTTACACACATAATAATCCATATCTTGTCGCATTCACGTGTTTATTGTCTTCACGTTTCATCAGTCAATTCGTTTCTGCATTTTATTAAGCTGCCGCTAGAGCGAAAAGCGGAATTACTTCTACGAAACCGTTTTGGACTTTCTGCGAGAGAGCGCCCTCCGGCTTCCAGTATGAATGACTCCATAATGTTTAGATCGCCTCATTTTAGTTAAGAATAAAACGACAGGTCATGCATCTTGCCCGAAAAAAGTGCGGGGGACGAATTTACGTTTTATTAAAAGTGCGGGGGACACGTCCCCCCCCCGTCCCCCGTGTATTCTACGCCCATGATATGGAATGCATGTCAATATCAGATGTAAAGGGGCCCGAGAGACACATGTAAAAGGTAAATAGAGAGGAAATGCAACCACTCATCCGTTCAACCATTCATTACACATGTAAAGGAAAAGTGCATTATGATAAATGTAAATCATTTGAAATGGCAATGTAAAGAAAATATGTCCGGGTCACATTTCACCCCAAAATCAATTGAAAAATAACATTAAATCAAGAAAATTACACCTATTTTAGGATCATTATTATTATGATTTTTATGCACTGTGTCAATATTTTCACTACACTTTCTTATTACCTATTTTTCTATTTTTTTTATTTTTTTGCATTATCTTCGCAGCATGGTTATTACAGTTAACGAAAACGAAAACTAAACCATAAAAACATTTTCGTTACTTGAAATAAGATTACTAGGGATGCACCGATACCGATACCACTATCGGTATCGGGCTGATACCAAGCTCGTGTACTTGTACTCGTACTCGTAAAAATACCCCCGATACCAAAGACCGATACCTCGCGTGACGTAACTGACAGAATTGTCCGTGCACAGAGACACCGGCGGCAGCAGCAGAAACAATGTCAGCCTCACGGGTGTGGAAATACTTCAAAATTAATGATGACAACCCACACATTGCGAACTGCATGCTTTCAATCACAATTCGTTATCGATTAGTGAAGGCGGGATAGGCGGAATTGCGCTGAATGACACAGACCAGAAGCGCTCTCTCTCTCGTGTGCGCGCTCTCTCTTTCTTGCGCGCGATCCCAGTTCTCTCAGACAGCACGCGATCAGTTCTCCTCGCGCCTGAATGGTCAAATGCGTGTGGAGTATCTCACGTAAACATGTCCCCACCACTTTTTGCCAGGGTCGATATTGTCCTCACCACTTTTTGAAACATCTCGCGGCACGGATGTTTACCAATACAAAAGAAACATCTCTAGTTGATTAGCAATTCCTTCGTTTGTGTTAAATAATAGGCGATCTGGCGCTGGGATGTGTTGTTTTTGAAATCATGTTGAGTGCTCGTTGCCCCTGTTATCAGTGGTGCAATAGTGTTCTCTTGACGCTCTTGCACACTGCGCAATCTTCACACGAACGAGCGATTCAATCTATCGCTTAACGCTGTTGCGGCCGGAGACTCTATTCGTTCCGGTGAAATCACAAAACAAAATGCACATAAACGTGTCCCTGCTCTTGATATACAATCAATGATGAACATCTTTGGTTTTAATGAGAAAAAAAATAAAATAAATAACACGAGGGCGGATTAGAACCCAGAACCTCTGGCACACTGAACAAAAAAATCTGCCACTAGTCCATCAGGACAATCTAGTAATATTGACGGATCCACGTATTTATTGGCTGATGTAAATACTCTCGAGACTAACAATATATTGTATTATAGAAGAAGGACGAAACTATCATATTAAACATGAGGTCTATGTCAATAAATTTTGTGCATTTATTATTGTAATGATACCCCCCCCCCCCACTACACACATTCCTGTCCCACCCACTTTTTAAAACAAAGTTACGCCACTGATTATATATATTGGCTGGTAATTATGCCCTTTGAAGGTTATTGGACACTGTGAAATTTTTGTTCTTTAAGTTTGTGACAAGCACATAAAAATTATTACTTTTTTCATTAGAGTAATAATAAAGAAGCTGTCCTACATTCATTAGTCTCACTGTGTTGTGCTTGGAAAACTGCAACATCACCAAAAAAAAAAAAAGAGAGAGAGAGAGAAATTAATAAATGTATAGGCATCGGTATCGGCGAGTACCAGAAAAAAGTATCGGTACTCGTACTCGGTCCTTAAAAAATGGTATCAGTGCATCCCTAAAAATTACTATTAACTGAAATAAAATAAAATGTAAAAAACTTAAGCTTACTTTATTTAGAACAGAAAATACAAAAAATAAAAAAATAAAATAAAAATCAATTCAAAATATTTTAATCGTATTAATTTTTCTCAACGATACTAAAATAACAGTATTTTATTAAATGTCTGTCAAGACATACAGTATGTATCAGATAGAGTGTTAAATATAAATATTTCTAAATTAGGATTCATTTTCTTAAAACAAAATATGATTTTGAAAATAGTATTTATTTTGTAGGCCCGTATATACAGTACTGTGCAAAAGTCTTAGGCACATCAGTATTTCACCCCCACCCCCCCCACCCCCCCAAAAAAAGGTTTTAAGCCAGTTATTTATATCTTTTGCTGTAGTGTGTCAGTAGGAAATATCAGTTCACATTTCCAAACATTCATTTTGCCATTAATTGTAATAATCCAGTGAGATTTTTGAATACACAAGGAGTCTGACTCACTTTACAGCATTTTTACACAAGTGCCTAAAACTTCTCACAGTACTGTATCTTTGCAGGTTGGTTTCTTTAAGCGTCTTGGAGACACGGCCACAGTTCTTCTGGATTTAGTTTGTCTCAGTTTCATCTGTTTCTTCATGTAATCACAGACAGATTCAATGATGGTGAGATCAGATCTCCGTGTGGAGCACCGGCTGTTGTCAGACTCCTTGTGTATTCAAAAATCTCACTGGATTATTACAATTAATGGCAAAATGAATGTTTGGAAATGTGAACTGATATTTCCTACTGAAACACTACAGCAAAAGATATATATAACTGGCTTAAAACCTTTTTTGTGGGCGAAAATACTGACGTGCCTAAGACTTTTGCACAGTAGTGTACTGTATATATGTATGTGTGAGGGTCACAGAGAGAATCCTTAAAAATGTTTTTGTAAGGTTGCTGACAGGCTATGTTTTTATTCATATCCAACAAAAGAACAAACTGTTTGCCCAGATAAACAAGCAAACAAATCCTGCTCTGATGTCCTGTTCTTTTCTGTTGATAGTATTAAACTGCTGTTCAGCATCTATTCTAATGAATTCAATACAAAACCACGTATTTTTCGCTGTCTATTTGTGTTAGCAGCTGCATTTGTTTTGATTGCATCCAATCAAAAGCACTTTAAAAGGCTTTACCTGAGGGACACAGATGCTGTACTGCGGCTATAATCTTTTAATCTATTAACATTTCATTCCACTCACAACAGCCTTTAGCTTGGCACTGGACTCCTGCTGCACTAAACGCAAGCGTCCAGTGAGCACATCTCCATGGATGGACTTAATATTAAAGCCAAAAGAGCAGCTAATTTACCAAAGAAACAATTACCTTCGGGATGTCAGAAAGAAACCTCCCTATGGAGAATGTCAAGACTTCATAAGGAAAAACTCATTTCTTTTGCAAATGAAGAATCGGGTCAGGGCACTAAAGGAATAGTTCACCCAAATATTAATATTCTGTCATTCTATCATTTACACACTCTCATGCAGTTCCAAACCTATGTGACTTTCTTTCTTCTACGCAAAAAGAAATTTATCAGAATGTTCATGCAGCTTTTGTCCATATGAATTATAGTGGGTGACAAAAATCGTACACTTAGTTTTGCTTTGTCGTATCTCATTCAAACATATCCAGACTGGGTCTGATGCCAGTGACCTTAAATGTCATTGGGTCTTTAATGTACAGTATTTATGACTCAATGTAATGCAGCAGACTGACTTAAATTTGACTAATTTTACTACTATGGACTACTTTTATGATCCTGTTTTGGTCCAAAATATTTCTGTGGTGTACCAACAAAGAAAATCATACAGGATTGGAATGACGACAGAAATTATGACAGAAATGTAATTTTTGGGGTGAACTATTCTTGATTTTCTTACAGACACACTCACCCAGAACGTGTGCTTTCTCCTTTTCTGTAAATATTCATAAGCACACACAAATCTTGTTAATCATCTCTCTGCTGTCTCTTCTGAAGGTTGAAGGTATTATTTAGGACAGGTGACTTACATGCCGCCGTCTCCCAGCTCCTCGTAGAGATTGGTCGGAGCCACACCTCCTGTTGATTTGGCGGTAGGAAGTGACATCTGGATACGGGCGGTTTTGGCACACTCGGCCTGCCTCCTGTAAAGCACCCCCAAGAGTGAGTTTCTTTCTTTCAAAAGGCTCATTTCAGCTCTATTATTGGAGGATGTGAGGTCTGGAGCTCCGGCAACTCTCATTTGATCTGTTCCAGCACTTTTTATTCATGCAATGCAAAATATCATGGGTTATTCAGCACCTTTCACACTGAGATGAGGTGTTTTATTAGGAGGAAACTGAACGTGGCTCACTTTGTACTCTGTGAGGTCATGAAACCAGTCACTTCTGTTCATTTTCAAAGGCATTGCTATTGCGCTGGAATCAGAAAGGGCTGGAGTGAGTATGTCCTTTGCTCCTCATCTCAATTCATGAACTTTACTCATATGTTTCCTTTTTAAAGGACTGAACCGAATAACGAGGTACGAAAGCACACAGTCTCCGGCAAATAATTCATCAAAAAGAAGAATTTGAACTTACTCTTTGAATCTGAGTGCAGAGTCCACATGCAGCGACAGGAAGTGCAGGGAAAGAGGAAAGAAGAATTATTAGATAATTTGGCACAGGAATAATTCAACAAAACACAAACAATTATACTCAGTAAAATTAAGGCTGTCAATTTATAATATAATATAATATAATATAATATAATATAATATAATAAACAACATAATTAGAATGTCAAGAATTTTTTTTATCTAATTAATTACACAATGTTGTAATCTAATTAATCGCAAATTAATCACAGATTAAATTACCCCCAAAAGATAATTTCAAGTCATTATTGTGTTAAATGAGAAAAGCATCAAATAGACATTACAAAAAGTGGCATTAAAAAATATATTTGATTCAATAAAATTTATTATACAAACTTTTAGGCTTCAACGGCCATGAGGGTAAGTAAATGACAGAATTTTCATTTTTGGGTGAACTATACCTTTAATGGATTTTTTTTAATAAAATCATACTCTAAATAAGAAACTAAAACTGCCAGTAGGTGGCGGTAAATGTCTAAATTGAGTCAATCATTCATTTGATTAGTTCAAACGGCTTATTCATTCAGGAATTGAGTGAATGGCTTTCTTTATGAACAGGCCATTGGTTCACCCGATTGATTCACTCAAAAAGCGGATTCACTCAGAAAAGAAGCACCACTGCGTGTTGCTCGGAGACGCACAACAGTTCTGCTCTGGCTTTTGTTGGCAAAATTGACCAAAAGCAGACAATATTGTGTCTAAAATATAACACCAATATTAACTTCTTATTTATTGAACTGTTGTATAAAATCACAATCACATTTGCACTTGTGCTATTCGGGATAAAAACTGCACTTGTGCGATATTGCGCTCGTTACTCGTGTTACTTGTATAGATTGATTAACTATGATATAAATATGAGACAAAAACTCATGCAGGGGCATTTTTGCCCTTAATATCTTGAATTTCAGGGGCATTCTAACTGCATTCTATAGGCTCCATCACACAGTGAGTTGTTGCCCTGCTTTATGTTTGTCACCACTCAACTTTATGAAATGTAAGATGAACTAGCCTACGTAGGTCTGGGTCGGCGCGGATGCATTAAAATTTTTAATAAAACTAACGCGTTACATCGACAGCCCTAAATATAATATAATATAATATAATATAATATAATATAATATAATCAAAAATATTACATGTTAAATTAATTAATTATACCCTCTGACCTGTAAGTTCTTTAATAAGGGATTTTCCTACCACTGGAGTAATTCAAGTCTGATGCTACTTATTGTTGTACCTCTCTGCCAGAATAATGTAATCTCTTCAAATTAGCATATTTTGAAGTGATTGGCAGTTTAAATTCTAATTCCACAGGCCAGAAAATGCTCCTAGTGTTGAATCATGCAGCCCACTGAAATTGTTGTGGTTGTTGCTACTGCTGCAGGTGTGCATAATTCATGCTGTAAAATGTGATAAGAGCACAGGATAACCCCGGTTTATCCTGCATCTCCACAGTTGAGAAACAATACAGCTCTCAGCATTAACCCCGCTCTCTATTCCCCTTCCCATCTTTGTATTTCTTCCACACACTCTCTCGCCCTGACTATGGGCTTCCTGGAGGCTATCGAAAACATGGCCCTGTCAATATTATTTATTTAACCAGAAAGCAATTACTCAGAAGACAGTGCAAGATCTCGTGTTGTGATATATAAGCTAACACTTGTGTCTCCTATTACGCATCTTTTGTAAATAACCAAATGAAATTACATAAAAAAGTCACTTCACCTTTAATACAAGAATCTAAACATAAAATAAATTCTTGCAGTCATGCATGCGTGTGTGCGTGTGAGAGCGAGCTTCACACATGTAGATGTGTGTGTTTAGCTATTTGTGTTCGCTCTGTGATTATCCATCTGTTATGTATTTACACAATAGCTGATGACGGACTCATCGGTGTGTGCAGAAGGTCAGGACCACACTCATGCTCTCTCTCCGTCTCTGAGGAGCTGCAGTGTGTGGAGAGCAGGCCCATATGCTAAGCTTTCATGAGATGTGACGGATGGATCGAATGCCTGGGATATGTCACAAATGCTTATAATTAATCTGTTTTCACACAGAGCTGGCTGGAAGATTAGCCCGTTAGCATGGCTAATTACTGAAAAAAAGCCATTTTAATACCTGGCATCCAATACCCATCTCCCTCACCTACTGTGTATGTCTTTCCAGCCTGTCCTCAGCACTCTCTGAACCTCAAAGGTTGCAAATAGAGACGTACAACTGTACAGTTAAACATCTTAATGTACATACATGGGCAGCTCTGAGACGGAAAGTACAAGAAATGTGCTGTCTTTATATATTAAATGTATATACAAAATTTTAAATGCTAGCTAAAGGTCTAATTGTCTAATGTAGTTAACTTTTGACTAGATAAAATCCACATTCTCAAACTTAGACACCCTTAGAAAAGTAGCTGTCGAAAACAAGACGTAAAATGACTAAAAACTGTTCGCCATTTTGTATTAGGGCTGCACAATATATCATTTTAGCATCGATATCGCGATGTGCGAATTCTCAATAGTCACATCGCGATGTCAAGTATAGGGATCGTATGATCTGCACGGACAAGGCACCAAGGTTCAAAATGCACATGATTCTCGGATTAATCGCAAAGTTTAACCATCATAGAGCGAAATTGCATCACTTGCACGTGCGAACACTGAATTCTGTTTTCTTCCGCATCTATTTGTGCTTGAACGGACACATACATGCTAAATTATGTCAAAATGCCTGTATCCTCATAAACACAGTCGCTTATGGCTTATGTGAACTCAAATAATTGAGAAAGAAAATGGATGTTTCATTGTATTGCATTCATGCATTAGCTCTTAAAGTGACAGCAGCCTAATATTCCTGCTGCTGTCTGTGTCATTTATGTTAATCAAACAACATAAAAACAAAGAGAAATGACTTTTGTAGGTTTAACAAAGATTAATTATATTTAATTTACACAGTGAAGACTATGCAGTGTTATTTTACATTTGATTATTCAATTTCTGTACTTGAATACTGTTAGACTTACCTGAAAAACATAGGCTAAAGCACTACTTCATTTGTATCTTTGTTCTATTGTATTTATCTATGCTTGTAATTTGTTTATTTTCTATGCAGATTCACTCCCCTACAAAATCACCCTAATCAATCATACTATTATTATTATTTGTATATTTTATTGCAAGTAAATTAAGTAGTAAGTAAATTCAGTTTGATGGGATTGTTTTCCAGCACACTAGAAAATAGTGTTGCCAACTACATGCATCACACTGCACTGAAAATCATTATCATTATAAGTTATTTAAAAAGCTGAAATATGCGACTTATGAGGCTGACTATCATTGAGGGGACTGACATTCGAAAAGTAAGAATATTCTACTCACTGTTTGTATGTCACCATGACGATAAGAATAGCAGGGATGCAGCACAGAATGATGATTATGGCCAGTGCCAACAGCGCCCCCTCTGTGTAGCCCACCGCCTGCGCAGCCTTCTTCACACTCGCCACGATGTCAGGAGAACGGATCTCCAGAATCCGCCCGCCCTCACCCAGATACGGCTGGAACTCTTTATTGATGTCCAGAATCTTCCCGTCCAGGAACCTGTCAAACACACGTTTGCACATATTCATTTAAAAGATATTTTCATTTTTAGAGAATAATTAAAGTTTCGATCTGCTCCCACTTAAAACAAACAATAAGTAGCATTTATTTAAATTTTCTTTCGCAAGTTTTTGCACGCCGATTTTTTAAAGTAAATTTCACATATGGAATTAAGTAGAATCTACTTAACTAAGTTAAGTAAAATTAACAAAGAAAATAAGTAACTTTAACTTGGCCAGTAAAAGTTTGTTGAGTAATATCTACTTAGTTGAAGTTTACTTTGAACAAACAATGAACAACTGTATTTTTATTAACTAACGTTAACGAAGATTAGTAAATACAGTAACAAATGTATTGCTCATGGTTAGTTCATGTTAGTTAATACATTAACTGATGTTTAACTAATGAACCTTATTGTAAAGTGTTACTGCAGTACTTTTTACTCAAACAATATTAAACCATGCTTTTAAAGTGTACGCTTTACTTAGAAACATCCAAGTAAATTATACAATAGATATTGTGTAGACACCATATCTACATAATAGAAGCACAGTAACCACCTAAACACAGATTTCAATACTTGGTACACAATACACAATAACGGTAACATTCGATGGATCGTTTTTGAGTATTTTGAGTAGAAAATGAACTCACAAAATCACAAGTTGCTAAACCTAACAACAAAAGCAATGATAAAACAGTGTAAATACAGCTGGAAAACAGTGAAAAATCAACCTTATTAATTATTCATGCCCCAGTGCATGATGGGAACACCAGTATCAGAAAAGTTGAGTAGGTTTTATTACATTTTATAACGTTGATATTTACGCTTTAATTTCTACAAGCTTGAATTGAGGACTAATATCGAATTTACGTTTTTTTATTTTTTTTTTTATTCTTGCCTGAACTAACTTACTCAAGTAGAAATTACATTTGTTTTTTTGTTTTCTGTAGTATTTACTTCACCACAGAGTCATTTTTATCAGTACAATAAGCACATCATAATCACACACACAAACATTTTTTTTTACATAAGCACAAAAAAGCACAAACTTTTCAGGTGGTGCAGTAATAATGCAACTGTAGTGATTCAATTGAAATATATTGAAAAACGAAATTGTGATAGTACTAAAAATAATTTTTGAAAATTTTGATCTGTTCCATAAACAAATATGTACCTGTACGATAAGCACATCATTATCACAAAACTCTTCAGGGTGATACAATACTGTACATTTCAGCTCACCTACACCATGTTTATACTGTACTGACTATGACAGCCTTGAGATGATTGACAGCTAGATGTTGATAACATCCAGTGTCAATGCAAAGCATCTTCAGCACAGAAACGGGAGCCAAGAATCCTGCTAATGAGGACAGCATCCGTTCAGCTGTATTTAGCCTTTTCCAGTTCATCTTATAGGTTACTAGGCAACATGATGTGGAAATCCTCATTCTCCCCTGCAATGGCTTGACTGTGTTAGTATCAACCTGAGTTATTATTTTATATCTTGATATAGAGCTAATTATTAGGGCAACTCCAAAGCAGAGCAAGAGTTTTTTTTTTTTTTTTTTTTTCTCCTCGGCTGATGTGAAATCTAAAAAAGTCTTGCCTTTGTTGACACTTCGCTGATCAATAATGTTTAAATAGATCTGCCTGTTAAGTACTTCATAAGTATCCCTGGCAGACCAATTAGCCCTCCTGCAACAGAACACTTCAACAGAAGCACCTAGTAAACAGAACTTTTCAAACACAATCGATGATCCAGGTTTAATAAAGACTGATGAAAGACTGTGTGTTTGATCTATGTGGTCAAATAGACCTGCAACGCTACACAGATGAGCTTCACAACATCTGAAGAGATTTGAGGATGAATAGACAGGGTGCACTAAGTAACTTTGTTGCTATTTGGAATTTACACCTCATTTACACCTGTATTTAGCGCTGTCTACATTCCATCAGATCAAGATGTTAAAGGTTTAGACCATTTACTGTCTCTTATTGTTAATGTTGTGTTTAACCATCTTTCTTCTGTGGAACACAGAATATATTAGAATAAGAATATATAAGAATATATTAAAAATGGACTCACACTTTTAAGTGGAATGAATTACTCAGTGTACCTTTAGGAAACATACAAGAAGCTGGTATAAATAATGGGGCCTATATACATGTTTTTAAATAAATATTCCAATAATAAATGCATCTACAGAAATATCTTTGGTTGGTATATATATTAAATATATAATGCAACTGTAGTTGTAGTAATGCAATTTAAATATATTGGAAAATACACTGCCTGGCCAAAAAAAAAGTCACTGTTTGGATTTTAATAGGCAAATACTTCAGAGTCTATGGATGGATCATTATTACAGTGATTATTATTTTTCTAGCATGTTATATGTTTGGCAACGGTTCTTTTAAGCCTTAAAGATGGAGTGTGTAGCTTTTCATTTCTTAAACAACCATATATTAAGATGTATCATGGCCATATTCCAGGATGACAATGTCAAGATTCATCAGGCTCAAATTGTGAAAGAATTGTTGGGAGGGAGCATGAAGAATCATTTTCACACATGAATTGGCACTGACCTTAACCTCAGTGTAAGTTTTTGGGATGTGCTGGAGGAGACTTTACAGAGTGCTCACCTCTTGCATTGTCAATACAAGATCTTGACCAAAAAATGATGCACCTCTCAATGGAAATAAATGTTGTGATGTTATTTCCATCAAGAGGTGCATCAATTTTTGGTCAAGATCTTGTATTGACAATGCAAGAGGTGAGCACTCTGTAAAGTCTACTCCAGCACATCCCAAAGACTTTCAATGAAATTAAGGTCTGGACTCAGAGGTGCCAATTCATATGTGAATGCTCTCTGAACCATTCTTTCACAATTTTAACCCTGGTGAATCTTGACATTGTCATCCTGGAATATGGCCATGATGTGTCTTCCTACATGGTTGTTTAAGAAATGAAAAGCTACACACTCTATCTTTTAGGGTTAAAAGAACCGTTGTCAAACATATAACATGCTAGAAACATAATAATCACTGTAGTAATGATCCATTCATAGATTCTTAAGTATTTGCCTATTAAAATCCAAACAGCGACTTTTTTTTTTTTGGCCAGGCAGTGTATTATTGGCGATAGCAAATAAAATAAAATAAAATAAAATAATAAAAATAAAAAAGCCAATAATAGTTTTGGTTCCATGCGACTACTAGAAGGAAGTATAATGCTTAATTTTAAAGTTTTAAACGCTACATGTTCCACTAATTGGAAAAAGAATGGAACAAACTCAAGCTGAACAGTAGCATACATGACATGGAGACAATATTTTGTTTCTTTTTTAATTAAAGCTCGTGGAATGTTTCAGATTGTTCTTTCATCTCTCTGAATCATGTCCCTGTTGTGGAGGAAGAGAAACAGCACGGGTTAACTCACGCTGTTACAGACACGCAGTGTGAACGTGCTTAACAATGGCTGAATGTTTTTTATCGCATTTCAGAGTCAATGGGCTTCTAATCAGCAGGACTGGATTCATCCATACAAAACATTACTGAGAGTGACAATAAGGATTCTGGACAAAGAATTTAGTTGTGTGAAGGGAACGTTTGTGAACACTGAGGTGCAGCTTAGACCCTACAGCTTTGCGAAGCAGATTTTGATTTTTATTACCTGAGACACAAGAAAACAACCTTGTCTCCAGCAGAACATATGAAAGGAGAATGGCGCAAAAATCAGCAGTCTGCTATTCTCATTCAGGAAGGTACATACACACAAAAACACAGTCTAAAAAGCAGCATGTCCCCATGTAACTGAGTCAAACAGAGACAGATAATGTCCACACAAACACAGGCAAAAAAGCATGTTCTCATCTGTAACAAAGAACAATCACAAATGAAAACTTTTTAAAGGGACAGCTCTGTCAAAAATAAAAATTCATTATTTAGCCTCCCTCTGCCCCAATCTGTTGTGTTTTCTTTTGTTTTAAAGGACTTTGAGGAGCTGTTTTTTTGCACAACACCATTTTCAACTAAAAACAAAACAAAACAAAACAAAAAAACGTTTTATGTCTTTTGGAGATCCGCTTCGCCTACCTCGTCTTCATCCTCAGCCAATCCGTGACACCTTCATGTTATTAATCTAAGAGCTCTAAAAAGAACCATAAAATTGGTCAAAACAATAGCTTTGTGCAAGAAAAAAAAAAGTTATTCACTGCAGTGTAGCTGTTGTTAACTAAAACTAAAACTGTTCATTAAAACTTACTTTCGGTAACTGAAACCAAGCTGAAGTAAAATTTTCAGCTTGATTTCAATTACGGTGCTTACAGAACTACGGTGGTTGAGTAAACAACAATAACACTACAACAACAACCATGCCTTAAATATCTCAGTTGGTTCTGAAAACATTTACACAATAAAAAAAAGAGATGCAGATTAAACATGGAGAGCAAATAGAGACTTCTGCCTGAATCTTATATTTCTCAGATTTTCTCCTGAGACCCTCACATGCATCTTAAATCAGTTGAGATCTCAACCAATTAAATGCAAAAAGTCAGAGATTTTAATATAAGCTTCAAACATTTCTCATCAAATTCTGGCTAATTATTTCTCTGTCAACAGTTGTTTCATTTGTCTTCATTTCTCTAAAGAAATGTTACCAGTAACCTCTGAGCCATAAAATTTTCATCTGGGCAGCTGCTCTGCTTTGAGATACAAACACAAGCAGAACACATCTCACAGTGAACAAAATAAAATGTGTATAAGAGTAAGATGTGTGGCTAGAAAGGCAGAATAAGGCAGGTGGTCTGTGATCTCCTGTGCTAGTGAATATGAATGAGATGTGTTTGTTGGCTCAGTAAACACATATTTGAACAGAATCCTGATGACTTGTGTTGGATCCCAGTGACAGACGCGTCTCCCTGCTGAGTCATGGGGCACGACAGAGTTTAAATGAGTGTATTGCTGTGTGTCTGGACGTCGTGGGGCTTTTCCCTCTCGGCTAGAGAGGGAAAAGAGTATAGGTTCTCCGTGTATAGAACAACTGTTTACAAAAGCAATTCATTTCCTTTTTCTCCTTCACTTTTTGCATTTTTGCCACTATTTTTTTTTTTTTAAGACTAGACTTATGTCATGATGTCCAATTAGTTTATCTTGATTTTTTCCATGATATACAGTATATATACTTAGAATGATTTCTGAAGGATCATGTGACACTGAAGTATCATGTGACACTGACTGGAGTAATGATGCTGAAAATTCAGCTTTGCCATTACAGGAATAAATTACTTTTAAAATATATAAAAACAGTTATTTTAAATTGTAATAACCTTTCACAATATTAGTTTTTTACTGTATTTTTGATCAAATAATTGCAGGCAACCTCAGTAAGCATAAAAAAACTTCCTCGAAAATATATATATATATATATATATATATATATTGAACAGTAGTATCTAGTTAATATTATTATTATTTTTTAATATTTTTAGCAGTTGTGGTGTAATTTAGTTGGACTCCGTCTAGCTGTAGTAAAACAAGAATAGGCCTTATGAAAACACCTCATAGAAAATGTGTCCAATCAGGTGGAATTGCCTAATTATACAGGGCTTAAAAATGATTAGTTAACTAGCTGTTTATGCATCCCACTGACTAGATGATTTTGAAAATATGTTGTTTAGCACAGAAGAGCATAAACAGGCAGCGATGGTGAGATGAGGAGAAAAGAGAATCTGGAATTGTTGCAAGCCAGATTTAAAATGTCACATCAACACCATAGTCAGACTCTGACTTTTTCCCCTTTTCCAAATGTTGGAAACAAAGTAGCAGACTGTTTGTTAAAGGTGTCAGGAGTGGCTGTGTGTTTGGCTTACTTGAAGAGCTCTTGTCTGGAGATAGCTCTGTTGGTGAGAGGGTCGATGGCGTACACCTGCAGGTCTGATTTGGAGTAGTCTTCAAGTTCATAACCTTCTCCATGCCGCCGTGGGCCGATCGATTCTACTATCACTTTAGCACCAGGGATCTGATCTTGCACATAGCGCTCCAAAATACTGAAAAAGATGGTATATGCAATTGCTTAATCTTCCTCAAATGTTAAAATGCAAAATCCACCAACTTAATTTCTAATACTTATACTCGTTATCACTCGTTTTTATTTTTTTATTTACACACTGCTTTTATTTTTAATTAAAATCTACAGAGCCCCGCACATGACATGCGGACAAAAAAAATATGTATATCGTGGCCATGAATTATCAATTTGCCCCCATGACTTATTAATACAGTACACCAGCACATTTTACTAATTCGTTTCCTTGTTCTACTAAATCGTGGCCATGTTGTAATAATTTGTTCCCTTGTTTTAGTTAAATCAAAATAAGGGGACAAATTAGTTCAATGTGGCCACAATTTACGACAACGAGGGAACAAATTAATAAGTCGTGAGAACACAGTCTTAATTCGTGGCCACGATATATATATATATATATATATTTTGTCCATATGTCATGTGTGGGTCTCCGAAAAAATCAGCAAACAAATATTACCACGATGAATAAATACTTAAATATTTTAATAATGTGATATTACATTTTCATATTAGGGTAACCGAGACATAATATTTTGAGATTCTTCCTATAACGCATTTGTAAAGCATACAGAACAGTTGTTGCATAAATTGAACGAACAGCACTGTATTGTCTTCGGTTTGAAATATATGCACCTGACTAGCATTAGTAAAGCAATCATTTTGTCTTTTATTATGATTATGCTGCAACCTACTGAGCAAAGTAGTTTTATTTTGCTCATTGGATTTTGCCATTTGAGCCCAATTCTGTTTTAACAATTTGGATGGCCATTTAAATCAAAGCAAGTGGGAAAACAGAGGCTGCTGACAGTGCAGGAAACACTTAAATGCCACTCAAGGAAACCAGCAATGCAGATAAACACACCGAGGGAGGAATTCTCACCTAATCAGCTGCTCTTTATTCTCCTCCACCACAGTGGGCGGCACATTAGAGACCACAACCTGCATGTCCAAGGCATTCACAACAGACACCTACAACCCACAAAGAATATGAAAAAGATAGAAGATTTGATTAATGTGGTGGAGTTTAAATGCACAGGCTGATATAGCTAAAATAATCATATCTCTATGATATTTAATCTGGATTTTATGTATTTTCTCTGAAAATTGCTTAAAATGACCAAATAGTAATAGCAAGTATAGCAAAATAGAAAAATTCCCATACTTCACAATATACCACCCGGCTTTAAAGTGCTGTTTGCAGTTGTAATGATTTAAATGTCTTTAATTCAATTGGTCAGTAACAGTGTGGCGGCAAGATGAACGCTTATAGAACAATTCTACTGCTAGTGGAAATCAAAAATGACACAAACATACATGATGTTTAAAACCCTGATACACTGCAATTCTAAATCCCTCTTATTTTATTAGGCGTTCATTAGCTCCAGAGATTTCTGGGAATTGCACAAGTCACTGGCTGCAACACTTCAGGAGATATAACAGCATAAATAATTCAGCTGACACAAAAACAGTTTATTTATATATTAATTACTGCACTAAGTAGTGCACAAATAGCATATGCACTTCTGCACACAAACATTTACTGAAACATAACGTATTTACCAAACCAAATCGACACTCTGGAGAGATATTTTCACTTAATAACAGTGCAGATTGTTATGTGATTTAGACTTATTTTACATTAATCAGTCAGTGATTTGACTTGAACCCCAAACATTAATTTTGCATAACCATGAAGTCACGTTTCTCAAAGCCACATGTTTTGAGTGGGAACTCTCAGCTGTGTTCGAATCATCTTTTCACATGAGGTGCATGAACAAACTTTACAGGTCAAAGGTCATGTGCACTCACCACCACATCAGCCCTGCTGCTCAGCCCCTGCCCATAGTTGTCCGTGGCGATGACCTCAAACTTGAAGTAGGACCGGCGCATGTTTCTGAACATGATGGCGCTCTTGATGACGCCAGTGTACGGCTCAATAACGAAACTGTCCTGCCCCTCGGGAGTGGGAGGGATGATCAGTCTGTAGGCCATCTTACTGTAGTTTCCTGTGTCGATATCTGTAGCCTAATACACATGAATTACATGAAGAAACATCTTGATCAAGGAAATGAAATTGGTTTTGAGAAATTCACATTATTTGGTTATATAACCGAAGAACTGGAATACTTTAAAGGCTTTGAGCCAGATTTACTAAACAGGGCAAATTAGCGCTATCCCATAAAAGTGCAGATGGAAGTGGAAACTTCTGCGGGTAATTTACTGACAATGCACATATTAAAGAACACAGACACAGCAGCTCATTTCTATAATGATTAACGCAAAAGTAGCGCAAATTAAAAAAATAACGTGGCTTGGCAAACGATATGTTTGGATAACGTCTTCATCTGGCATTCCAAATAAATGAACACGAGTGGAGAAAATTCTCTTCCTTCTACTTTGCGTGTTCTGTTCTCTGTGGTTCCTTCTCCTAGCAGCAACTATCTCAGCCACATCAAGGAAAAAAAAATGGTTAAAATCCCCTGCAGTCAATAATTGCAGTCAATCAGCGGAACTATGAATATGCAAATTAGTCCCTGCCTCCATTCAATCACACCAGCTCGGACTACCTGATCCACTCAGTCAACTGTAGTAAATGCTACACAATAGCACATAGTGGAAATACTTAATTCAGCCATATATGTCTGAACCAGTAACTGATTCAGAAAAAGAGGAAGAGCAAATTATACAGGCTTGTCTACAAGTCGATGTATCAGAATGGAAATGCGTTTAACAGTAACTGATCGACTACGTTATCAAACAGCTAATAATGTGTTGCTAATGTCCCGTTTGCCATCTTAGAGTCAGACAGCTACTTTCTAAAAATCAGCATCCTTAGAAACACTTTGAACATCACAGAAAGTCAGTGGAGAAAAGCACCATCCTACAAGTTGACTGGATTTATTACATGTTTTTACAGTAGGAAACAGGGGACCGCATTTTTGAGACTGTCCTTGGTTCACTGCAGTTTTAAGGAGAAAATACTCAGCAATGGTGTTGACTGATGAATTTGCACATGGTTTGTCTTGAAGCATATTAAAAACACCACATAGACAAACTACTTTAAGAACTTGATTTTCACCACAGGGTGTCTTTAAGACATACTTTTTTTGGGGCCTTTAATAATAGCACAAATACTAGCAAATTGACTACCGCAAACCTAGTAAATAATGTTGCATGATTTATTTAAATACTCTCTTACCATAAATTTTGAAACTCCTACAAATGCAAATGCAGTAAGGTCAGCTGCATGTTTCACTGTGTGTCTTTAGTAAATCCTGACAGTAGTTTTTAAAGGGATAGTTCAACCAAAAATGAAAATCCCCAGAAAATCACACCCGTAAGACCTTCGTTCATCTTTAGAACACAAATTAAGATATTTTTGATGAAATCCGAGACCACACAAATGCAGCAATGTCATTGTACCTTTCAAGGCCCAGAAAGGTAGTAAAGACATTGTTAAAATAGTCCACGTGACTACAGCGGTTTAACCTTAATCTTATGAAGCGACGAGAATACTTTTTGTGCGCAAAAAACAAACAAAAATAACAACTTTATTCAACAATTTCTTCTCTCCCCGGTCATTTTCCTACGCTGTTGATGTAGTAAACACAATGCAGAGCTTCCGGATTCCACATCAGATTGCGACTCATTATTGGCAGGCACACACGCATGCGTCGTACTGCTCACGTGAACAGCATCAGCCAATGCTGAGTCGGCATTCTGACGTAGAACCTGGAAACGCTGCACTGCGTCTACAACGTAAACATGAGAGGGAAGAGAAAAAAACTGTTGAATAAAGTTATTTTGTTTTGTTTTTTGCACACAAAAAGTCTTCTCGTCACTTCATAACATTAAGGTTGAACCACTGTAGTCACAAGGACTATTTTAAGGATGTCTTTGCTACCTTTCTGAGCCTTGAAATTGATTATAATGTTGCTGTCTATAAGGAGGTCAGAAAGCTCTCGGATTTCATCAAAAATATCTATATTTGTGTTCTGAAGATTAACGTAAGTCTTAGGGGTTTGGAATGACATGAGGGTGAGTAATTAATGACATAATTTTCATTTTTGGGTGAACAAACCCTTTAATGGCAAAAAGGGTTTGCACTGGCTTCAGCTGTTAGTAATTCTGGCCCTTAAATAAAAAGTAATATGTTGGCCAAACTATTCCTTCAAAAACCTTGGTGGCAGAGATAGAGAAATAAATATAAACGCTCTGCAGCTTCCACTTCAGCGATGACCTAGAAATGTAATAATCCCCATATATCATCAGATTGTACGTCTTAATGCTTTTTATAGATGTTAAAAGACTCAATTTATGAGATAACGGTCACCTTGTGGGAACACAGTGGGTATTTTACAGGTGTCCGTCACTTGTCTTCCACATTGTCAGAATGGAGAGAGAAGCTGTCTATGCACAGTTACTAAGATATGGGGGGAAGCGAGTAGATTTGAACAGCTAGAGAGAGAGATTCTCTAGTGTTGACAGGTGTGTCAGGATGTGAACAGCATGTTCTTCTCTGCAAAAATGAAATATAATATACTGCAGACACCAACACCTGCACAATATTTCTAACCCCATGAATTAATCACCATTTTTCCAGTGTATTCTGCTAGTATTTTGCTTAACAACAAACTACCACAATCTTTGTGGTTAATGCAATCTCAAATTTAGAGGCAAGTTTAAACAAATGAAGAAATACAAATACACTGCCACTTAAAATCTGGGGACATATTAAATTGATCAAAAGTGACAGTAAAAACTTTCATATTGTTACAAAAAATCTATTGCTGTTCCTTTGAACTTCCTATTCATCAATGTTTTCAGCTGCTGAAGAGTTCGTGGTCATCTTTGACGTATTTTTCTCTATAGGTGAAAGATCTGGACTGCAGGCAGGACTTCAGCACCCAGACTCTTCTACGACGAAGCCATGCTGTTGTAATATCTGCAGTATGTGGTTTTGCATTGTCCTGCTGAAATACACAATCCTGCTATTCCCTGAAATAGACGTCGTCTGGAGGGGAGCATATGTTGCTCTAAAACTTTTATATACCTTTCAGCATTCATAGTGCCTTCCAAAACATGTAAGCTGCTTATACCGTATGCACTTATGCACCCCCATACCATCAGAGATGCTGGCTTTTGAACTGATAACACGTTGGAAGGGCTCCCTCCTTTTTAGCCCAGAGGACACGGTGTCCGTGATTTCCAACAATGAGCCTTGGCTCACAGGACACAACGGCGCTTCTGGACCATGTTCACATATGGCTTCCTTTTTGCATGATAGAGCTTTATTTGGCATCTGCAGATGGCACGGCGGATTGTGTTTACCGACAGTGGTTTCTGGAAGTATTCCTGGGCCCATTTAGTAATGTCATTGACACAATCATGCCGATGATTGATGCAGTGTCTTCTGAGGGCCCGAAGACCACGGGCATCCAATAAAGGTCTTCGGCCTTGTCAAGTCAAGTCAAGTCACCTTTATTTATATAGCGCTTTTTACAATGTAGATTGTGTCAAAGCAGCTTTACATTGATAACTGGTACATTATTTGGCTGCACAGCAGCTCTTAAAGAATAGTGTCAATGCAGGTAGATCAAAGCACTGTTGAATATCAAATGTCAAGTCAAATGTCAAGTGTCCCCAACTAAGCAAGCCAAAAGGCGACAGCGGCAAGGAACCCAAACTCCATCAGGTGACATCAGGTGGCAGACAAGTGGCAAATAGGTGTTTAAATGGAGAAACATTTGTCCCTTATGCACAGAGATTTCTCCAGTTTCTCTGAATCTTTTGATGATGTTATGCACTGTAGATGATGAGATTTGCAAAGCCTTTGCAATTTGAAGTTGAGGAACATTGTTTTTAAAGTATTCCACAATCTTTTTACGCACTCTTTCACAGCACTGCCCATCTTTACTTCTGAGAGACTCTGCCTCTCTAAGACATCCCTTTTATAGCTAATCATGTTACAGACCTGATATCAATTAACTTAATTAGTTGCTAGATGTTCTCCCAGCTGAATCTTTTCAAAATTTCTTGCTTTTTCAGCCATTTGTTGCCCCTGTGCCAACTTTTTTGACACCTGTAACAGGCATCAAATTTGAAATGAGCTCATTTAGTGGATAAAAGTGTAAAATTTATCTGTTTAAACATTTGTTATGTTATCTATGTTCTATTGTGAATAAAATATTGACTCATGTGATTTGAAAGTCTTTTAGTTTTCATTTTATTCAAATTTAAAAAAACGTCCCAACATTTCTGGAATTCGGGTTGTAAATGCGGTTCAAACTTGTATGCTTATAAATTTCTCTGTGAAACAAAGAAGGAACATCTTGCCTCTATCTTGCATGTTTTAACTGTTGCGTCAAGTGTAAAAACATTATGAAAAAATATATAACACCCGGACAATGTATACAATTGCAAATACAGATATTAATGAATAAAAACAGATATGAATAAAAACTTCTTTAAAGACTTATTTGGGCCTTTTCCTCACAAAAGCTTTCTTATGACTTCAGAAGACTTAGAATATAGCATAAATGAACTATTTTTTATTTTTATTTTATTTTTTACCTTTACCTTTTTTTGATCACTACAATTGCCATTGGCAAACACGTGAACAGTCTTCCAAAAAACAAAAAAACAAAATCTTTTTGTGTTCTGCACAATGGCCGATATTAGCATGAGTAAATAATGACAATTTTTTTTGTTTTATCAATGCAAGTGTCTACTACCTGCCTTCAGCAAATCAGTTAGGACTACTGAGTGAGCATTATGTCACTTAATTAATATTCATGAGTCCCACCTAAGGCTTATATTGTGGCCCCAAGACATTCAGACTGTTCCTAACACCGCTGCCTAGGAATAAATAACACATAACGTATGCACATATACTCACAACAACTTTCAGTACTGTGGTGAAGGTCTTAGTGTCTTCAGTCACACCTCCGATGTAAAGAGACCTTGTGAAGACAGGTGGATGATCGTTCTCATCTTGAACGTCGATAAATACCTTAGCTGTGTTTGCTGGTTATATTTAAACACACACACACAGGAGAAACAGACCTCAGTTTATGGAACTATAAGCCCTATTTGTCACAGTTAAAACAAAAAGGCAGTGTTAATGTAAAAACACACACAGCTGCTGCAACCCTCTCCACACTGTGGCAGACATGAGAAATATGCTCTGTCAGAAAGCATTTGTCTTCTGCTGCACTAAACGACAATATATAAAGTCATCTGGTGTAGATGTACGCACACACAGGGGAAAGCGCAGATGAAAAGCTGTATATCATAGCTCAATAAGAGAGAAAAGAGAGAAATGAAGAAAAGAAAAACAGGAGGGTAAGCGAGAGAGGGAATGTGTGCCAGTCTTGTTATGTACAACAAAATTTATATCAAAGTGAAAACAAGACACATGGCAGGACAAATGCACACACACACACACACACACACACACACACACACACACACACACACACACACACACACACAGTCAGTCAGTCTCTCTCTCATGTATGTGATTTGTACAGTTTGTCCTATCAGAAGTCTGTGATGTGCTCACTGAACTTTTAAGTCAACATGAAATGGAGTTTGCAACCCATTTAATTTCTGTAATGTGGCTTATAACTGAGTGAATATTCAATGAGAAACATATTGAACAACAACAACAAAAAAAAGTAGGACAGGACTTTTTTCATCCATTGGGATTTGACTGAATCATGGAATCTGGGCCTGATTGTGAGTTTTCAATTGGTTGATGAAACTACTTATCTCCTGAAACATTGATAACACTTTACAATGAGGTCCCATTAGTTAATGCATTAATCATCATTAACTAACAATGAGCAATACATTTGTACTAGTATTCAGTAATGGTTGTTAACATTAAGGAATGAATTGTAATTTAACGTGTGTGCTTGTATCTTAAAGTGACCTGAGCTGTATTCTGCTCTCATCCTTTAGCACACATCTATGAAGTTTTAATGAAGTACACAGAGTACTGGAGGAAGATCAAACCTCTCACAGGAAGAGGGAGATGAGCTTTGCTCTACTTGTCAGTCCTGTCTATCTCTCAACCCTAATAAATTGTATGAGTTCTACACTGTTGAGCTCTCAAATAAATCATTAAAGCACTAACCCATTAGAGAGGTTGTGCACGGCAGTGATATGACCATAATTGAAGGGTGTGGCTTATTGTATTGTCATTTTCATTTTAGAAATCCTTTTTTTTTTTTTCTTGTTGGTTTAGTCAAATGGTGCATGGCAACAGCAACCAATAACAACAATAAAAACATACATACTAAAAAATAATTTAGTTAATTATCTTTCCTAAAGATACTGTAGGCTAGGCTCTTTATGGCTGCCAAGCAACGTTAAATATGGAAATCATGTAAATTAGTATCATGAAAAGTAGTATAGTATCATGATTTTACCTTGAATTATATTCTACAGAATGAGATATATATATATATATATCTCATTCTGTAGAATATATTTCAAGGTAAAATCATTATTACAGTTTATTCACTATAGTTTAAAAAAATGGTAATAAAATATGACAAGATCTCAGAGTTAAACTGTCAGAAAAAATTAATCTTAATTATGTCAGATAACACTTAAGCAAAACATGGTCAGGTCAAAGTGTCTGAATAATTTTTGGTTCCAAATTTTTATCAATTTTACTGGTAGTCCACTGTATGAAGAATTTTTGGGTATAATAAGTCACAGTTTACTTTATTTTGCTATCCTCACTTACATAAATGAACTATAGTGTCCTGCACCCACTAGTAAAAATATATCAAAAATATCAAAAATGTCTGAATAAATTTTGGTTTGACTGTCTATATATATATATATATATATATATATATATGTATATGAAGCCTAGTATCATGCCAAAATAACTCATTCTCTGCAAAAATTCATTAATATACAAATTCATTCATATGAATAAATAAATAAATAAATAAATAATGATCAGATTCTCATTACTGAAATGTGACCATACAGAATATGAATTTGCATTATTCTCAATGGTGATCGATTCCATTACTGTAATTCAGATTTTTTTCACTGCATTACTGTAAAGAAATAATTAATAATTAATAATTAACAATTGTAGTAATGAGAATATGGGGGAAATGTGCTTAATCGTCAAGTCAAGTCAAGTCACCTTTATTTATATAGCGCTTTTTACAATGCAGATTGTGTCAAAGCAGCTTTACAGTGATAACTGTAATAATTTTTGGCTGCACAGCAGCTCTTAAAGAAAATGGTGTCATTGTCCAGCTTAAGTAAATTCAGTAATGATTCATTCCGTTGTAAGAATCAATAGTTATTAGTTTAGTTAATTTATCTATAAACAGTGATGTCATCATCCAGCTCAGTTCAGTTCGCATACAATGGTGTCAATGCAGGCAGATCAAAACATTGTTGAATATCAAATGTCAAGTGTCATGAAAATAATGTCACAATGCAAAAAAAAAAAAAAGAAAAAAAGAAAAAAAAGAAAGGTCCTAAAAATTGGATTACATTTTTTTATTTAATTTTAAATACAAAAGAAAGAAATATGACATGCCCTTGACAGATTTCATGAGATTCACCAAAATATATCCTAACTTTCTTTTCTTTTGAAATGTGTGGTCATATACTTTTCTATACATGGACTTTTTCAGTATAATGTCTTTTATATCTGTCATTTACTTCACTATAAAGCTGTAAGATCTCCCCAAATAAAATTCTTGAGAATATGTGCTTCAGTGTTGTTCTTACTTTTGGAGGGAACGCGTAGGTTGGCGAGGATGATGTCGAGGGAATCGGCCTGCACCCGGAGCACATAACTGGTCACTTTCTCATAGTCCAGAGATTTATTTGTGTAGATGATCCCAGTGCGGTTATTGACTCTGAACTCACCTGCAAACACAAACTGATCAGAGAACAGTTCACAGTGCCTTCTACACCAATGATGAGCGCTCAGGCCACTAAAAATTCACAGCAGTATTTTATTTTCACAAACCACCTGCAGTACAACTCAACTAAATATGTGCTTGTTGGTTCCAGTTAGTTCTACATTTTATTCTAAATTTAAGATGAATTTGACCAAATTTATTGAAGAACCGCATGTTTGCATACAGGTTACTCACCTCCATCGTTTCCACTCACTATGGAATAAAAGACAGTGGTGTTGACAGCTACGGCCAGAATTAATCCCACAGGCGTGCCGACAGGAGCATTCTCACTCACCGGACTAAACCTGCACAACACAGCACAATTATACCAGAGTAAATGACATACTTCATTCAGCATTTAAATAACACACAGCTGAGGGCAGTGGAGAACTGTCATTTCTCTTGTGATTACTGTGATAAAAATGTCAGTTTCCTGTTACATATTGCATAAACATCAGAGCAGTTCAATAGACCCTCCACTCCCACAAAAGACCTAAAGAAAGTGTAGAAAGAACAGAAGGACTTTGCTTTAAGAGGTGAAGAGAGTTTAATTACTGCATTCAAAAGAAGCATACATGAATCACGGGTCTAAAGAAAAGTCGATTTCTAAAGCTTTTGTCTACAACATGAGGTGACCTCTGAGGCTAGTGATTCTCAAATGAAGGGTCAAAGGTCTGTTCTGATGAAAACAAGGCTAAACACCTAATAAAATGTTAAAGCTAAAATGCTAAACTATCATCCATAGTTTGGTCAGTAAAAATAAAGACTTTTAAAGGGGAAGACACTTTCCATATCTGTCAAAGGCTGGACATAAATGTATCAATTGATGCAAATTCATCTGTCATTTGTTAGATGCTGGTAGATGCTAACATGGACAGGTTACATGAAAGCCTTAAAAACCATGAACAAAGCTACATACATAAAAGAAAATACTACCCAGTCTATGGGTTCGCATGCAATATGGTTTGTGTAGACAACAGCTTGTTTTGTATGATAAATTATTGCTTGCTAAGAGCATTAAAACAAGTATCAAAATTCAAGAGATATTTACCAAACAAACACTCAAACCATATACATTACCATTCAAAAGTTTGGGGTCTGGAAGGTTTTTTATTTAAGAAATTATTAAATTGATGAAAAGTGGCAGCAAAGACTTTTACATTGTTACAAAGATTCATACTTCAAATAAATGTTCTTTTGAACAAAAATATTAAGCAGCACAACTGTTTTCAACATTGATAACAATATGAAATGTTTCTTGAGCAGCAAATCAGCATATTAGAATGATTTCTGAAGGACCATGTGACACTGAAGACTGGAATAATGATGCTGTAAATTCAGCTGTGCCCTCACAGGAATAAATGCCATTTAAAAATATATTACAATAGAAAGGTTATTTTAAATTGTAATAATATTTCGCAGTATTGCTGTTTTTACTGTATTTTGGATCAAATAAGTGCAACCTTGGTAAGCATAAGAGACTTCTTTCAAAAACATTAAAAAATCTTACCGCCCCAAACTTTTGAATGGTACTGTATGTACATGTATTACACAAGTTATCTGTACCCATCACTAATATTATTGGTGTCAACCTCTCTTACATCATGAAAAATGGCAGAAAATAGGATTTTTGTGTGGATTTAGTGTGAGACAAGCTCTTGTGAAGTGTTTGGGGCGGAGGAAAGGACCAAAAAAAAGGAAAGTTTATCTGAAATAACTGTCACAGTTCTTGTACTCCTTTCACAGATGTTGTGAAAGTCTCTGTGCTTTCTCAAACAGCAGAGGACCACACGCCAGCCATCAGAAGTGGGTGGGCATGACACTCTTGTCTCTATTGTCCAACAGTCAAAATACAGCCATCACCGTGAGATCTCAACAAAGAGCTGCTGACTGCCTGGGTTTCTCTGCACCATAAACGGGGTGAAGCGCTTTGCTCTGTCTCTGAGACAATAGGGCACTGCCACAGTCAACTGCTACACTGACAGCGAGGAGCCGAGGTCACGCTGAAATCTCAGCGATGCTCAGCTTCATGCTGGTTTCCATGGGGATCACAGAGGACAGAAATAGCCAGAACCTCAGCACAGAAGTGAGAAAACACAAAGAAGAGCATCTTTTAATGGAAATGAGTTACTGCAACACTCTCACACACAGTAACTCATAGCTATCTTCAACAGCACATCTGTAATCTTCTCATTGTCATACTCTCATTGCATTACATAGCCACACAATCGCACAATCCATTTAGCTCTGCTACATGTATTTGTAAAGTGGGGTTTTATGCAACTGCATGTTAACTTGTATGTTAACAGTGGAAGTGAGTCAAAACTTTATATACACTTTTATATGGGTCATTGACGAATAAGATTTTTTAAAGTGTAAAAAAAACAATGGAGATATAATTAATTTTGAAGTTTTATTAAGTGTTAATAAAATTATGTGGTTTTTATAATTAATTAACACTGCTTTTGTCATTTTTTACAAGATGGACAAAATTTGTCACCAAAAAAAGTCATTAGGTTTAACCAAAATTTCGGTTTTACCAAATGACACTTTTGGTTATACTGAATGACAATATTTTCAAATGCTAACAGTCTGATATCTAGATAGCTAGCCAGCAAAAGGACAATCAAACATTTTATATTTAATACAAGTTTTGAAAATATTACAACATTTTCCATATTTTATAGCGGTTGTACCGAATGACCTGATATTTCAGGACATGCGTATGAGCAAGTGAAAACATGAATTTTTCAAATAGTTAAAAGAGAGTTAGTAACTTTGCTTCACGACCATGTGGTCCTTTGCAGGTGTCTGAGTGATGTCACATCCTGTCACATGATATTGACCGCATGACTTGATCCAAAATGGTCCCTTTATATTGGTTACTCCGAATGACATCAATGAAATTCATTTTTCCGGACATTCTTTCTCATAACAAAGCAACGACTTCTACACATAATTTTAATACCATTTTGCACTGTTGATATATGATGTTATAAAACCATGCCATAATAAAAAAAATATATACATTTTTACATTTTATGATATTTTAATCACAAATTAAATGGTTGTATTGACCTTTGGATGGTTAAACCGAATGACCTTTTGACACTTCAAAATCTTTATATGTAGCAAAATATAATTAAAACCTTTTGGATTCAATAAAAGAGATCTAGCTGTACTACCTTACATACTTTGGATGTCATATTTTTGGTTTTTATTATTATTAAGCCCTTTGGACAAAAAAAAAAAATACCCGTACGTCAGTGACCCATATACACTTTTTATTTTTCCGTTTACCTTCCTGGGGTGGTACCATAGTAATGTGATGGTTTCTGTATATACACACTTTATTAGGTACACTTTGCTAGTACCGCGTGGACCTGCCTTAATTCTTTGTGGCAGAGATTCAACAAGGTGCTGGAAACATTCCTCAGAGATTTTGGTCCAAATTGACATGAAAGCACCACACAGTTGCTGCAGGTTTGTCGGCTGCACATCCATGATACAAATCTCCTGTTCCACTACATCCCAAAGGTGCTCTATTGGATTGAGATCTGGTGTAGAGGTCTTCACGGGTCCACTTAAAAAACCCGAGGTCCGACCCGAGACCTGAGTGGGTTCGGGTCCAAAACTTCGACAAGTGCTTCGGACACGGGTCGGGTTTAGTATCATTGGCCTCAGGTCTCGGGTAATTTAAAATAAATGTGCTTTTTCCGAATGGACCCGAGAAGACCCAAATTCTTGTAAACTATGTTGGACATTTAACAAAATTTTATTATTTAAAATAATTCTATGACAACGTTATCTCACTTTTTCTAAGTTCACTCTGAATCCGCGTTTCTACGTGCAATGGACTCTATACGCACAGTTGCTTCTGGATTTAGACTCAGTCAGTTGCTCCATTTTTGCATACCGTTTCAATAACATTACGCAAAATATTATAGGACGTAATGAGGCTACAGTGATGAGTGATCGACAGCACTTCAGCCGCGTTCATGTAAAGTGCATTTTTGAGAAACAGGGTTTGGGTAAGGGTCGATTCGGGTCAGGTACAGATTTAAGGACCCGAGAAAACCTCTAGTGTGGAGGCCATTTGTGTATAGTGAACTCACTGTCATGTTCAAGAAACCAGTTTGAGATGATTTGAGCTTTGTGACATTGAACATTATCCTGCTGGATGTAGCCATCAGAAGATGGGTACACTGTGGTCATAAAGAGATGGACATGGTCAGCAACAATACTCAGGCTGTGGTGTTTAAATGATGCTCAATTGGTACTAAGGGCCCCAAATGTGCCATGAAATTATTCTCCACACCATTACACCACCAGCACCAGCCTGAACCGTTGATATAAGGCAGGATGGATTTAAGCTTTAATGTTGTTTATGTCAAATTCTGATCCTACAATCTGAATGTTGCAGCAAAAATCAAGATTCATCAGACCAAGCATCATTTTTTCCAATCTTCTATTGTCCAATTTTGGTGAGCCCGTGCAATTTGTATCCTCAGTTTCCTGTTCTTAGCTGACAGGAGTGGTACACGGAGTGCTCTTCTGCTGCTGTAGCCAATCTACTTCAAGGTTCGACATGTTGTGCGTTCAGAGATGCTCTTCTGCAGACCTCGGTTGTAACAAGTGGTTATTTGAGTTACTGTTGCCTTTCTATCAGCTTGAACCAATATGGCCATTCTCCTCAGACTTCTGGCATCAACAAGGTATTTTCATTCCCAGAACTGCCGCTCACTGGATATTTTCTCTTTTTCTGATCTTTCTCTTTAAACCCTAGAAATGTTTGTGTGTGAAAATCCCAGCAGATCAGAAGTTTCTAAAGTACTCAGACCAGCCAGTCTGGCACCATTCTGATGCTCAGTTTGAACTTCAGCAGATCGTCTTGACCTACATGCCTAAATGCACTGAGTTGCTGCCATGTGATTGGCTGATTAGATATTTTTGTTATGAGCAGTTGAAGACAGTTTTTCATCCAAATAGATGAGTTTAACTTTATGCAAATGAGTAAAGTGAAATAATGAAAAATGATGCGTGGTAAACCATGATGGGATTGTAGCAATCTGAGTGAGTTTGATCAATGCCTGTTCATCTTGTTCATGGTATGATATGTTATGCACTACTGCAATTACAAACACTTTCTAGAATGTTCATTTTTAGCAGCAAGAAAATAGATTCAGTGTCAAATTAGAATGACATGTTATTTATACAGATAAAACATCCCATTTGTGTTGTGATCAAATCAAAAGCAACGAGTTATTAATGGATTGCACAACGCCTCAGTGCTTTAGATCGGATCACAACACAAATGGAATCAGATTAAGCCACCAGTAACACTGAGGCAGCCAGCAGTAGAAACACCCACCAACAATTCAACCACTTTTCAACCTCTATTAATAAAATCAATGTGTGCATGAAGTTCATCAAAGCTCATTAACAGTGAATTAAAGCAGCAATAACTCTGCATCAACAATCAATGACACAATTAAAGAAGATCCAGCTACAGTCATTTCTACATTCTTCAATTTGACACTGAAAGAACATTTATGAGACCATGTATGAGAGTCTTTGGCAATTCAGACTTAAGGTCTGTTGCGATCTCTCTGACAGTGTCCTCTGTGAACTCTCCACAAAATCATCTTCTCTGAAAATGCTTACACAACACATCAACAATTTAACGACTGGATTAAAACAAGTGTAAAATGTACTCTCGTCTGCCCTAAGGAATGCTAATTTAGACTTTAGACATTCAATGCTGTTTTATGCCTGGTATCATAAGCAGTTCATCTTATGAGCTGTGTTAATTATGTAAGGAATAACGTACAATCAACCGGTCATTACTGAAAAATAAACCCAACGGGGAGATCAGACCCCATTGCAGAGCGGAGCAGAATGAAGAGGCTAGCTAATCAGAATCAAGTATTCCAGAGAGCTTTGGATTTGGATTGGTGGTATGGTTCTGTTCTGGGCAAGGACTCCCTGCTCATCCCTGCCCATGCAGCCTAGCATGGATAAGAGCAGTTAGAGCAATGATAACCCCTATAGGGTAAACAGAACAGAACCAACATAAATGTATTGCGGTATTAGTTCAATGGATTAGTTCGATGCTCTTAATGACAATAATTTAATGTAACAACATAATTCAGGAAAATGAGCCTGATTCGAAGAGGAATATCAGAAGGCTAAGTCCTGACTGTACGAAAGCAGGAGCTGGGAATGGAGGAGGCTAATTAGCTTCTGAGCAAAGTGATAAAGCTGCTGATAATACTGAATGGACCTATATATAGGGATGCTGTGATAGGCCTCGTATTCCTATAGGTAGATGAGAATCAGCTGATAGTCAGCTGATGCAAGCTTGACTAACGTGACCTGCCAGAACTAACGCTTCGCTTGATTTTACTTTACTTTTATTTTTGTTCAAAATGTTGCTTTTTTTAGATTAAACTTAAATAAAATAAAATATAATATAAAATAAAATAAAATAAAATAAAATAAAATAAAATATCACCTACATACAGTAGTGATACTCACACACCCAACTTTAGAGCTAAAGAGAAAACAATTGCATTAATTTGAGCAAAAGTTCAGTTGCCCTGTAGCAATAAACAATAGAAAAGAAGAAACACATACAGATTTTTCTTTCTTTGTCTTTGTTTCTTTAGGCTGAAAAAAGAGTTTAGATTTTCTTTGTTCTCATTCCCTTCATCTCACACACCCACAGACATGCAAATACACAAAACCAATGCATGAATAATTCAATTTTATGAATCTCACAAAAAAAAAACATGTCCAGGTCACATTTCACCCCCTAATTAAAAGAAAACAAGAATAATATGTACAAAAATATATTTTGCAAAAAAACTTTTTTAGTTGTTTTGCATTTTGACACTCAGTCCATTCTCATGACTGTAATACAGTATTTGTGTGTATTAAAATACTCTAACTCTCATCTGGTCTTTAGCAGGTCTTAAAATTAGGTGAATACAACCTCAGATGAACAACACCACAATGTGTCATTGTTTATTTAACAAAAATAAAGCCAAAATGGAGAAGGATCAGATGATTTTTGTGTCCTGATACGTAAAACCATATAATTCAAACAGGTGTACTTTCTTTTTCACATGACTGTATATATATGCATATATTAAAGGCATTACAACATTTACATCCATGATGTATAAATTCTTTACAATTTAAATAATATGCTTTTTTTTTTCAAGAAATGAGAATAAGATAATTTTGCATTATGATAATGAGAAATGGGAGAGATGCGTTTAATTGTCATGTCGCAGTGTTAATCGTGTTAATGTTAATCATGCTGAAAATATAATTTTTGTCTTTATGCAAAACATAATTTATGTCTTTGTTTTGGGGTGAAATATGACCCAGACATGTTCTTGACAGCTTTTGTTAGATTCATCCAGTGTGTTTGAAAGCGTAGAGGTGTCAATGCGACAGAAGCCCTGGGCAAAGCACACGATGATGAAGACAAGACGTGACAACAGAAGACAACTTCTCCGCCGTACACACTTGTGTGTGTGTATGTGTCACTTGTTGGTAAACAAGAATTATTAAACCTTAAGTATGTATGAACTTGTCCTCAGAGATGTTAGTTAGGAAGTACAAATACCCGCCTAAATATTCATATGGCAAGACACCTTGTATTGCGATTCCTGTATATTCCTGAAGGATCTGAGCCAACCGTGATGAAAAATGTAGTGTGAATATTTTAATGATCAAATCTGTCTACAGTTATACACATCAAGCAGTCAAATAACTGAATTTGATAAACAATAGATGATAGGGCTAGAGGCATCCAAAATAGCACTTTTCCCCCTCATTGTTAAAAATACTGAATGTATGTGAAAGATTCATAAGTCTTCATTTAACCTGTTTTAATCCACTCTGCTTTAATCAGATCTCCAGAGTTTTCCAGCTGCAGTCCACAGACTAATGAGGTCTACAGAGAAACGCTGCATGCTCTCTATAGCTCACGCCATTAGAGCTTCCTGTGAAGTGTTCTCTCTGGCCCACTGCTTCAGTCAACACACAGCCCCCTTTAAACACCAAGCTCACTCAGAATGGACTTCAGACTGCATAACATTACAGTTGAATGGGATAAAAAACTTAAACCCCACTGCTGGAAAGAGACAGAATACAACTTTATTATCTTCTCAACTGTCACAATTCTTACAAAACCTCCTTTTTGGAAAACATAAAAAAACAAACAAAAAAAAACCCCCCCAAAAAAACCTAGGAAATACCACAAAAATTCCCATATCACAAAAATGTTAAAGGATTAGTTCACTTTCAAATGAAAATTACCCCAAGCTTTACTCACCCTCAAACCATCCTATGTGTATATGACTTTCTTCTTTCTGATGAACAATATCTGAGAAATATTAATAAATATCCTGACGCATCCGAGCTTTATAATGGCAGTGAACGGGACCAATGAGTATGAGCTGAAGAAAGTGTCTCCATCCACATCCATACATCATAAACGTGTACTCATAAAATATGTAGCTTCCGCCAGACAGCCTTCCATATTCAACTTATGAAGAAAGTGTAAACTGGCGTCGCGTCAGTTAAACTTTTTCCGTAAGCTGAATAGGGAAGGCGTAGGACATAGCATAAGCTTTGTGAACTGCAAGAGTTTTACGCTTTCTTCGTACGTTAAATACGGAAGGCGGTCTGGCGGAAGCTAGATATTTTAATTCATAACTTGTTTAAATATGGATATTTTTTTACACAAATGCATCGCTTCACTTCAGAAGGCCTTTATTAACCCCCCCGGAGCCGTGTGGAGCATGTTTATGATGGATGGATGAGGATGGAAGCACTTTCTTCAGCTCATACTCATTGGTCCCTTTCACTGCCATTATAAAGCTCGGATGCGTCAGGATATTTATTAATATTTCTCCGATTATGTTCATCAGAAAGAAGAAAGTCATATACAGGATGCCTTGAGGGTGAGTAAAGCTTGGGCTAAATTTCATTTGAAAGTGAACTAATCCTTTAAGACCCCTGTGGTGAAAATCAAGTGTTTAGTGTTTATGAAAATCAAATGTTGTTTATGTCTATGTGGTGTTTTCAATATGGTAAGACAAACTATGTGCAAACTATGTGCAACTATGTGCAAATTCAACACCAAATGTCAACACCATTGCTGGGTATTTTCTCCTTAAAACGACAGTGTACCAAAGACAGTCTTAAAAGCGTGGTTTGAAATTGTCCCTGTTTCCTACTGTCACAAACTAATAACCAATCCCGTCAATGTGCAGGGCGGGGCTTTTCCACATTGAGCACAAGAACACCTTTAAGAAGGGACAGGAAAAATTGGGTACATATAGTAATATAGTGGATGGATTATGTATATGATGTATATTATGATGTTATGATAAACTATACGGCTTTTTCCACTGACTTTTCTATGATGTTCAAATCAGGATCCTGAATTTTAGAAGGCTGCTGTCTGACTCTGAGATGGTGAACGGGAACATGATTTGTGTAAAAGTGGCACCTATTATGCCACTTTTTACAAGATTTAATATAAGTCTAAGGTGTCCCCAGAGTGTGTCTGTGAAGTTTCAGCTAAAAATACTCTACAGATCATTTATTATACCATGTTGAAAATGCCAATTTTTGAGTGAGAGAAAAACGAGCTGTTTTTGTGTGTCTCTTTAAATGCAAATGAGCTGCTGCTCCCCACCCCAGAGGGTGGAGCCAATAACTCGTGCATTCTCTACTAAAAACTAAAACATGATATATGTTTGGTTTTTATGATCATCTCTATCGCGGACATGCTCACGTGACATTGCAATTCTTCATCATCATGCGTTTTAAAGCCATATCAGTCTAAACTTCTGATATATGGTTTTCTGTGAGCACACACCCGACGCATATGGATGTCTGACAGTGCATCCCATGAGTATTAAACTAAGTTGTCTTTCATGTGTTATTGCGATTAAACTGTCAAATATACACAAGGTTATTTCAAAAACACAGTCGGTTATGTCTGTGAACGTATACAGCAAGTAAAAAAAAAAAAAAAAAATTGCATTTAGATATATGTATTAAAGTGAAAGCAGCGTAATATACAGTACCTACTGGTAATATATGCTGTTAATATGACTCAAACAAAAAAAGAAAAACAGAAAGTCACTCACTGCTCTTGATTTGATTACCTTTAGTAGCTTTAATAAGAACACATTTCTTACTTGAATGCTGCTTGAACACTATAGTACCGCTGCTCGAGCATGGAGAAAATGGCGGATAGCATCCAACTGGCTGAGGGCGGAAACTGTGGTAATGCAGGACTGTCAGTCAGCGGCCGTGGGCAGGGCATGAGGAATGTGACGTCACATTCCTCAGAAAATGAAAACGGCATGTATGATGAGACTTCTTTGGTTTAATGGGGATTAAAAAAAAGAAAAAAGGAGTGGGTGGATTTTTATCATTGTAGGGTGATTATGTTCACATACTGCCAATACACATTTATGTTCAAACACCATGTAGAAGTGAATTTTGCATAATAGGTGCCCTTTAACAACAAATTATTAGCTGTTTGACTGTCAAGGCTAATCATATCAATTATCGTTATGTGTCTGTCGATAGAGTGATACATAAAATGCATTACCATTCTGATACATCGACTTGTAGATGAGCCTGTATAATTCATGTATAACCAGTTTCTGGTTCAAACATATATGGCCGAATTAAAGCAATATTTCCACTTGCCATTGTGTAGCGTTTACTACAGTTGACTGAATGGATCAGGTAGGCCGAGCTGGTGTGATTGAGTTGAGACGGGGACTAATTTGCATATTCGTGGTTCTGCGTATACTAAATGAAGCAAGGGTGTTTAGTTACATTCAAGCTATTTTAAGGCATGAATTATTTTCACAAGAAAAAAACATTTAAATATATCATTGTGATTATCAAATATGAGTTTTACGGGATAAAATAATTGACTGCAGAGGGACTTTAAAACTTCCTGCTCAGGCCAAACCGAGTTATTAAGCTTCAAAAACTGCTTCAAAACAAAAAACACAACCATGAATAAAAAACACATTTATTTGGTGTCCAGAAATATGGCTTGCCTAATTACCATGAAGCTCTATTACTACATAGAGCTCCCTTTGAGCCACTGGTGTCAGTTGAGCTTAAGATTCACTTCAATTCACTTCCTTCAAGAGGGCGGGGGACCTGCAGGCATTTTCGGTCAGCGAATCATGCCTTGAGTTCGGCCCGGCCCGGTCACGTGATCTTGAGACCCCAGCCCCAGATATGTGCCCAAACTTCCCACCACTCCCTTTATGGACCAGGTGGTGAACTTGCAAGCACTGCCCCTGGAAGAGGCAGATGCAGCCCTTGCGTTAATGTGTCCTGTTCGTGTACTGCCTGTTTACTCTTTGTCTGCTTTGGAGGTCAGAAGAAAAGGAAAGGCTGTCTCCAAGCAGAGGTTGGCCCACTGGATAGTAGATGCCATTGCCTTGGCATTCCAGTCCCAAAGCGAGTTGTGCCCCTTCGAAGTGAGGGCTGACTCCACTCGGGGTGTTGCCTCCTCCTGGGCACTGGCATGCAGCACCTCTCTGGTAGACATCTGCTGAGCTGCGGGCTGGGCAACACCTAACACCTTCACAAGATTTTACAATCTCCAGGTTGTGCCGGTTTCTTCCCATGTGTTGGGTACAAACAGATAATGTGTGGGAAGGCTGGCTCGGTGTCTCGCTTGCAGCGCTATTCCCCTCTAGTGGGGGGGATACGAGCACCTATTTTGCTCTTCAGGTGAGTTCCCCACTCGGCGAACCCTGAATCAAGTTCCTCCAGCATCCTTCGGCATTCAGACGCGGCAGAGACGTCCGACACCAGGCCCAGTACTCATGTGCGTGCCGGCCGGTCAGCCCTTGTACTGGGCTAGATGCCCATATGTTGTGATTCCCCCTTGGTAATCACATATGTATACTGTCCACGATAAGGTTTCCCTGTTGTTAAACCAGTGTCTTTTCCTGGGCAGTTTCTGCTCTGCCCGGTCTCTGCATCAGAAGTATCCCTGGCTAGACAGGAACTACCGCAGAGATATTCCATATGTAGCATTGCCCCACGGGTCAGCCCATATGTGTATTCATCACGCGTTACCTCCCTTCGGCAGGGTGTGGCCTCCGTAGCATCCCTCTCCACTAGACTAGGCACGCTTCCCCAGTGTTAACAACACTGGTCATGGCTAAAAAAAACATGGGAATTGAGAACCGAAGCACTCTTCCCCATGAAATATCATGATAAGAGTAACAGCAGCTATGACCGTTTCCAGGGTAAGGAGGACTAATTTTCCTTGGGCTTATGTGGGGCGCTGGGTAGGTTACGACTGTGTGGAGGACAGTTGCCAAAAGGGCATAGGGACTCGTTTTTCATAGGGACCCCAATACATCAGTATCGACGTAACGTCGAAAGTGACTGACTGAATGGGAACGTCTCGGTTACTGATGTAATCCTCGTTACAGGGAATGGAGAATGGAGTATGAAGATGTTACATCCCTCCTGCCACAACCCTGAACCACTGCTGAATAGCCGGGATCCCTGTCTCGGCAAAAGATAAATAAGTGATTGCGAGCCGCCTTATATACCCGTATGTCCAGGTATGAGTGGCTCAGCATGCAAATATCACTGGCCAATATCCATTGCCTTGTTTAGTTACCACTCAAAGGTGATTGGGCTCCCAGGCAAGGCACCAATACATCAGTATTCATGAGACATTACTTAGTCTCTGATTGTCTGGCCTCCGTAATGGATCATAGACCTGTTTCTCCTGTGGATACTTACCTGTACTTACCTGTGTGGATATTTTGTTGATCTCCTGGAAAATCAGCCTGTTCACCTGTTGTTAGAGGTTTACCAGAGTTTCATCAATATCATTCAAGTTATGTGCTGTTTATTTTATATTTTACAGAGCTTCTTGGAAGCTGTATTTTGGTTTACCTGTTTCGACTTGTCATGTTTCATAACTTGATTTGCTCACAGACTCTGGTGTTTATCACTTTATGCGCGTACTTACACCAGCAACATTTCTGATGATTTCTATGTGAAAAAACACTTGAAGTGTACTACCTGAATACTTACCTGTCTGTTTTCCATGTTTGAAGAATAAACTCCTGCACCTGAGTATCTTCTGAGTATCTTTCTTTTGTGTCTTATATATCATTACAGACATATTGTGGAAAACTAAATTATTATTATTATTATTATTAAAAATAATTAAATAAAAATTAGAATCTTCTGTTCTGTCTTCTGTCACATGATTCTTCAGAAATCATTCTAATATACTGATTTAAGGTTCAGGAAACATTTCTTATTGTATTCTTATTGTCAATGTTGTGCTGCTTGATATCTTTGTGGAAACCTTGATACTTTTTTTTCAGGATTCATTGATGAATAGAAAGTTCAAAAGAACAGTATTTATTTAAAATTTAAAAAACTTAGAATGTAAAAGTCTTTAGTGTCACTTTTGATCCTTACTGAATAAAAGTATTTATTTCTGAATAAAAGTTTATTTATTTTGCATTCAACTAAAATATTCTTATTTTACACATCGAAAGCTGCAATAATTTCATACGCATGTTGTTAGTTCATTTATTGTTAATTTACACAGACATATGAACTGTTGAAGGTCTTTGGGCTTTATATCCAGCTATGCTAATGATAATAGCACACTGGCCCGATTGAGCACTGCCGTTTAGCTCATTTCAGGAGCCAGCTGTGATGTATCAATCTTACCGATGAATGGCTATCTCTCAGTCTCAAGCCTAAAATAGACTGCCTTTTTATTCATAATTGCTATGGAAACTGCTGGTCTGAGAACATCAGTAGGACTCTGAGATGAAGGCAATGCTTCAGAGAGATCATGACCTCAGAAACAAACATACACAACATGGAAGAGAAGTTTGTGCTCCTAACAGTGGAAATGCTACCTACAAGAAATCCCCCAATAATGACAGACAGTCCACACGCAATCTGACAGAGAAACAGCTCAAAGCCCAGTATGGCTGCTAGAACAAACAAGACAACTTAGCGTTGTAATTGCCGCCCAAGTCGTCGCTACAAAGTACTGCATATAATTCCTGAATACATATAAAAGGCCCATTTTCAGGGGTCTAAATACTTTCTGAAAACATCGGATGTTTTACACCATCTTGAAAACGACACATAACTGCTCACGAAAATTTACTCCATCCCTATATCCTCACAGAAGGATTTTTTCTGGCTAATAAAAATATGAGAGCAAATATATATATATTTTTAGCCAGAAAAAATCCTTCTGTGAGGATAGAGGGAAGGAGTAAATTTTTCGAGTAAGGAGTGAATATATATATATATATATATATATATATATATATATATAGGGGGGGGGGGGCCCCACTCAGCTAATCAGCTAATCTCTCTCTAAATGTTTTTCTCCAAAACACGTTGGCCACAATTATTGGCACCCTTTTATTCAATACTTTTTGCAACCTCCTTTTGCCAAGATAACAGCTCTGAGTCTTCACCTATAATGCCTGATGAGTTTGGAGAACACCTGACAAGAGATCAGAGACCATTCCTTCATGCAGAATCTCTACAGATCCTTCAGATTCCCAGCTCCATGTTGGTGCTTCTTCTCTTCAGTTCACTCCACTCATTTTCTTTAGGGTTCAGGTCAGGGGACTGGGATGGCCATGGCAGAAACTTCATTTTGTGCTCAGTGACACATTTTTGTGTTGGTTTTGATGTTTGTTTTGGATTATTGTCCTGATGGAAGATCAAACCATGGCCCATTATTGGATTTCTAGCAGAAGCAGTCAGGTTTTGATTTTTTATCTGTTGGTATTTGATAGAATCCATGATACCATGTATCTGAACAAGATGTCCAGGACCTCCAGCAGAAAAATAGGCCCACAACATTAAAGATCCAGCAGTATATTTAACCGTGGGCATGGGGTACTTTTTATCCATGTGTGCACCAAACCCATCTGGTGGGTTTGCTGCCAAAAAGCTCTTTTTTTAGTTTCATCTGACCATAGAAGCCGGTCCCGTCTTGTATGACAACTGAATATGCTGGAGATTGTTTCTCAATGAGAGCAGAGGATTTTTCTTGAAACCATCCCGAACAACTTGTGGGGATGTAGGTGCTGTTTGATAATTTTTTTTAGGCTTTCTGAGACTCAAGACTCAGCTAATCTCTGCAATTCTCCAGCTGTGATCCTTGGAGAGTCTTTGTCCACTCAAACTTTCCTCCTCACCGCACATTAGGACGATTTAGACACACGTCCTCTTCCAGGCAGATTTGTAACATCTTTAGTTGATGGGAACTTCTTAATTATTTCCCTGATGGTGGAAATGGGGATTTTCAATGCTTTAGCTATTTTCTTACAGCCACTTTCTATTTTGTGAAGCTCAACAATCTTTTGCTGCACATCAGAACTATATTCGTTGGTTTTTCTCATTGTGATGAATGATTAAGGGAATTTGGCCTTTGTGTTTCCTCATGTTTATACTCCTGTGGAACAGGAAGTCATGGCTGGACAATTCCATGTTCATGATCACCCTGGTGTGCTAAAAAATGTAAATATGAATGGGAATATACTTCAGAGATATTTTACTCATAAAAAATTCTAGGGGTGCCAATAATTGTGGCCAATGTGTTTTGGAGAAAAAACATTTATTTCATAATGTGATTTCCCCCCACTTTCAATTCTTTTCCTTCAATGAAAGGTTAGATTTTTGCTAATTTTATGAATTAAAGATCAAAAGGATAAACAATGCAGATTTATTTTTACAGTCATCTTTGATCATATTTACCAAGGGTGCCAATAATTCTGACCACAACTGTATATTTATGCATGAGGGAGTGAAAGTACACTATAAAATAACATATTCTTTCTGACCAGAAGAACAAAACTCTCGTTCTGCCAGATGCGTTACAGAGAGAATGAAAGGGGAAAAACAACAGTGAGAGAAAGTGAGAGAAATGGATTAAAGGAATGAAAGGTAAAGGAAGGGAGCCGCAGGAGTTTTTACCTTATGGTGAAAATACACAGACATAGGAACAGATCACGCTGTCCCAGGTACAGTATGCATCCCATAATGAAAAGTCTATTGAATATATATATATATATGAATATATTGGCAAATTCCAACTGGAAGTGAGCATCCCTATGCTCTACTCACTCCGAAGGGCAGAGCCGAGCCCTTGAAGTGGGGACTTTGCAGGGAACAGGGCACTTGAGTGTCTGTTTATGCACTTGGCGAAGGGAGCAACGAAAGACAACATAATTTCCTTATTATCTTCACCTGGAAAGTTACCATGACAACACAGCGTGGTGTCCATCACCCAATTAGCTGTTCTTACAACAGGAATTTCTTATTATTGCTGTTAATATAATCGTTGCAAATAAATATACATTTTATAATGAAGTTTTCAAAATATGCATTATATATGTGTGTGTGTGTGAGTGTATTCCTCTCTGCTCTCAACGTTAAAACTGGACATAAACGATAAAATTACTTCCTTGAAGTGTCCATTGCATACATATACATAGATGCCTCATTAGTGTCTGTTTCTAATGGGCTGCTATTTGTAAGCCGTCCGCCATATTGGAATGGTCAAATCCTGTCCATGAACACTCAAGAGCAAGTTGACTGTGCATCTGTAACCAAGTTATTCACATGCATTTATTTTATCATTAATGTGATAATTCTGCATATGGATATTGCATATTAAGTTACATAAAAAAACAAACCAGCAAATTCTCACCTCTGAAAGGTTATCCAATTTCTTCTGGTATTTATAGTTTTTACAGCCATAGGCTGCATAATGCTGTGACATTTTCAATGAAAATTAATTGATTTGTTAGTGTGTGATGAATAGCATTGTGTTAACCATTTCATGATGGTGGATGTGTCGACGTGTCTGGAGCGGTCAAATGTGGCATCTACGTATACATATCTATGATCGCATTTACTCTTTCCTAACACTGTTGAAAGGGCCCTTTGTGAAAGGATTCAGTTGTTTATTTTTATTTGAAACGCTCCTACAAATGGTGTCCCTTTCCCGAAGTGCCCTTCAAGGGCACAAAAATGCCGTTTGAAAAAAAAAGTTAGAGTTAGAAACAATAATTGTAATATTTAATTGAAATTAAAATTAAATTAAAACAGTTTAATTTCATTTTGATAAGGAATTTTGGTATGCTGGGTCATGAAGTGAAACCTGAGAACCATAGACTTAAAGCTTCAGCAGGAAGGCAGAACTATGAGATTTTAACATTCAGTTTTAAGTTCATAAGATAAATTAGCTCTACTTTACCAGTAGGTGGCGTAGTCCCCAAAAATCACTGTATTCCATAAGAACGTCTCGGTTACAAAGGTAACCCTCGTTCCCTGAAGGAGGGAACGGAGACGTACGTCGGACAGACCGACGAATAGGAATCTCGCTAGAGAGGCCAATCTACTTCGAGTGTAACTACAACGAGCCAATGCACATTGGCATGCAATCATATGCATCAGCTGCTCGCCTCGCAGTGCGGGTATAAATGAGCAGCAGGTGCGTTGCATCTTCAGCTTTTCGCTTCGGAACCGAACCAGATAGGCGGCAGCATCAGCGGGGTACAGGGACTGTGGCGACGGGACATACATCTCCGTTCCCTCCTTCAGGGAACGAGGGTTACCTTTGTAACCGAGACGTTCCCATTCAGTCGGTCACGTTCGACGTACGTCGGACAGACCGATGAATAGGAGCTGCCCCCTTCCAGCGCTCTGTAGTAAGCCACCTGAACCCCCTTGCCTAAGGACGGTGGGACAGGGCTAACACAGAGAGTGTCGATCACTGCTGTTCCCCAAAACCCACTCAGTGAGACTATTGGATAACGCTGGGAAAGCGTACCCTTTCGTTGGGAAAGGAACGCTGCGGAAGCCACATCCTTCCCCGAAGGAGTTATGTGGAGAAGTACATATGGACTAACCCCGTAGGGCTGTACTACATATGGAAGTACTGGGGTGACTCCAACTCGATGAGAGGTGGGTTCTCCCAGAGGGAAGACACGGGCTTCGTTTAGGAGCAACCGTGGAACCAACCATATGGGATCCCCGTAGGGTCACACATATGGAACCCAGCCTAAATCCGGTTCTCAAGGATGCAACGGAGTATAGGCCTGGCGCCAGACGCTCCGTCACGTCGGCTGCCGAAGGGAGATCGGAGGACTCAACAGGATCTGCCCTGTAGGGACTCTCTGGAGAATTAAGCGCGTGTAGCGCAGCAAGCCGACACTAAGCCGGGGCCTCTCCATGCCTCTGACCTGAGGTGAGAACACGGGAGGAGACCGGCTCGACACGAAGGCTATAGAATCTAGTGAACGTGTTAGGTGTCGCCCAGCCCGCAGCTCTACAAATGTCTGTCAGCGAGGCGCCACGAGCCAGCGCCCAGGAGGATGCGACACCTCTCGTGGAGTGAGCATGCAACCTAAGCGGGCAGGGCACGCCCTGAGCTTGGTAAGCCAGGGCGATGGCATCCACTATCCAGTGGGCCATCCTCTGCTTGGAGACAGCCTTCCCTTTCTGCTGGCATCCGTAACAGACAAAGAGCTGGTCTGAGGTCCTGAAGCTTTGAGTTCTGTCTATGTACAGTCGCAAGGCGCGAACTGGACAGAGCAAAGCCAGGGCTGGGTCTGCCTCCTCCGAGGGCAGCGCTTGCAGGCTCACTACCTGGTCCCTGAAGGGAGTGGTAGGAACCTTGGGCACATAGCCAGGCCGGGGTCTCAGTACCACGTGGCCGTCACCCGGCCCGAACTCTAGGCACGATTCGTCGACCGAAAAAGACTGCAGGTCCCCTACCCTCTTGATGGAGGCCAACGCAACCAGCAGCAAAGTCTTCATAGACAGAATCTTTAAGTCTGCTGATTGCAAGGGCTCAAAGGGAGCAATCTGAAGTGCTCTTAGCACCAGAGCAAGGTCCCAAGAGGGTATGGAGGGAGGACGAGGAGGATTTAACCGTCTCGCCCCCCTAAGGAACCTGACGACCAGGTCGTGCTGACCAACAGACTTGCCATCTATGTGGTCGTGGTATGCGGAGATAGCAGCAGTATGGACTTTGAGGGTGGAGGGGGACAGCCTACGCTCCAACCCTTGCTGCAAGAAGGAAAGCACGACTCCGATCGAGCATCTTCGGGGGTCTTCTCGGCGAGAAGAGCACCACTCGACGAACAGGTTCCACTTCAAGGCGTAAGCACGTCTCGTAGACGGTGCAAGAGCCGAAGTGATGGTGTTAAGTACCTCGGGGGGTAAGTCACCTAGAACATCCACGTCCCATCCAGGGACCAGACATGGAGTTTCCAGAGGTCTGGACGCGGGTGCCACAGAGTGCCCCGTCTCTGAGAAAGAAGGTCCTTCCTCAGAGGAATGGGCCAGGGAGAGGCTGTCGCGAGGAGTGAGAGTTCTGGGAACCAGGTCCGGTTGGGCCAATAGGGCGCAACTAGCAGGACCTGCTCCTCGTCCTCCCTGACTTTGCACAGGGTCTGTGCAAGTAGGCTCACTGGGGGAAACGCATATTTGCGAAGGCCCCGGGGCCAGCTGTGTGCCAGTGCATCTGTCCCGAGTGTTCCCTCGGACAGGGAGAAAAACAACTGGCAGTGGGAGGTTTCTGGTGAGGCAAACAGGTCTACCTGAGCCTCTCCGAACTCTCTCCAGATCAGCTGGCAGCGCACTCTCCTGGCAGCGCAGCTCGTGATAGCTTGTCGGCCACACGGTTGAGCACACCAGGGACATGAACGGCACGAAGCGACCTCAGATGCTTCTGACTCCAGAGGAGGAGATGGCGGGCGAGTTGCGACATGCGACGGGAGCGTAGACCACCTTGACGGTTGATGTACGCAACGGTCGCAGTGTTGTTCGTACGGACCAGTACATGCTTGCCCCGTAGCGGCCCTTTGAGGCGGCTCAGAGCAAGGCGTACTGCCAGCAACTCGAGGCAGTTGATGTGCCAATGCAGATGGGGGCCAGTCCACACCCCTGACACTGCATGCCCGTTGTACGTGGCACCCCAGCCAGTGGCAGAGGCATCTGTGAATACCACAGCATGCCGGGACACCTGCTCCAGGGGCACTCCTGCCCGAAGAAACAAGGGGTCCGACCACGGGCTGAAGGCTTGGCGGCACTCCTGAGTGATTGCCACCCGGAACGTGCCGCGTTGCCACGCCCATCTCAGGACTCGGCTGTGTAGCCAGTGTTGAAGCGGTCTCATATGAAGCAGACCGAGCGGGGTTACTGCCGCTGCGGCCGCCATATGCCCCAGGAGCCTCTGAAAGAATTTCAGTGGAACCGCTGTCCTGCCGTTGAACGTATTCAGGCAGTTCAACACCGACTGAGCACGTTCCTCTGTGAGGCGTGCTATCTGTTCGACCGAATCCAACTCCATACCGAGAAAAGAGATCCTCTGCACAGGGGAGAGTTTGCTCTTTTCCCAGTTGACCTGAAGACCCAACTGGCTGAGGTGAGCACCAGATCCTTGTGATCGCACAACTGATCCCGCGACTGAGCTAGAATGAGCCAGTCGTCGAGATAGTTGAGGATGCGAACACCCTGTTCTCTCATGGGAACAAGGGCTCCCTCCACGACTTTCGTGAAGACGCGGGGAGACAGGGCCAGCCCGAAGGGTAGGACTCTGTACTGATATGCTCGACCTTCGAACGCAAAACGCAGGAATGGCCTGTGTCGCGGAAGAATCGAGACATGAAAGTACACGTCCTTCAGGTCGATCGCTGCAAACCAATCCTGGGGACGGATGCACTCGAAAATGCGCTTCTGCATGAGCATTTTGAACGGTAGCTTGTGAAGGCTCCGATTCAAAACTCGCAGGTCCAGGATCGGCCGTAACCCACCGCTCTTTTTGGGTACAATGAAGTAGGGACTGTAGAACCCTGACCTCATATCAGCTGGAGGGACCGGCTCTATTGCGTCCTTCGCCAGTAGGACCGCGATCTCCGCACGCAAGACAGGGGGCATCGACAGCTTTCACTACAGTGAAGTGGACGCCCCTGAACTTGGGGGGACGCCGGGTGAACTGAATCGCATAGCCGAGCCTGACGGTCCGAATGAGCCAGCAAGACGGACTGGGGAGCGCTAACCAGGCTCCCAGAGACCGTACAAGCGGGACCAAAGGGACCGCAGGCGTACCCGCAGTGGGGCAGCGAGGTGGAACACAGGGACGCTGCCCGGGGGGCTCTCTTTGCGAGGCGGCCCGAAGCGGCGTCACAGTGTGGTGTGCAACACTTACCTGGTTCCACGGATGGACAGAGGGAGCAGTCGAGGCTTTGGTTGCCCGTTGCCCGCTGCTCGCTGCTGTCCACTGACGACAGAAGAGGGGGATGAGAGTGGTGAGGTTCTTGCCCTCCCACTGCTCTCCGAGCCCTCTTCGGACCTGGAGATGAAGGAAACAAAAGGTAACAAAAGATTCTCCACCCGGCCCTCCTCCGGGGGAAGGAGTGGTGCGGTCACCATCTCCCGAAGAGCAGTCCCATCCATCTCCGGGTCGCCCGTCCTAGGGCCTCTTGGATTTGGCCTTGCCACCCTTCTTCTTGGGGGCGGGCTGGACGGGCTGGGCACCCTGACCGCGACCGGCTCCACGGCGCCGCTTAGATGAAGGCTGCTGCTGGGGCGCGGGAGCGGGCGAGGCCACGGGGGGGCGCCCTCGGCGACGAGCAGCCTGAGGTGCTGCGGGCGGTGGAGGTGCAGCAGCAGACCGCCTCGGCAGGATATGGCTGATGGCCTCAGACTGCTTCTGTACAGCCGAGAACTGCTGGGCGAAGTTCTCGACCGCGTCGCCGAAGAGGCCGGTCTGGGACACGGGGGAATTAAGGA